>JAOPSE010000003.1:73816267-74373964 GCA_029449295.1 Zea luxurians
GTTCATTTTGAGAAAGACAGGATCTGTAGCGCATGCCAAGCAGGGAAGCAAGTTGGCACTCATCATCCACACAAGAACATCATGACGACTGACAGGCCACTGGAGCTCCTACACATGGACCTATTCGGCCCGATAGCTTACATAAGCATCGGCGGGAGTAAGTACTGTCTAGTTATTGTGGATGATTATTCTCGCTTCACTTGAGTGTTCTTTTTGCAGGAAAAATCTCAAACCCAAGAGACCTTAAAGGGATTCTTGAGACGAGCTCAAAATGAGTTCGGCTTAAGGATCAAGAAAATAAGAAGCGACAACGGAACGGAGTTCAAGAACTCTCAAATTGAAGGCTTCCTTGAGGAGGAGGGCATGAAGCATGAGTTCTCCTCTCCCTACACGCCACAACAAAATGGTGTAGTGAAGAGAAAGAATAGAACTCTATTGGACATGGCAAGAACCATGCTTGATGAGTACAAGACGCCGGATCGGTTTTGGGCCGAGGCGGTCAACACCGCCTGCTATGCCATCAACCGGTTGTATCTACACTGAATCCTCAAGAAGACATCATACGAACTCCTAATCGATAAAAAGCCCTACATTTCATATTTTAGAGTCTTTGGTAGCAAATGCTTTATTCTTATTAAAAGAGGTAGAAAATCTAAATTTGCTCCTAAGACAGTAGAAGGCTTTTTACTAGGATATGATTCAAACACAAGGGCATATAGAGTCTTTAATAAGTCCTCAGGACTAGTTGAAGTTTCTTGTGACGTTGTGTTTGATGAAACTAACGACTCTCAAGTATAGCAAGTTGATCTTGATGAGATAGGTGAAGAAGAGGCTCCGTGCATAGCGCTAAGGAACATGTCCATTGGGGATGTGTGTCCTAAGGAATCTGAAGAGCCACCACATGCACAAGATCAACCATCCTCCTCCACGCAAGCATCTCCACCAACTCAAAATGAGGACGAGGCTCAAGTTGATGAAGGAGAAAATCAAAATGATGAGCCACCTCAAGATGACGGCAATAATCAAGGGGGAGATGCAAATGATCAAGACAAGGAGGATGAAGAACCAAGGCCGCCACACCCAAGAGTCCACCAAGCAATCCAACAAGATCACCCCGTCGACACTATCCTCGGCGACATTCATAAGGGGGTAACCACTAGATCTCGTGTTGCACATTTTTGCGAGCATTACTCTTTTGTTTCCTTTATTGAGCCACACAGGGTAGAGGAAGCACTCCAAGATTCGGATTGGGTGATGGCGATGCAAGAGGAGCTCAACAACTTCACTAGGAATGAGGTATGGCATTTAGTTCCACGTCCTAATCAAAATGTTGTAGGAACCAAATGGGTCTTCCGCAACAAGCAAGATGAGCATGGTGTGGTGACAAGGAACAAAGCTCGACTTGTGGCCAAGGGATACTCCCAAGTCGAAGGTTTGGATTTTGGTGAAACCTATGCACCCATAGCTAGGCTTGAGTCAATTCGCATATTGTTAGCCTATGCTACTTACATGGCTTCAAGCTTTATCAAATGGACGTGAAGAGTGCCTTCCTCAATGGACCAATCAAGAAAGAGGTCTATGTTGAGCAACCTCCCGGCTTTGAAGACAGTGAGTATCCTAACCATGTCTATAGGCTCTCTAAGGCGCTTTATGGGCTCAAGCAAGCCCCAAGAGCATGGTATGAATGCCTAAGAGATTTCCTTATTGCTAATGGCTTCAAAGTCGGAAAGGCCGATCCTACTCTATTCACTAAAACTCTTGACAATGATTTGTTTGTATGCCAAATTTATGTTGATGATATTATATTTGGGTCTACTAATGAATCTACATGTGAAGAATTTAGTAGGATCATGACACAGAAATTCGAGATGTCAATGATGGGGGAGTTGAAGTATTCTTTAGGATTTCAAGTGAAGCAACTCCAAGAGGGCACCTTCATTAGCCAAACGAAGTATACTCAAGACATTCTAAACAAGTTTGGGATGAAGGATGCCAAGCCCATCAAGACACCCATGGGAACAAATGGGCATCTCGACCTCGACACGGAAGGTAAATCCGTAGATCAAAAGGTATACCGGTCGATGATAGGTTCTTTACTCTATTTATGTGCATCTCGACCGGACATTATGCTTTCCGTATGCATGTGTGCAAGATTTGAAGCCGACCTTAAGGAATCTCACCTTACGGCCGTAAAACGAATCTTGAGATATTTGGCTTATACTCCTAAGTTTGGGCTTTGGTACCCTCGGGGATCCACATTTGATTTAATTGGTTATTCCGATGCCGATTGGGCAGGGTGCAAAATCAATAGAAAGAGCACATCGGGGACTTGCCAGTTCTTGGGAAGGTCCTTGGTGTCATGGGCTTCAAAGAAGCAAAATTCTGTGGCTCTTTCAACCGCCGAAGCCGAGTATATTGCCGCAGGCCATTATTGCGCGCAATTGCTTTGGATGAGGCAAACCCTTAGGGACTATGGTTACAAATTAACCAAAGTTCCTCTTCTATGTGATAATGAGAGTGCAATCCGCATGGCGGATAATCCCGTTGAGCATAGCCGCACTAAACACATAGCCATTCGGTATCATTTTCTTAGGGATCACCAACAAAAGGGAGATATCGAGATTGCATATATTAACACTAAAGATCAATTAGCCGATATCTTTACCAAGCCACTAGATGAACAAACTTTTACCAAACTTAGGCATGAGCTAAATATTCTTGATTCTAGAAATTTCTTTTGATGTCTTGCACACATAGCTCATAAATATACCTTTGATCATGTCTCTTTTATATATGCTATGACTAATGCGTTTTCAAGTGAATTTCAAACCAAGTCATAGGTGTATTGAAAGGGAATTGGAGTCTTCGGCGAAGACAAGGCTTCCACTCCGCTCCATCAAATCACTCATCCTTCGCCGTCGCTCCAAGCATCTCTCCGTCTTTGGTATAATCTTCACTCATATGTTTTATTTGCCAAAGGGGAGAAAGTAGTTAGTATAAGGGCTTATATTTCACTCAAAGTATCCGTTTTTGGCGATTCATGCCAAAGGGGGAGAAAGTATTAGCCCAAAGCAAAATGACCGCACCACCACCCACCACCAAATTTTAACTTATGATTTTCAAACTGGTATCTCATTGTGTTCAAAAGGGGGAGAAAGTAGTATTTTCAAAATTGATATCTTAAAACCCTCTTGAACACTAAGAGGAAGATTTTATTAAGGGGGAGTTTTGTTTAGTCAAAGGAAAAGCATTTAAAACAAGGGGAGAAAATTTCAAATCTTGAAAATGCTTCTCTAAATCTTATTCATTTACCTTTGACTATTTGCAAAAGGACTTTGAAAAGGATTTATAAAAAGAATTTGAAAAACAAAACATGTGGTGCAAGCGTGGTCCAAAATGTTAAAAATAAAGAAACAATCCATGCATATCTAGTAAGTAATATTTATTGGCTCGATTCTAAGTAACCTTTGCACTTGCATTTTGCAAACTAGTTCAAATTATGCACTTCTATATTTGCTTTGGTTTGTGTTGGCATCAATCACCAAAAAGGGGGAGATTGAAAGGGAATTAGGCTTACACCTATTTCCTAATTGATTTTGGTGGTTGAATTGCCCAACACAAATAATTGGACTAACTAGTTTGCTCTAGTCTAAAAGTTCTACAGGTGCCAAAGGTTCACAATAAGCCAATAAAAAGACCAAGAAAAGGGTTCAATCAAGAGAGCAAAGGATTTCCTGGAAGGCACCCTGGTTTGGCGCACCGGACTGTCCGGTGCACCACCAGACAGTGTCCGGTGCACCAGGGAACTCTACGTCCAACTCTTCACCTTCGGGAATTTTCAGAGGAGCTTCGCTATAATTCACCGGACTGTCCGGTGCACCACCGGACAGTGTCCGGTGCTCCAGGGGAGAGCAACTCTGAACTCGCCAGCTTCGGGAATCCGCTCCGCTATAATTCACCGGACTGTCCGGTGAGTCACCGGACAGTGTCCGGTGTGACAGCGGAGCAACGGCTAGTTCGCGCGCAACGGTCGACTGCAACGCATTAAATGCGCGCCTGCGCGCGCAGAGGAGCAGAGCACGCGCGGGTGGCACACCGGACAGCCTATAGGGCCTGTCCGGTGCACCACCGGACAGCCAGGCGGGTCCACAAGACAGAGCTCCAACGGTCGGAACCCTTCAGTCTGGTGACGTGGCTGCGCACCGGACAATGTCCGATGGCGCACCAGACTGTCCGGTGCGCCATGCGACTGCAGCCTCCACCAACGGTCAAGTTTGGTGGTTGGGGCTATAAATACCCCAACCACCCCCACATTCAAGTCATTCAAGTTTTTCACCTTCCAACTACTTACAAGAGCTCTAGCATTCAATTCTAGACACACCAAAGAGATCAAATCCTCTCCTAATTCCACTCAAAGCTTTAGTGATTAGAGAGAGTGATTGTTGTGTTCATTTGAGCTCTTGCGCTTGGATTGCTTCTTTTTCTCATTCTTTCTTGCGATCATCTCAATTGTAATCGAGGCAAGAGACACCAATTGTGTGGTGGTCCTTGCAGGGAAGTTTGGTTCCCGGTTGATTGAGAAGAGAAGTTCACTCGGTCCGAGGGACCGTTTGAGAGAGGGAAAGGGTTGAAAGAGACCCGGTCTTTGTGACCACCTCAACAGGGAGTAGGTTTGAGAGAACCGAACCTCGGTAAAGCAAATCCTTGTGTCTCACTTCTTTATTCGCTTGCGATTTGTTTTTACGCCCTCTCTCGGACTCGTATTATATTTCTAACGCTAACCCGGCTTGTAGTTGTGATTAACTTTGTAAATTTCAGTTTCGCCCTATTCACCCCCCCTCTAGGCGACTCAGTGCTGATAGGGGATGCATCATTCCCCTACTCCTAGCCTGCTCAGGCTACAAGGAACAAGACCGGCGTCCCATCTGGCTTACCCCGGCGACGGGTAATGATGGTGCCCCGCGTGTGCCATGACGCTGGTGGCTCTGAGCCCCTTACGACAGCAAGGAGACGTCAGTAGGGTCCTCGCCGCGCTGCCAGCTGTGCTCCTACAGGACTCAGGCGCTCCTCCGGCGGCCACGCCATCACATGTACAGCGCCCAAGCTCTCCCCCGACGGCCACGTTGGTATGTACACAGGGCTTAGGCACTCCACTGCCGGACACGTTAGCGCATAGCTATGCCCCCCTTGTACACCTGGACTCTCTCCTTGCCTCTATAAAAGGGGAGTCCAGGGCCACCCTGAAGGGGGGTTCGGGTTCGCGCGAGGGAAGCGGCAGACGAGCTATCTCTCTCTCTCTCTCCCTCACGCGACGCGCTTGTAACCCCTACTGCGAGCGGCACCCCTGGTGCAGGATAATACAAGGCTCGTCCTACATCTTGTGTTTCATCCCGCGCCAACCCATCTGGGCAGGGACACGCAGCGACAATTTACTCGTCGGTCCAGGGACCCCCCGGGGTCGAAACACCGACATGTTTCAACTTATAAATTATATAATCTGAATTATAATCTAAATTATATAATCTAGATTATAATCTAGACATATTATAATCTATATGTAGTTGCTTGGTAGTCTAGATTATACAAATGTAGATTATTTATAAAGACAGCGGTACCTTTGTTTGTTTATTTGAGGTGAGGAAAGAAGAATGACATATATTATAATTTCTATTTACATAACCATGGGTAGTGGGTCTTTTGTCAAAATAATCTCAAATAAGCTACTATTGTGGAGATTATGTGATTATCATAATCTAGGCTTTAGAATTAAAATCGAGTCCGAAAGAGAGGGCGAAAACAAATCAACTAAGAAATAAAGCGAATGACACGGTGGTTTGTTTTACCGAGGTTCGGTTCTTGAGAACCTAGTCCCCGTTGAGGTGGTCACAAAGACCGAGTCTCTTTCAACCCTTTCTCTCTCTTAAACGGTCACTTAGACCGAGTGAGCTTTCTCCTTAATCAAACAGGTCACTTAGACCCCACAAGGATCACCACACACTTGTGTCTCTTGCTTTGATTACAAGTCACTTAGAGAACAAGAATGAGGAAAAAGAAAGCGATCCAAGAACAAGAGCTCAGAGAACACGAGCAAGTGCATAGGTTACTTAGAATTAAACCAATTTAAAATTTCACTAGATATGCTTGAGTTGCTTTCTTTTATTTAAAATTTTGGACCACGTTTGCACCACTTGTTTTGTTTTTGCAAATTCTTTTGTAAAATCTTTTCAAAGTCTTTTGCAAATAGTCAAAGGTATATGAATAAGATTGTAAGAAGCATTTTCAAGATTTTGAAATTTTCTCCCCCTGTTTTAAATGCTTTTCCTTTGACTAAACAAAAACTCCCCCTGAATGAAATTCTCCTCTTAGTGTTCAAGAGGGTTTTATCAATTTTTGTAAATACCATTTGAACATGATCAAATATATTTAGATACCGATTTGAAAAATTCTTGAAAATTTTGAAATTGGTGGTGGTGCGGTCCTTTTGCTTTGGGCTTAATATTTTCTCCCGCTTTGGCATTAAGCGCCAAAAACGGAGAACATTGAGAGCCCTTTTATATTTTCTCCCCCTTTGGTAAATAATATATGAGTGAAAGATTATACCAAATTGGAGAGGTGTGTGGAATACCGGCAAAGGGTAAATAATACCGATGGAGTTGAGTGGAAGCGTCGTTTTTGCCGAATACTCCATTTCCCTTTCAATCTAAGACTAATACAAGAAATACTCATAGAAGCACATTAGTCTTAGCCTTGGCACAAGATGAATAAGAAATATGAATATGTACCAAATGAAAGAGACATGATCAAAGGTATATAAATGAGCTATGTGTGCAATGTTTCAATTAAAATTCCGAGAATCAAGTATATTTAGCTCATTCCTAAGTTTGATAAAGGTTTTCTCATCTAAAGGCTTGGTAAAGATATTAGCTAATTGTTCGTTGGTGTTAATATAGGCAATCTCAATATCCCCTTTGCTGGTGATCCCTCAAAAAGTGATATCGAATGTCTGTCTGCTTAGTGCAGCTGTGTTCAACGGGATTCTCCGCCATGCGAATAGCACTCCCATTATCATATAGGAGAGGGACTTTGCTCAATTTGTAGCCATAGTCCCTGAGGGTTTGTCTCATCCAAAGTAATTGCGCACAACAATGGCCTGCGGCAATATACTCGGCTTCGACGGTAGAAAGAGCTACTGAGTTTTGTTTCTTTGAAGCCCAAGACACCAGGGATCTCCCCAGAAACTAACAAGTCCCTGATGTGCTCTTCCTATCAATTTTACACCCTGCCCAATCAGCATCGGAATAACCTATTAAATCAAAAGTGGATCCCCTGGGGTACCAAAGCCTAAACTTAGGAGTGTAAACTAAATACCTCATGATTCGCTTCACGGCCCTAAGGTGAACTTCTTTAGAGTCGGCATGGAACCTTGCACACATGCATACGGAAAGCATAATATCTGGTCGAGATGCACATAAATAGAGTAAAGATCCTATCATCAACCGATATACCTTTTGATCTACGGATTTACCTCCCGTGTCGAGGTCAAGATGCCCATTGGTTCCCATGGGTGTCTTGATGGATTTGGCATCCTTCATTCCAAACTTGTTAAGTATGTCTTGAATGTACTTGGTTTGGCAGATGAAGGTGCCCTCTTAGAGTTGCTTGATTTGAAATCCTAAGAAGTATCTCAACTCCCCCATCATTGACATCTCGAATTTTTGAACCATGATCCTACTAAACTCTTCACAAGTAGATTTGTTAGTAGACCCAAATATAATATATTATCAACATAAATTTGGCATACAAATAAATTATTTGCAACAGTTTTAGTAAAGAGAGTAGGATCGGCCTTGCCGACTTTGAAGCCATTAGTGATAAGAAAATCTCTCAGGCATTCATACCATGCTCTTGGGGCTTGCTTGAGCCCATAAAGCGCCTTTGAGAGTTTATAAACATAGTTAGGGTATTCACTATCTTCAAAGCCGAGAGATTGCTCAACATAGACCTCTTCCTTGATTGGTCCATTGAGGAAGGCACTCTTCACGTCCATTTGATAGAGCTTGAAGTCATGGTAAGTAGCATAGGCAAGTAATATGCAAATTGACTCAAGCCTAGCTACAGGTGCATAAGTTTCATCAAAATCCAAACCTTCGACCTGTGAATAACCCTTGGCCACAAGTCGGGCTTTGTTCCTTATGACCACACCATGCTCGTCTTGCTTGTTGTGGAATACCCATTTGTTACCTACAACATTTTGATTAGGACGTGGAACTAAATGCCATACCTCATTCCTTGTGAAGTTGTTGAGCTCCTCTTGCATTGCCATCACCCAATCCGAATCTCTTAGTGCATCCTCAATCCTGTAAGGCTCAATGGAGGAAACAAAAGAGTAATGCTCACAGAAATGTGCGACTCGAGATTGAGTAGTTACCCCCTTATGAATGTCACCAAGGATGGAGTTGATGGGTGATCTCTTTGAATCGCTTGGTGGACTCTTGGGTGTGGCGGTCTTTGTCCCTGAATTTCTTGATCATCTTCCTTGTCTTGATCAACTTCATCTCCCTCCTTGTCCTCCTCTTGAGGTGGCTCATCTTCTTGATCTTCTTCTTCATCACCTTGAGCCTGTTCCTCATCTTGAGTTGGTGGAGATGCTTGCATGGAAGATGATGGTTGATCTTGTGCTTGTGGAGGCTCTTCGGATTCTTTAAGACACACATCCCCAATGGACATATTCCTTAGTGCGACGCATGGAGCCTCTTCATCATCTAACTCATCAAGATCAACGTGCTCCACTTGGGAGCCAATAGTCTCATCAAACACAATGTCACAAGAAACCTCAACTAATCCAGTGGATTTGTTGAAGACTCTATATGCCCTTGTGTTTGAGTCATAACCAAGTAAAAAGCCTTCTACAGCCTTAGGAGCAAATTTAGATTTTCTACCTCTTTTAACAAGAATAAAACATTTGCTACCAAAGACTCTAAAATATGAAACATTAGGCTTTTTACCGGTGAGGAGTTTGTATGATGTCTTCTTGAGGATTTGGTGAAGATATAACCGGTTGATGGAGTAGCAGGCGGTGTTAATCGCCTTGGCCCGAAACCGGTCCGGTGTCTTATATTCATCAAGCATGGCCCTTGCCATGTCCAGTAGAGTTCTATTCTTCCTCTCCACTACACCATTTTATTGTGGTGTGTAGGGAGAAGAGAACTCATGCTTGATGCCCTCCTCCTCAAGAAAGCCTTCAATTTGAGAGTTCGTGAACTCCGTCCAATTGTCGCTTCTTATCTTTTTTATCCTTAGGCCGAACTCATTTTGAGCTCGTCTCAAGAATCCTTTTAAGGTCTCTTGGGTCTGTGATTTTTCCTGCAAAAAGAATACCCAAGTGAAGCGAGAATAATCATCCACAATTACAAGACAGTACTTACTCCCGCCGATGCTTATGTAAGCGATCGGGTCGAATACATCCATGTGGAGCAGCTCTAGTGGCCTGTCTGTTGTCATTATGTTCTTGTGTGGATGGTGGGTGCCAACTTGCTTTCCTGCTTGACATGCGCTATAAACCCTGTCTTTCTCAAAATGAACATTCGTTAGTCCCAAAATGTGCTCTCCCTTTAGAAGCTTGTGAAGATTCTTCATCCCAACATGGGCTAGTCAGCGATGCTAGAGCCAACCCATATTAGTCTTAGCAATTAAGCAAGTGTCAAGTTCAACTTCATTAAAATTGACCAAGTATAGCTGACCCTCTAACACTCTCTTAAATGCTACTGAATCATCACTCCTTCTAAAGACAGTAACACCTACATCTGCAAATAGACAGTTGTAGCCCATATTACATAATTGAGAAACAGAAAGCAAATGGTAATCTAATGAATCTACAAGAAAAACATTGGAAATTGAATGGCCAGGTGATATTGCAATTTTACCAAGTCCTTTGAACAAACCTTAATTTCCATCCCTAAATGTGATAGCTCGTTGGGGATCTTCGTTTTTCTCGTAGGAGGAGAACATCCTTTTCTCCCCTGTCATGTGGTTTGTGCATCCGCTGTCTATTATCTAGCTTGAGCCCCCGAATGCATAAACCTGCAAAACAATTTAGGCCTTGTTCTTAGGTACCCAAACAGTCTTGGGTCCTTTGACGTTAGAAACAAGCACCTTGGGTACCCAAACACAACTCTTTGATCCTTTGTGTTTGGCCCCAACATATTTGACAACTATTTTGCCTAATTTGTTAGTCAGCACATAAGAAGCATCAAAAGTCTTAAATGAAATAATAGGCTCATTTGATGCGGTAGGAGATTTCTTTTTAGGAAATTTAACATGGGTTGATTGCCTAGATGCCTCATTCTTATACATATAAGCATGATGTGAAACAGAATGAGATTTCTTTGCATGAATTCTCCTAATTTTATGCTCAGGATAACCAGCAGGATATAAAATGTAATCCTCATTATCCTAAACAATGGGAGCATTGCCCTTAACAAAATTAGACAGTCTCTTAGGGGCATTAATTTTGACATTGCTTCCCTGTTGGAAACCAATGCCATCCTTAATGCTAGGACGTCTCCCACTATAGAGCATGCTCCTAGCAATTTTAAATTTTTCATTTTCTATTTCATGCTCATTAATTTTATTAGTTAGTTGAGCTATGTGATCATTTTGTTATTTATTTAAGGCAAGGTGATCATGAATAGCATCAACATTAACATCTCTTCATCTAGTACAGATAGAGACATGTTCAATAGTAGATGTAGAAGGTTTGCAAGAATTTAGTTCATCTATCTTAGATTTTAGCATTGCATTTTCATCTCTAAGATAGGAAATAGAGTCATTGCAAACATTTAAATCTTTAGCTTTAGAAATTAAACTAGCATTTTCAGTTTTAAGGCTAGAAATTGACTTATTCAATTTATCAATCTTATCAACTAAACTAGCATTATCATTTTTAAGATTGGAAATTGAATTATCACAAACATCTAACTTCTCAACCTTAGCAAATAAATTGGCATTCTCAATTCTAAGGTTGGAAATTGATTCATGGCAAACCCTAAGCTCTTTAGACAAGTTTTCACATTTTTCTACCTCCTGAGCATAGGCATTTTTTACCTTAACATGCTTTTTATTTTTCTTAATAAGGAATTCCTCTTGGCTATCCAAGAGTTCATCCTTCTCATGAATAGCTCATATCAATTCATTTAACTTTTCTTTCTATTGCATGTTAAGATTGGCAAAGAGGTTAAGCAAATCATCCTCATCTTTACTAGAGCTAGCCTCATCACTAGATGTTGTATATTTTGTGGAGGCTCTAGATTTTACCTTCTTTTTGCCGTCCTTTGCCATGAAGCACTTGTGGTCGACGTTGGGGAAGAGGAGGCCCTTGTTGACGACGATGTTGGCAGCATCCTCGTCGGAGGAGGAGTCGGTGGAGCTCTCATCGGAGTCCCATTCCTGACATACGTGGGCATCGTCGCCCTTCTTCTTATAGTACTTCTTCTTCTCCTTCCTCTTTCCCTTCTTGTCGTCGCCCCTGTCACTGTCACTAGACATAGGACATTTTGCAATAAAATGTCCGGGCTTACCACATTTGTAGCACACCCTCTTGGAGCGGGGTTTGTAGTCCTTCCCCTTCCTTTGTTTGAGGATTTGACAGAAGCTCTTGATGATAAGTGAAAGTCACCTAGAGGGGGGGGGGGTCAATAGACGGAATCTGAAAATTATAAACTTAAGCACAACTACAAGCCAGGGTTAGCGTTAGAAATATAATCGAGTCCGAGAGAGAGGGCGAAAACAAATCATAAGCAAATAAGAGCGGATGACACGGTGATTTGTTTTACCGAGGTTCGGTTCTTGCAAACCTACTCCCCATTGAGGTGGTCACAAAGACCGGGTCTCTTTCAACCCTTTCCCTCTCTCAAACGGTCACCTAGACCGAGTGAGCTTCTCTTCTCAATCAATCGGGACACCAAGTCCCCACAAGGACCACCACATAATTGGTGTCTCTTGCCTTGATTACAATTGAGTTGGGAACAAGAAAGAAAGAAGAAGAAAAGCGATCCAAGCGTAAGAACTTAAATGAACACAATTATCACTCTCTCACTAGTCACTATTTGATTGGAATGATCTTAGGACTTAGGAGAGGATTTGATCTCTTGTTTGTGTCTTGGAGTGAAGTCTAGAGCTCTTGTATTGAATGCAATGGCTGAAAACTTGGATGTCTTGAATGTGTGGTGGTTGGGGGTATTTATAGCCCCAACCACCAAAGTGGCCGTTGGGGAGGCTGTCTGTCGTATGGCGCACCGGACAGTCCGGTGCACCACCGGACACTGTCCGGTGCGCCAGCCACGTCACCCAACCGTTAGGGTTCGACCGTTGGAGCTCTGACATGTGGGGCTACCGGACAGGTCCTGTTCACTGTCCGGTGCACCTTCTGGCGCCAGCTCTGACTTCTGCGCGCGCAGTCCGCACTATAGCGTTCACTGTTGCTTTTTGCAGACGACCGTTGGCGCAGATAGCCGTTGCTCCGCTGGAACACCGGACAGTCCGGTGTTACCCGGACAGTCCGGTGAATTATAGCGGAGCGGCTCCCCGAAAAACTCGAAGCTGGCAAGTTCAGAGTTGATCCTCCCTGGTGCACCGGACACTGTTCGGTGGCACACCGGACAGTCCGGTGCGCCAGACTAGGGCAGCCTTCGGTTGTCTTTTGCTCTTTTTATTTGAACCCTTTCTTGAACTTTTTGTTGGTTTGTGTTGAACCTTTGACACCTGTAGAACTCATAATCTAGAGCAAACTAGTTAATCCAATTATTTGTGTTGGGCAATTCAACCACCAAAATTCATATAGGAAAAGGTTTGACCCTATTTCCCTTTCAAACTCCCCCTTTTTGGTGATTGATGCCAACACAAACCAAAGCAAATATAGAAGTGCAGAATTGAACTAGTTTGCACAAGGTAAGTGCAAAGGTTGCTTGAAATTGAAACCAATAATTATTTCTTACTAGATATGCATGGATGGTTTTCTTCTATTTTAACATTTTGGACCACGCTTGCACCACAAGTTTTGTTTTTGCAAATTCTTTGTAAAAATCTTTTGAACAATCTTTTGCAAATAGTCAAAGGTACATGAATAAGATTTAAAGAAGCATTTTCAAGATTTGAAATTTTCTCCCCTGTTTCAAATGCTTTTCCTTTGACTTAAACAAACCCCCCAATGAAATTCTCCTCTTAGTGTTCAAGAGGGTTTTATAAATTTTTTGAAGATACTCCTCCTTTTTGAACACAATAAGGTATCAATTTGAAAACTTCATTTTTTAAAATTTGATGGTGGTGCGGTCCTTTTGCTTTGGGCTCATACTTTCTCCCCCTTTGGCATGAATCGCCAAAAATGGATACTTGTGAGTGAAATACAAGCCCTTTGTGAAACTTTTTCCCCCTTTGGCAAACAAATAAATATGAATGAAGATTATACCGAAGTGGAGAACTAAGCAGAATACTGGCAAATACCAATGGAGTTGAGTGGAAGCATCGTCTTTGCCGAATACTCCATTTCTCTTTCAATTCTATGACTAAGCATGAGAAGACACTTGAAGACACATTAGTCATAGACATAAAAGAGATATGATCAAAGGTATATAATTGAGCTATGTGTGCAAAGTATCAATCAAAATTCCGAGAATCAAGAATGTTTAGCTCATTCCTAAGTTTGGTAAAGGTTTTCTCATCTAATGATTTGGTAAAGATATCGGCCAATTGATCTTTGGTGTTAATATAGGCTATCTCGATATCCCCCCTTTGTTGGTGATCTCTCAAAAAGTGATACCGAATGACTATGTGCTTAGTGCGGCTGTGTTCAACGGGATTATCCGCCATGCGGATTGCACTCTCATTATCACATAGGAGAGGGATTTTGCTAAATTTGTATAGTCCCTAAGGGTTTGCCTCATCCAAAGTAATTGCGCGCAACAATGGCCTGCGGCAATGTACTCGGCTTCGGCGGTAGAAAGAGCTACTGAGTTTTGTTTCTTTGAAGCCCAAGACACCAGGGATCTCCCCAGAAACTGACAAGTCCCTGATGTGCTCTTCCTATCAATTTTACACCCTGCTCAATCAACATCTAAATATCCTAATAAGTCAAAAGAGGATCCCTTGGGGTACCAAAGACCAAACTTAGGTATATGAACTAAATATCTAAGGATTCTCTTCACGGCCCTAAGGTGAACTTCCTTAGGATTGGCTTGGAACCTTGCACACATGCATACAAAAAGCATAATATCCGGTCGAGATGCACATAAATAGAGTAAAGATCCTATCATCGACCGGTATACCTTTTGATCTACGGATTTACCTCCCGTGTCGAGGTCGAGATGCCCATTGGTTCCCATGGGTGTCTTGATGGGCTTGGCATCCTTCATTCCAAACTTGGTGAGTATGTCTTGAATGTATTTTGTTTGGCTGATGAAAGTGCCCTCTTGGAGTTGCTTCACTTGAAATCCTAGAAAATACTTCAACTCCCCCATCATAGACATCTTGAATTTTTGTATCATGATCCTACTAAACTCTTCACAAATAGATTTGTTAGTAGACCCAAATATGATATCATCAACATAAATTTGGCATACAAACAAATCATTTTCAATGGTTTTAGTAAAGAGAGTAGGATCGACTTTGCCGACTTTGAAGCCATTAGTGATGAGAAAATCTCTTAGGCATTCATACCATGCTCTTGGGGCTTGCTTGAGCCCATAAAGCGCCTTAGAGAGTTTATAAACATAGTTAGGATACTCACTATCTTTAAAGCCTGGAGGTTGCTCAACATAGACCTATTCCTTGATTGGTCCATTGAGGAAGGCACTCTTCACTTCCATTTGATAGAGCTTAAAGCCATGGTAAGTAGCATAGGCAAGTAATATACGAATTGACTCAAGCCTAGCTACGGGTGCATAGGTTTCACCGAAATCCAAACCTTCGACTTGTGAATAACCCTTGGCCACAAGTCGCGCTTTGTTCCTTGTCACCACACCATGCTCATCTTGCTTGTTACGGAAGACCCATTTGGTTCCTACAACATTTTGGTTAGGACGTGGAACTAAATGCCATACCTCATTCCTCGTGAAGTTGTTGAGCTCCTCTTGCATTGTCAGCACCCAATCCGAATCTTGAAGTGCTTCCTCTACCCTGTGTGGCTCAATAGAGGAAACAAAAGAGTAATGTTCACAAAAATGAGCAACACGAGATTGAGTAGTTACCTTCTTATGAATATCGCCTAGGATGGTATTCACAGGGTGATCTCGTTGGATGGCTTGGTGGACTCTTGGGTGTGGCGGTCTTCGATCTTGTTCATCTTCCTTGTCTTGATTATTGGCATCTCCCCCTTGATCATTGTCCTCCTCTTGAGGTGGCTCATCTTCTTGATCTTCATTTTCATCATCTTGAGCTTGATCCTCATCTCGGGTTGGTGGAGATGCTTGCATGGAGGAAGATGGTTGATCTTGTGCTTGTGGAGGCTCTTCGGATTCCTTAAGACACACATCCCCAATGGACATGTTTCTTAGCGTGACGCACAGAGCCTCTTCATCATCTAGCTCATCAAGATCAACTTGATCTACTTGAGAGCCATTAGTCTCATCAAACACAATGTCACAAGAAACTTCAACAAGTCCAATGGACTTGTTAAAGACTCTATATGCCCTTGTGTTTGAGTCATAACCAAGTAAAAAGCCTTCTACAGCCTTAGGAGCAAATTTAGATTTTCTACCTCTTTTAACAAGAATAAAGCATTTGCTAACGAAGACTCTAAAATATGAAACATTGGGCTTTTTACCAGTGAGGAGTTCATATGATGTCTTCTTGAGGATTCGGTGAAGATATAACCGGTTGATGGCGTAGCAAGTGGTGTTGACCGCCTCGGCCCAAAACCGATCCGAAGTCTTGTACTCATCAAGCATGGTCCTCGCCATGTCAAGTAGAGTTCTATTCTTCCTCTCCACTACACCATTTTGTTGTGGCGTGTAGGGAGAAGAGAACTCATGCTTGATGCCCTCCTCCTCAAGAAAGCCTTCTATTTGTGAGTTTTTGAACTCCGTTCCATTGTCGCTTCTTATCTTCTTGATCCTTAAGCCGAACTCATTTTGAGCCCGTCTCAAGAATCCCTTTAAGGTCTCTTGGGTTTATGATTTGTCCTGCAAAAAGAATACCCAAGTGAAGCGAGAATAATCATCCACAATAACTAGACAGTACTTACTCCCGCCGATGCTTATGTAAGCAATCGGGCCGAATAGGTCCATGTGGAGTAGCTCAAGTGGCATGTCAGTCGTCATGATGTTCTTGTGTGGATGATGAACACCAACTTGCTTCTCTGCTTGACATGCGCTACAAATCCTGTCTTTCTCAAAATGAACATTTGTTAGTCCCAAAATGTGTTCTCCCTTTAGAAGCTTATGAAGATTCTTCATCCCAACGTGGGCTAGTTAGCGATGCCAGAGCCAACCCATGTTAGTCTTAGCAATCAAGCAAGTGTTGAGTTTAGCTCTATTGAAATCAACTAAGTATAGCTGACCCTCTAACACTCCCTTAAAAGCTATTGAATCATCACTTCTTCTAAAGACAGTAACACCTACATCCGTAAATTGTGAAACTGAAAGCAAGTTATAATCTAATGAACCTATAATAAAAACATTGGAAATAGAGTGGTCAGGTGATATAGCAATTTTACCCAATCCTTTGACCAAACCTTGATTTCCATCCCCGAATGTGATGGCTCTTTGGGGATCTTGGTTTTTCTCATAGGAGGAGAACATCTTTTTCTCCCCAGTCATGTGGTTTGTGCACCCGCTATCGATGATCCAACTAGAGCCCCCGGATGCATAAACCTACAAAACAAATTTAGGCCTTGTTCTTAGGTACCCAAACGGTCTTGGGTCCTTTTACATTAGAAACAAGCATCTTGGGTACCCAAACACAAGTCTTTGACCCCTTGTGTTTGCCCCCAACATATTTGGCAACTACTTTGCCTGATTTATTGGTAAGCACATATGAAGCATCAAAAGTTTTAAATGAAATGTTATGATCATTTGATGCAATAGGAGATTTATTCTTAGGCATTTTAACATGGGTAGAATGCCTAGAGCTAGAAGCCTCATTCTTATAAATAAAAGCATGGTGAGAAACAGAATGAGTCTTCTTTGCATGAATTCTCCTAATCTTATCCTCAGGATAACCAGCAGGATATAAAATATAGCCCTCGTTATCCTGAGGCATGGGAGCCTTGTCCTTAACAAAGTTAGACAATCTTTTAGGAGGGGCATTAAGCTTGACATTGTCTCCCTGTTGGAAGCCAATGCCATCCTTAATGCCAGGGCGTCTCCCACTATAAAGCATGCTACGAGCAAATTTAAATTTCTCATTTTTTAGTTCATGCTCGGCAATTTTAGCATCTAATTTAGCTATATAATCATTTTGTTGTTTAATCATAGCAAGGTGATCATGAATAACATCTACATTAACATCTCTACATCTAGTGCAAATAGAAATATGATCAACCGTAGATGTAGAGGGTTTGCAATCATTTAATTCAACAATCTTAGCATGTAAAATAGCATTCTCATCTCTAAGATTGGAAATAGAAACATTGCGAACATCTAATTCCTTAGCCTTAGCAATTAATTTATCATTCTCAAACTTAAGGCTAGCAAGAGATTCATTCAACATGTCAATCTTAGCAATTAAACTAGTATTATCATTTCTAAGATTAACAATTGAGTCATCACAAACATTTGATTTCTCAACCTTAGCAATTAATTTGGCATTTTCATTTCTAAGGCTAGAAATAGTGTCATGGCAAGTGCTAAGCTCACTAGTTAATTTTTCATTTTTCTCTACCTCCTGAGCATAAGCATTTTTAGTCTTAACATGCTTTTTGTTTTCCTTAATAAGGAAGTCCTCTTGGCTATCCAAGAGTTCATCCTTCTCATGAATAGCACTAATCAATTCATTCAATTTCTCTTTTTGTTGCATGTTAAGATTGGCAAAAAGAGTAAGCAAGTTATCCTCATCATCACTAGAATTATCCTCATCACTAGAAGTTGCATACTTAGTGGAGGATCTAGATTTTACCTTCTTCTTCTTGTTGTCCTTTGCCATGAGGCACTTGTGGCCGATGTTGGGGAAGAGGAGGCCCTTGTTGATGGCGATGTTAGCGGCGTCCTCGTCGTCGGAGGAGTCGGTGGAGCTCTCGTCGGAGTCCCACTTCTGGCAAACACGGGCATCGCCACCCTTCTTCTTGTGGTACCTCTTCTTCTCCTTCCTCCTTCCCTTCTTGTTGTTGCCCCTGTCACTAGAAATAGGACATTTTGCTATAAAGTGACCGGGCTTACAAAACTTGTAGCAAACTTTCTTGGAACGGGGCTTGTAATCTTTCCCCTTCCTTTGCTTGAGGATTTGGCGAAAACTCTTGATGATGAGCGTCATTTCCTCGTTGTCGAGCTTGGAGGCGTCAATGGGAAGCCTACTTGATGTAGACTCTTCTTTCTTCTCCTCCGCCGCCTTGAATGCGACCGGTTGTGCCTCGGGTGTAACACCCCTGGTGTTACTATAACTAAAACTTGAGCATGACATCATAAGCATTGACATTGCATATGTTTGATACACCTAGAGTGCATTCGCTAGGCAAAATTTTCAAACAAATTGTATTGTTTAAGTATCTTTGCAAATAGGACCCTGGATAGGGGACCTAACCCTAAACAGGGATTAAAGGGGTAAGACCTAACCCAAGATGAGAAAACCTAGAGACTTTAGGGAAAGAGTCATAAAATATCCCCAAAAACAAAGTTGAATCACATTTATGCCCCTGGGATATCAAGAATCTCAATTAGAACCCTGAAAAACCCTAAAACCAAACCCTAGGGACCTATGTGCAAAATTAGTCCACTTTTGGGCTAAAGTGCAAAAACCAAGTCAAGTAAGTATTTTAAGTCATTTGGTTCACAAATATGTGGACTTGAAAGCCAAACCCTAAGTTTTGGACTCATTTGCAAAAAGGACCCCAATTTTGATTCTTATGCTAAGTCTAAAATTAGGGTTATAGGCCCAACTTTGGGGCTGTGTAGCTTTCAAAATAATGAGAATTCATATTAGGTCACCACATCAAAATTGTAACCTGATTATAGAAGAACAACTTTGCTTAAGGTGGTAAGCTCACTTGTTAAGAAAAATCCAGAGATAATTAGGGTTGAAGTTGGGCTGTCAGGGTGTTAATATCTGAATTTTCAGATAGACAGTGTGATCACTGGAGCTTTAAGCATGAATTCAAGCTGGAACTACTGAGAATTTGGTCAAGATTCCTATAACCGAAATGTAGCTGGTATATAGGATTACAACTTTGATGCAGTGATTCGGGAATGTTGCCATAGAAATTCGGGAGAAAATGGGGCTTCAAAGTGCTCTGTCAGGTGCTCGATTGGGAGTTCACCATGGTACAGTAAGAAGATCGGACCGCCAGCTGGATCGCTCGTCGCCGGCGATAAGGATGCCGCTGCGGCCCGAATTGGTCGTCGGCGGTCACGGTAAAAGCCCCGGCGACGTGTCAGAGCATCCTTGAGGTGGCAGGCTCCGGTTAAACGGCGGTAACCGCGCTGTCACCGGAATCCGCCGCGCGGCATGGTCGTCAGCGCAATCCCAAGCTCCCCGATCCTCATCCACTTATGACCCGCGGCCTATAAATTAACCGCGCCCCCAGCTCCGCCATGAACTCAAGCAGCTATTGCACCCATCTGCCTCCCGAATCCTTCGCTAGCAAGCACGAATTTCAGATTCGCCCCAATCCGGTTCTAGAACACCGTAAACTCTATCTCGTCGTGGTCAGCCCAATTCAGGTCAGCTCTTCCCCTCTGCTCCTTTGTCTAAGCATTCTCATGCGTCTGTGATGCTCACCGACCCACCCAATTGAACCGGGTCGCCTGGGATCACCGGGAACGCGATCGCCAAGCCGTAATGTTCTCGGCCACCGTGGCCAGAGCCCTGTAATTGATCTCGTATGCAATTAAGTTGGGTGAAAGGCTTAGGGTAGCTCCAATTTGGTGTCGGTCGCTCGGGAGCGCCGGTCATCGCCTCAATCGGCCGGTACGGTGGCTCGCCGGAGCTCCTCAACGCGCTGCCATCGTCGGGGACCTCCCCCTGTAAAGAATTAGAACATGGGGGACCAATTTGCAAAGTGTCAGGGACCCGTAAGCATAGTGGCTAAACCCGTTCCCAGTTAAACAAAAACGCGAGGGCCCCGGTGCAATTCTGCCATCGCGCGCGGGCGCACGCGCGCGTTTTCCCCTTTGAATTGGGCCGCTGGGCTGAAATCAGCCCAGTACTATTCCCTGGTTTTCCTTTTTCTTTTATTTCCAGAGCCAAAACAATTATAAAAAATGTAGAAAAATGGTAAAATTATGAAACCAATTTTCCTAGGTTTCTTATTTTCCCTAGAATTTAATAAAAATAGTTTTGTGATTTTTAGGTTAAATAAGGAATTTTAAGGCATTTAAAGTAGTTACAAGTGGTAGTTTTGGATTTTTAAAAGATAAATTGTAATCCCAAAAATGCTCAAAACTTTTATATGAGCTCCTCATATTATTTAGAAGCCTCGGGTAGAGTTTGGGTTGATTTGGATCTTGTTTGATCACCAAACCCCAAAACACCCCCCCTGCCCTATGAACTCCTTTACTGACTCCGGAAACCCTAGGTTCTCGGAGTACCGTGAAGGAAAGTTATACTCAAGACTAGATAATAAGTTTATATTATCTTTGCACCCTCATGAGCATCCCATGGCATCCATTCTTATACATATGTATGGTTATGATTAGAACGTGAAGAAGAAGAGGAGATCACCGAAGAAAGGACACCACCACCCTCGGATTCTCAAACAGGCAACTGCTTCTACTTTGATATTTGCGGATCCGAGCCAGACTCACCTGTTAACAAAGGCAAGCCCCGGTGCATGCAACCCCTTTCCTTGTGTTTTTAAATACTTTTCGCACATCTTAAGTCAAGTGAAATGTGCATTAAGTTCATAGGGATTGCTTGAAACCCTTTGATGCATTGCTTTCCTTGATATCTATTCCTTTATGGATACTTCTGGTGAAGTATCAAAATTGATTGACAAAAATGCTTAGCCCTGCTTAGATCTTGTGGATAGAGGTTGTCTTTTGCTATACTGCCTAGCTCAGGGGTTATCCTGGGGAAAGATGACTTCTACCTGCAAGAATACTTTCATTGAGAGCGTGGTGGGATCTTACTGCAAAGCTCCCTGTGATGCTCTTTTCATCCTAAGGAACAGAAACAATCCTAAGGGTGGAAGTACTTAAATCGAAACTTGGGTTAGGAACAGGTGATGTTCTACCCAGGTTGATTAAGGATTGAACGTGTATGTAGGCGTGCTGATCGAGGACCCTTTAACTGGTCACATGCCTCGTCATGGGTAAGCCTTGCCTCGGGCAGACTAAGGCTAGAATAAGATAACACGAAATGGGCGTGGAGCGGTGGCGAGAGTAGCGTGTACCCTCCGTGGCAAGAGGCTGGACGGTGGTGTATCTGTGCTCTCGGTTTGCGTGAACCTGATCTGATCTTAAGAACCCCGGTGGCGGGTTGACATATGCAAGGGTTAAGTGCTACATATGTCGTGTGATTGGAGATCCTTACCTGAGTATAATCGATTCGGATCGCCGTACCTTCGCGGTTATGAAGACTTGGTCACTTCCCTGCAACCTAGAGTCAGGATGTGAACAGTATGGATAAAAATGATGTTGTACTGATGAAATGATGAAATTAGACTAGAGGCAAACAGAGTCTATTAATACTTAACATGGCATTAAAAGATTGAAAGTAAGGACTCACCTTAGTAAGCTATTTCTGCAAAAGTATCTAAGTTGATTCTTGCTAAAGCCTCTCCTTGATTCCTATTTATCCAGCATACCCTTGAGAGTCTTTTCCTTAGTCGGGTAAGACTTGCTGAGTAATTCCATACTCAGGGTTTATCCCCTTGTTGTTTTTAGGTGAGGAAGCAGCAGAGTTCTGTTGCTTCTGTACCAAGGTGGTTCCTAATGAAGAAAAGCAAGAGTGAAGTGCGGGAGGAAAGGATCCTCCATTAAGACTTTTGTGTGATAACTGTCGGGAGGAGTTTTTGCCTCCCTTGGTATGTGTAATAATATTACCCTGCACTCGTTTATATTCCTGGTCTGTAATAAACTACCTGATCTTACTTTTTAATAAATGTAAGTTATGTAATCGCTTTCGCATTTCTTTATCTCCGATGTTCTGTAATGTTTGCAAGACGGGTGAGACATTCCTGGAAAGGTAAGGAAAGATACCGAGCTTGTCAAGTAGTTCAGGGGCACCTATAGGGTTGTCTAAGGTCCATTGGACAAGGACAACTGTAGGTGGGCCTAATTACTTGGGAGGTTCCGTCACAGCTGGTATCAGAGCGTAGCCCTTCTTGACAGATATTATGTAGCATCTTCAAAAGCATTTTCTAAGACTTATCTAGAAAAAATTGCTTCTCTTCTTACCTAAGTATTTCTGAAGAGTTTATCTCAAAGACCAGATAGGAAGAGTGCAATGTATAGAAGGATGAATCGGCTAAGGTTGATTCTGTACTTATTCATGCATCATGCTAAGAACTGTACTAATAAATTTTCCCCCTTAGAAAATGCCGCCACGTACAAGGAAAACGACACGTAAGCATACTGGACCCATTGGTGTGCCTCGGCATCAACTTGCCCCACGAGAGCAAGACAGCAGTAGCGGGAGCAACGATCCTATTGGTGATCTCGAAGCTCGCGTGAATCAACTTCAAGCGGAGTTGCAACGCAAGACTAATCTATGGGTTGCGGACGATGACCGAATAAATGATTTAAGAAGTTACATCCGCACCCTGCAAGATCAACTAGCTGACCGAGATTTGGCACTTGATTGGGCAGTGCAGTCTCGTTCGGTAGCTTTAGCTAAGGAAGCGAAGGCTCGAGCACGAGTCAACGAACTTAGCGTTGCTATTGACAACTTGCAGGTATATTGCAATACTTTACATGAAGAAGTTCATGTACTGTATTCGCAATTACACCCAAATGTCCCTGCGGATCCCGTCAGGTCTGAAGCCGGAACCTCGCACATTGCGGGCGAAGCGCTTGGTGGAGAGTTAGACCTTTTTAGGCCCCCTCCTTCTTTGAGGCTGGTCGACGTATGGTCTCCCACCCCTGACGATGAAGCTACCAAGAACGATCAAAAGCAGGAGTAGTAGGTTAGTTGTAAAAGTAGAAATAGTATGTTGTATAATAGGTTGAACTTTTGTATAATGGGTAATGTGTCCTGTTATGTAAATCGAGTCTGTATCATTACTTTTTATAGTAATGTAAAATGGAAGGTTTCTCTGGCATATTATGTTTACTTCAAATGTTCTTTGCCTCAGATGCCGACCAGGACTCGAGGACAGGACGCAGCCGGAACTTCTGGGGGAAGGGATGTCACCCCAAATCCACCTCCGGTTCCTCCCACATTGGCCGAGGCGATTGCCGCCTTGGTAAATGCCACCGCAGACAATACCCGCTTCCTTAGGGAAATGGCGGGTCAACAACAATTCCAGCAGCAGGCAGGAAGGGGTTATCAGCAAGGCCCCCGTGAGACCACCTATCTGGACTTCTCTGAAACCCGTCCACCCCTATTCGTCAAGGCAGAGGACCCATTGGAAGCCGACGAGTGGATACTGGTTATTGAACAAAAGTTTGGTCTTCTCCGTTGTTCAGAAACGCAGAAGCCATTATTCGCAGCACAGCAACTACGTGGCCCTGCCAGTACCTGGTGGGGAAATTTTGTGGCTATTCAACCTGTTAACCATCAAATCACCTGGGAAGAATTTAAAGCAGCCTTCCGTGAGCACTACATACCCGAAGGTGTGCTGCATATGAAACAAGAAGAATTCATGAAGCTGAAACAAGGAGGAGATACCGTCAATCAGTATCTCAACAAGTTTAATCACCTGTCGCAGTGTTGGGAGCCTTCGTCCTCCGAAGGTCCTCAAAAACATAATTTGACAATGTTTTCCAAGTGAATTATATGAACAGGTATCTTCGGACTCAGATCATGAACATGGAGTACGGTCAGAACGAAGCCCAAGCCAGGCGAGGGGGGATTGAGATGAAGGACGGGCTGATTACCAAGCTGTACGAAGGATGGTGCACAGCCGAAGCTGTGCGCAGAAAGCTTCGTCGCCATAGCAGAAAGGGGAACCGACTTAAAGATGAAAAGACTACTTAGGTCTTGATAGATTCCCATAAGTCACTAGCGAATGTAATGGACATGAATGTAATTTTGCATGGGCTACGTCCCACGCCTATAAATAGATGAACAGTACTCCCGTACTGTTCACGCTGACTTGGCATTTGCTTTCCGTCATCCTTGTACTTTTGCCTTCCTGCAATCTGAAGGTACACTTGTAATTTGAAATCATTTCTATTTTTATATGATAATAAAATAGAAATGACGTGGTGATAATATTTAAATGTTTATGTTACTTTCTATGTTACATGTAAGTTCTTCGTCATAATTTATTGTGCTTACGAAGATATATTGCTTGTGACCTTCGTCCGGAACACATTATATCCCGAAGGGAAATAATGTTTCAAGGGACGAAGGACTTTATCATTCAACACTTTTTATGTTGCCTTGTTCTTAATCCGAAGCATTTGAGAACAAGTCCCCAACATTGGCGCCCACCTCCGGTGAACTCACTTGCACTTTGAGTGTTTGAACACCTTCGGAAGCCATAAACCTTCGCTATGGCGCCGAAGAAAGCTTCAGCGACTGGGGCTGCAGCCCTGCTACCGCTGGACCCCAATCAGGAGACTCTCTCTCTTCAGGAGGCCCGAAACCAGAAGAGGAAGGCTGTCAGCCCAACGCCTCAAGAGGATGAGCTAGATCAAGAGATCAGAGATATGGAGATGCTTCATCAACAGGTGCAGAGGAAGAAGGAAAAGATGGCCAGGCTAGCTGAACTGCAAAGGCAGATAGACGAAGCTTCTGAAGAAGTTCGCCATCTTACTCACGATGAGCAGAACCGAAGGCCTCAACAAAAAGACCTTCATCAGGAGGGTTTCTTCAACGAAGATGACTGGTATGACAGTTTCCATCATGGAAATTTTGTTTTCGATGATGCTTCTCCCCTGTCTGCTGAGCTGCAGGCTACACCTTGGCCTCCGTCCTACAAGCCGCCCCAGCTTCCCATATTCGATGGCCATTCAGACCCGAAGCAGTTTTTGATGAGCTACGAAGCAACAGTATCTTCGTATGGTGGCAATGCTGCAGTCATGGCAAAGTCTTTTGTTATGGCCGTCAGGAGTGTTGCTCAAACCTGGTATTCCTCCCTTCGACCAGGAACGATCACTTCATGGCAAAAACTGAAGGACATGTTGTTAACCAGCTTTCAAGGGTTTCAGACGAAGCCGGTCACTGCTCAAGCCTTGTTCCAGTGCACTCAGGATCATGAAGAATACCTTCAGGCGTATGTCAGAAGGTTCTTGCGTTTGAGGGCGCAGGCACCAACGGTGCCCAACGAAATTGTCATTGAGGCCATGATCAAGGGACTTCGGCCTGGACCTTCAGCTCAATACTTTGCTAGGAAGCCTCCTCAAACTTTGGAGAAGCTGCTCCAGAAGATGGACGAATATATTCGTGCCGACAACGATTTTCGCCAAAGAAGGGAGGAGGCTTTCAGGTTTTCTGAAATGACCAGGGGCTTCGGAGGAAGATTCTATCCGAGGCATGTCAGGTCCATCCACAATACTCAAAATGATGATAAGGGGAGTCAGCAGCACAGGCCGCAGTGCTTCTCACAGGCTTCGGGGCAACAGCAAAGTTTCTTCCGGCCACCAGCTCCAAGAGGCAGAGGCGCCAGGGGCTTCGGCGGAAGATTTGGAGATCAACCAAGGAGAATGTTTTGCTTGTTCTGTGGTGAAAACAAGGGCCATACCACCAGGATGTGCCATGTTACCATTCAGAAGCAAAAGGAGATAGCCGAAGCTGCAGCACAACAAGTTCAGCCGAAGCAGGTCATGCATGCTGCTTCGTACCATCCGCCTTACATCCCAGAATACATAGGCAACCATCCTGCAGTTTCTGTTGCTTCGGCGAGTCAACCTCAAGCTTCCTGGCAACAGCCCCCGCCTCCACCACCGCTGCAACAAGGCCAACAGCCAGAAGGGAGTCAATATGCTCCACACCAAAGGGATCTCAGAGAACAATCCGAAGCTCGCACAGTCAATAGCACTGTACCAGAGTCGAAGCACATCTATTGACAAATATCCTACCAGTTTTTTCCATTCAGTTCTATTTTCTGTGTAATAAAGGACATTTTTTAGTTTTCATATAAAAGTTTCTTTGCTTGCTACAAGGAAAATGTATTTTCTCAGGCTTAAGTTGCTGAAGCTTAAAAATTTGCGATAACAAGGAGGACCTTCGAATTACGAAAATCCTTCGAAGCAACAAAAAGTCGTTCTAAGGAACGCAGAGTAAGTTTGTTGAAATCACAAAAAGTCGTTCCAAAGAGAACGCAGTGTAAGTTTTCTGCTCCAAAGTCGTTCCAAAGGGAATGCAGAGCATACAGCGAAAAGTCAATGCTGATACCGCCTAAGTAAAAGGCGAAGAAGCTCCAAAGTCGTTCCTAAGGGAATGCAGAGCTTACAGCGAAAAGTCAACGCTGATACCGCCTAAGTGAAAGGCGAAGAAGCTCCAAAGTCGTTCCTAAGGGAATGCAGAGCTTACAGCGAAAAGTCAGCGCTGATACAAAAATATTTTGTGTTTTACGGGGATATGTGTGTATCTTCGGAACAAATGTCATCTACATAACATAACATCATCACATCATTTTGCATAGCATAAGCATCATACATCATGTTGCATATGGCAAAAGAAGGGGACACGGTATCAACCTTCGGAAGGATACTTTGAGAAAGTGAAAATCGTGCTAAGTCACAAGGGGATACAATATTGATCTTCGGAATATAGCTTCGGAGAATATTTTCATGAAGCTTGGATATCCTTCATCAGGGCACTATGAACATTGTTGTGATGCATAAAAGTTTTTCTATCTTCACGAAGCATGAAAAGAAGGGAAGGTGTTTTTTCGCTGAAGGCTCAAAAACGGTACGTATGTAAAGTTTCATGCATCGTAAAGAATTGAATCATTAAAAGCAAATATATCACAGGGTTACAAAATGCCACACATATTTCATTTCAGAAGTCTTTACAAAAGTGCTTAATCTTCTCTCAAAACAACTTCGGCAGCTTCGTTCAGGAGTCGATTGACAACTTCATCCATGATAGCTTCAGCCATCTTTTTAATTTCTTCGTCTCCTTTCGGGTGAGGGCCCGGAGACGCTTTAGTAGGATCTGAAGGAGGACATGATACGGCCACATTGCTATTACAAATTGCGAACGAAGTTTAAAATCAAAAATTACAACACAATAAAAACCATTAGCTAATACCTATTTGCCCTTCGGGCTCTGAGATTTTGTCAGCGGCCTTAGCTACTTCTCTAGCGTCGTGAATGCCCTTCTCACTTTTCTGAATAATTTCTCGGGCCATTTCTCGGCCACCATTGTCCCAGACGTCGGTGAAAAATTTTCCACCAGCCTGGCTAGCTTCGGCCGAGGGGTCTTTAATATCTTCAGGGGATAAGCTGGCTTCGGATTGTGCAAGAACCTTAACATGATCGCAGTCTTTTTTCTCCAGTATAGTAGCAATCCCCCTGGCACCCGAGAAGGCGCAAATGTCTCCACGACTGTTTAGAATTTCTTCGAAGGCTTCAGCTTCGTGGCAGATCCATTCGATCGGTCCTTCTGGGTTACCTCTCACAAAATCTTCTTCACTCGAAAATGCGCCAACGCTGGCGAAGCTGGTTTTTATTTTCTTCACACATTCCATGGATTTTTCGTAGCACCTTTTCTTAGAAGACCGAAGCTCTTCAACGGTTCCTTCCAAGTGATTAGCCCATTGGTCGCTACATTCCCGCCTCGTTTCTTCAAGTATGCGTTCTTCTTTCGCCCGGGCCAATTGCTTCCGAAGATCGTCAATCTCGTGCTTTTGAGCTGTAATTTGTGCTTTGGACGCAGCTTCGTTCTCCTTTACTTTATCCACCAATGTAACTAGAATTTTGTCCTTTTCCAGGGCTTCGTTCCTCAGTTTGATAACCTCTGTTCGAAGGTTGTTGAAGGCAATTTCATAGCTTTCGTCTTCGGCATTCTTTTGCGCTCTCAGCGCGTTGCTTAGTATTAAACCCTAATGTCAGAAGTTAGTATAAGAATAAAGCAATAGATTTCGAATCATAAAGTTTCCAAAATGCGCAATTCTCGCACCTTCAGACTATTATATGCAAGGCTATCCGCAAGATCCTCCTTCGTCATAGCGCATAGTCCAGCTTCAAGCTTCGGAAACCCCATACTCCTAGCCATCTCCCGGCAGACAGATAATTCTTTGTTGTCAGGGAGGCAGTATAGGAAGTCATCTTCGTTTGTCCCATTGAACACTAGTGCCCCCTTCGGATATTCTAATTCTTTGGCATAGTGATTGGCTTCATAAATCTCTTCTTCAGATAATTTCTTCCCCGAAGCATGTCGCACAATGTAATCGCATATGTTGGAAGGTGCTTCGGGGGCAGCAGTGTCAATTTCTTCAACCAAAATTGGCTCTGACATTTTTATTTTTTCTTCGGCTTCCAAGGGTTGTTCCTTGGTGCGCTCTGAAGTCCCAGCTTCAGCTTCAAGTTGTTGCTTCGAAGTTTCAGCAACCAAAGCTTCAGTAGACACTTCAGAAAGTTCAACAGTCTTCTTTGGAGTTATGCTTGAAGACTTAATTGTCTCCAAAACATCTAGCACGTTCACCATTCTTTTTCTTTTCGGGGTCACTGATGGACCCTTTTGATTTTTTATTGTTTCAACACTTGCTGAAGGACTTAAGATTTCTAATATTTTTGGTCCTTCAATTCTCGGTTTTTCTGCCTTCTCTGTTGAAGGTACTTCAGTTTTTTCTTCGATCTTCGGCACTGGAGCTGGCTCTGTAGTTTCAGTGGCCAAGGAAACTTCACCGATAAATTCAGGCACTGTGGCCGGCTCAATAAAACGTGCCCGGTGGGTGAGCACCTTCATCTTTTTTCTTTGCGGCGCTGGCTCACTAGAAGCACTTGTGGCAACTTCTGTTGCAAGAGAAGTATTTTTTCTTTTGCGGCCCGGCACCGGATAATGATAGTCAGGGTAGACAAACCCGATTGCATCAAATACCCGGTTGAGCCTCTTCTTCTTTCGACCTCCGAAGGCTGCCGATAACGCAGTATTCTCGGCCTTCGAATATACCCCAAGCAGCTCGTCACTTAAGGTTTCAATGCTTTTTAACCATTCGTCATCAGGTTCGACAAACTTATCCCCGTATTTGAATGTGTATTTTAGTCTGACTAGTCCACCTTCGTCAGACTCTTTGATGGTCTCCTTCGGCATTTCCCACTTTCCTGCAAGTGGCCACACCCTGAAGGCAATATGCTCTTGGACCAGATCCCTTGTCCCAATAAAAGAGCAGATTACGCCAAAGGCTCTTTGGCATTCTTCGGCCGCTTCGTCCATTTCAACCTTCGGCTTTCGGAGTCCGAAGCGTTGCCAGATAGGGCGCATAATGATACTTTTAACATCTTCCTGCGCTGTCAAGTCATTCTTTACATAGAACCATTCTGTCATCCAGGCACCGGGCCACCTCTTCCGAAAGGTTGGCACGGGGCAGCTTGACCCGGAGCGGGCACCGAAGCTATAACAACCAAAGTTGTTGTGATATTGTTCTTTCCCCCAGGGCTTCGTCTCATATACCAACTCATGAATTTTGCAGAAGCTTTTAGCATTTGGTTCTAAACCTTGGCTTCTCACAGCCCAGACAAAGATTCCCATTCTTATGATAGCTTCGGGAGTAATTTGATGAAGGTAGATTTGAAATGTCTTCAGAACTTCGACAACAAAGCTGCTTAGGGGGAACCAAAGCCCAGCCTTGAGAAAGCTTCGGAAGATCACGACCTCATCTTCTTCGGGGGTGGGAGAAGTTTTTTCTCCAGCATCAGCCCTCACAATAGATATGTCTCGAAAATATCTCCCCCTCATATTGTCAATATGACTCTGCTTAATTGTGGTTTTCCCGAAAACCGAGTGACTTGGCCGCCATGGTCGATCTTCAGACTCTCCTCCGCCGCTTTCTACATCGTAACTGTCGCTGTCACCAGTATCTTCAGATAAACCTTCTAAAATCTCTTTGGTGATCTTTTCTGTATTGGTCTTCGACATTGCCTCAAGAAAGCCCAGGTTCTTCTCTTCAGAGAGACTTAGCTTCATCTCGACACCAGTCTTCTTCTCCTCAGACATCCCTTCGGAAATCTTACTTCTCGCTTCCGAAGCTTAAAACTAGGAAAGAAAACAAATATTTTTGGGCAGAAAACTTTATAAGCAGGAAAACAGATGGCAAAGTGAGCGTGCCAAATCAAATGTGGCGGGCTCCTATTTATACACTCGATATGACGGAAACTGTGTGGTCCCAGGTGTCAGTGACTTTTGCTATTCTAGCAAAGGGAAGGTGTTTTTTTCGGACCTTCGGCTTAAGGCCTTCGTCCATATCGCAATCTGAATTTATCACTAACATATTAATATTGCGAGGGGCTACTGTTGGGAGCCTTCGTCCTCCGAAGGTCCTCAAAAACATAATTTGACAATGTTTTCCAAGTGAATTATATGAACAGGTATCTTCGGACTCAGATCATGAACATGGAGTACGGTCAGAACGAAGCCCAAGCCAGGCGAAGGGGGATTGAGATGAAGGACGGGCTGATTACCAAGCTGTACGAAGGATGGTGCACAGCCGAAGCTGTGCGCAGAAAGCTTCGTCGCGATAGCAGAAAGGGGAACCGACTTAAAGATGAAAAGACTACTTAGGTCTTGATAGATTCCCATAAGTCACTAGCGAATGTAATGGACATGAATGTAATTTTGCATGGGCTACGTCCCATGCCTATAAATAGATGAACAGTACTCCCGTACTGTTCACGCTGACTTGGCATTTGCTTTCCGTCATCCTTGTACTTTTGCCTTCCTGCAATCCGAAGGTACACTTGTAAATTGAAATCATTTCTATTTTTATATGATAATAAAATAGAAATGACGTGGTGATAATATTTAAATGTTTATGTTACTTTCTATGTTACATGTAAGTTCTTCGTCATAATTTATTGTGCTTACGAAGATATATTGCTTGTGACCTTCGTCCGGAACACATTATATCCCGAAGGGAAATAATGTTTCAAGGGACGAAGGACTTTATCATTCAACACTTTTTATGTTGCCTTGTTCTTAATCCGAAGCATTTGAGAACAAGCCCCCAACACGCAGTATGCCATCGACCAGGTGAATACTGATTTAAAGAAAAAGAACTGCTTCATGAGGGGTCTAAATGACAGGTTGCAGAGAAAGATGGCCACATGTATAGATCTCACGTATGGAAAGACTGTCAGTACAACCTTATCTGTTGAAGCAAAATACGCAAGTTCTGGGAAGAACAAGGGATTCGGTGGTGAGAGGCCTAATCAGGACCAGGCGAAGAGGCAACGGTTTGTGATCCGGCCTTCTAGCCAAAATCGCACTTTTTCTCGTCCACCTGCATTCCCTTTCAAGCAGCCAATCATTATTCGCCCCAACAATACCCCCACTACCCCAAATCAGCCGGGTGCCCCAGGCACTCGATTCCCTGCTTTGCCCAACTCTTCAACCGGGTGTTTCAATTGCGGCAAGTCGGGACATTTCATCAAAGACTGCCCATATCCCAAGCAAAATCAATCCAATGCTCAGCAAGGATCTGGGAAGTCAACTCAGCCTAAGGGAAATACTGTGGGGAAGAATACAAAGAAGACGGGGCATGTATACTACACCCAAGTGGCCACTACACCGGAAGGAGAACCGGTGATGATGGGTACGTTTCCCGTGGCCAGTCACCCTGCAATTATTCTTTTTGATTCTGGTGCTTCGCATACGTTCATTAGCAAGAAATTTGTGGAGCAACATCACATTGCATGCCATGAATCAAAAGAGGGATTTAAAATTCATTCACCTGGGGGACACATTTTTACTAGAGAAGTGGCCTATGAAGTGCCAGTAACAATGGCCGGACGGAACTTTCCTGCTAACATGATGGTTCTGAAAGGCCAGGATATAGACGTAATTTTGGGTATGAATTGGTTAACCCAACACAAGGCAATTCTCAACACTGAACTCAGAACCGTCAGGTTGAGCTACAATCAAGAAGAGATTTTTTTGTCTCTCCCCGTAACCAATCCATCCAAAGCTTCTGGTAGAATATATGAAGCCATTATACCGGAGATCAAGAACATTCCGGTAGTATGTGAGTTTCCAGATGTATTTCCGGAAGATTTGCCTGGACTGCCCCCTGAAAGAGATGTAGAATTTGTAATTGAGCTAAAGCCCGATACGGCTCCCATCTCCCGAAGATCATACCGTATGCCCCCTAATGAGTTGGCGGAATTGAAGATTCAATTACAAGATCTACTGAATAAGGGATTCATCCGGCCAAGCTCGTCTCCATGGGGTTGTCCCGCCATTTTTGTTAAGAAGAAGGATCAAACCTTGCGAATGTGCGTGGATTATCGACCCCTAAATGAGGTCACCATCAAGAATAAGTACCCTCTTCCAAGGATCGACATCTTATTTGATCAACTGACTGGGGCGAGGGTATTTTCCAAAATTGATCTCAGGTCGGGCTATCACCAAATCCGTATTCGGCCCGAGGATATACCGAAGACCGCGTTTACTACGCGGTACGGTCTATTTGAATATTTGGTAATGTCCTTTGGGCTAACAAATGCTCCTGCCCACTTCACCTATTTGATGAACTCGGTGTTCATGCCTGAGTTGGACAAGTTCGTGGTGGTCTTCATCGACGATATCTTGATATATTCTAAAAATGAAGAGGAGCATGCTCAACATCTATGGATTGTATTGACGCGCCTGAAGGAACATCAGCTTTATGCCAAGTTCAGCAAGTGCGCGTTTTGGCTGGAGGAAATTCAATTTTTGGGACACGTGTTATCGGCCAAAGGAATTGCGGTAGATCCTAGCAAAATCAAAGATATTCTGGAGTGGAAACCCCCAACCACTGTTCACCAAGTCCGGAGTTTTCTTGGACTAGCTGGATATTATCGCAGATTCATACCAGATTTTTCTAAGCTTGTGAAGCTAATCACAAGTTTATTGAAGAATGACATTAAGTTCAATTGGTCTTCTAAGTGTAATGAAGCCTTTGAGCAATTGAAGACATTATTAACCACTGCTCCGGTATTAGCTCAACCGGACATCACTAAGCCTTTTGATGTATATTGTGATGCGTCTGGCAGTGGACTCGGCTGTGTATTAATGCAAGAGGGCCGAGTAATTGCATATGCTTCAAGGCAGTTGCACCGACATGAGGAGCATTACCCAACTCATGATCTGGAGCTAGCTGCTGTGGTTCATGCCCTGAAAATTTGGCGTCACTATCTGCTGAGAAATATCTATCACATATATATAGATCATAAAAGCTTGAAGTACATCTTCACCCAGTCAGAATTAAATATGAGGCAAAGACGATGGCTTGAGCTTATTAAGGACTATGAATTGGAGATCCATTATCACCCAGGCAAAGCCAATGTGGTGGCAGATGCACTAAGCCGTAAGGCTTCCTGCCACTGTCTTATGGTGAAGACCTCTGACAACACTTTATGTCAGGAGATGGAAAAGTTAAACCTGGGGATGATCCAACAAGGGACTCTGAATCAGCTAAAGCTTGAGTCAATCATTTTGCAAAGGACAATTGATGCTCAAAAGGATAATCTGGGTATGAAGCACATACAAGAGAAGATAAGGGCTGGAACAGCCAAATGTTTCAAGGAAGACGATCAAGGTGTGATATGGTTTAAAAACCGCATAGTAGTGCCAAGGAATGAAGAACTCCGCTAGCAAATTCTTGATGAAGCACATCTTAGTCGTTATTCTATTCATCCCGGAAGCACTAAGATGTACCAAGATTTGAAGCAGCATTACTGGTGGACAAAGATGAAAATCAAAATTGCACGCTATGTGGCTAAGTGTGACACTTGCAGACGTGTCAAGGCCATACACATGAAAACTGCTGGTCCATTACAATCTTTGCCAATCCCAACATGGAAATGGGAAGACATAAGTATGGACTTTATTGTGGGACTGCCCAGGACGGCCAAAGGGTATGATTCTATTTGGGTTATCGTTGATCGACTCACAAAGATTGCCCACTTCTTACCCGTCAGGGCCAAATATACAGTGGCCACTTATGCAGCATTATATATTGGCCGTATTCTCAGTTTGCATGGTATTCCAAAAACTATAGTGTCGGATCGTGGACCTCAGTTCGTATCCAAGTTTTGGGAAGAACTTCATAAATCCTTGGGTACCAAATTGCTCCACAGTTCGGCCTATCATCCTCAAACAAGTGGACAGACTGAGAGGGTCAATCAAATACTTGAGGATATGCTGCGGGCATGTGTTCTGGACTTCTCACAGAAATGGGATGAATGTTTGCCCTTAGCGGAGTTTTCATACAATAACAGTTATCAAGAAAGTATCAAGATGGCACCTTTTGAAGCTTTATATGGGCGACAGTGTCGAACTCCGCTAAATTGGTCTGAACCTGGAGAAAGGTACTTCTTTAGGCCTGATATGGTAAAGGAGGCCGAAGAAAAGGTTCAGAAAATTATTCATAATATGAAGAAAGCTCAGACTCGACAAAAGAGTTATGCAGACCGACGACGACAACCCTTATGCTTTCTGGTAGGCGATTATGTCTACTTGAAAGTTTCACCAATGAAGTGTGTATCGCATTTCGGGGTTAAAGGAAAGCTTGCACCCAGGTATATTGGTCCATTTCCGATACTTGAGCAATGTGGGCCAGTGGCATATCGACTGCAACTCCCCGAAATTCTGTCTGCCATCCATAATGTGTTCCATGTGTCGCAATTGAAGAAGTGTTTTCGGGTTCCCGATCGAACCATTGAAGTGACAGATGTTGTCCTGGAACCAGATTTAACATACTCGGAACATCCTATTCGAGTTCTGGATCAAAAGGACAGGGTTACCCGGAGAAAGACTCTCAAGTTCTACAAGATACAATGGAACCAACATGCTGAGGAAGAGGCTACGTGGGAAACTCAAGACTTTTTAGATAAGAATTTCCCAGGCTTTCTAGCCTCATGTAATTTGTAAAGTGTATATAGTTATTGCAATAAAGGAGTGAACCCCCACACCACCCCTGCCTTGTACCAGAAATAAGGAAATAAAAATGTGACACATTTCCTTTTCCATTACTCACCCTAGGACTTTAAATCTCAGGACGAGATTCTTTTATGGGGGGAAGGATGTAACACCCCTGGTGTTACTATAACTAAAACTTGAGCATGACATCATAAGCATTGACATTGTATATGTTTGATACACCTAGAGTGCATTCACTAGGCAAAATTTTCAAACAAATTATATTGTTTAAGTATCTTTGCAAATAGGACCCTAGATAGGGGACCTAACCCTAAACAGGGATTGAAGGGGTAAGACCTAACCCAAGATGAGAAAACCTAAAGACTTTAGGGAAAGAATCATAAAATATCCCCAAAAACAAAGTTGAATCACATTTATGCCCCTGGGATATCAAGAATCTCAATTAGAACCCTTAAAAACCCTAAAACCAAACCCTAGGGACCTATGTGCAAAATTAGTCCACTTTTGGGCTAAAGTGCAAAAACCAAGTCAAGTAAGTATTTTAAGTCATTTTGTTCACAAATATGTGGACTTGAAAGCCAAACCCTAAGTTTTGGACTCATTTGCAAAAAGGACCCCAATTTTGATTCTTATGCTAAGTCTGAAATCAGGGTTATAGGCCCAACTTTGGGGCTGTGTAGCTTTCAAAATAATGAGAATTCATATTAGGTCACCACATCAAAATTGTAACCTGATTATAGAAGAACAACTTTGCTTAAGGTGGTAAGCTCACTTGTTAAGAAAAATCCAGAGATAATTAGGGTTGAAGTTGGGCTGTCAGGGTGTTAATATCTGAATTTTCAGATAGACAGTGTGATCACTGGAGCTTTAAGCATGAATTCAAGCTGGAACTACTGAGAATTTGGTCAAGGTTCCTATAACCGAAATGTAGCTGGTATATAGGATTACAACTTTGATGCAGTGATTCGGGGATGTTGCCATAGAAATTCGGGAGAAAATGGGGCTTCAAAGTGCTCTGTCAGGTGCTCGATTGGGAGTTCGCCATGGTACAGTAAGAAGATCGGACCGCCAGCTGGATCGCTCGTCGCCGGCGATAAGGATGCCGCTGCGGCCCGAATTGGTCGTCGGCGGTCACGGTAAAAGCCCCGGCGACGTGTCAGAGCATCCTTGAGGTGGCAGGCTCCGGTTAAACGGCGGTAACCGCGCTGTCACCGGAATCCGCCGCGCGGCATGGTCGTCAGCGCAATCCCAAGCTCCCCGATCCTCATCCACTTATGACCCGCGGCCTATAAATTAACTGCGCCCCAGCTCCACCATGAACTCAAGCAGCTATTGCACCCATCTGCCTCCCGAATCCTTCGCTAGCAAGCACGAATTTTGGATTCGCCCCAATCCGGTTCTAGAACACCATAAACTCTATCTCGTCGTGGTCAGCCCAATTCAGGTCAGCTCTTCCCCTCTGCTCCTTTGTCTAAGCATTCTCATGCGTCTGTGATGCTCACCGACTGACCCAATTGAACCGGGTCGCCTGGGATCACCGGGAATGCGATCGCCAAGCCGTAATGTTCTCGACCACCGTGGCCAGAGCCCTTGTAATTGATCTCGTATGCAATTAAGTTGGGGGAAAGGCTTAGGGTAGCTCCAATTTGGTGTTGGTCGCTCGGGAGCGCCGGTAATCGCCTCAATCGGCCGGTACGGTGGCTCGCCGGAGCTCCTCAACGCGCTGCCATCGTCGGGGACCTCCCCCTATAAAGAATTAGAACATGGGGGACCAATTTGCAAAGTGTGAGAGACCCGTAAGCATAGTGGCTAAACCCGTTCCCAGTTAAACAAAAACGCGAGGGCCCCGGTGCAATTCTGCCATCGCGCGCGGGCGCACGCGCGCGTTTTCCCCTTTGAATTGGGCCGCTGGGCTGAAATCAGCCCAGTACTATTCCCTGGTTTTCCTTTTTCTTTTATTTCTAGAGCCAAAACAATTATAAAAAAATGTAGAAAAATGGTAAAATTATGAAACCAATTTTCCTAGGTTTCTTATTTTCCCTAGAATTTAATAAAAATAGTTTTGTGATTTTTAGGTTAAATAAAGAATTTTAAGGCATTTAAAGTAGTTACAAGTGGTAGTTTTGGATTTTTAAAAGATAAATTGTAATCCCAAAAATGCTCAAAACTTTTATATGAGCTCCTCATATTATTTAGAAGCCTTGGGTAGAGTTTGGGTTGATTTGGATCTTGTTTGATCACCAAACCCCAAAACACCCCCCTGCCCTATGAACTCCTTTACTGACTCCGGAAACCCTAGGTTCTCGGAGTACCGTGAAGGAAAGTTGTACTCAAGACTAGATAATAAGTTTATATTATCTTTGCACCCTCATGAGCATCCCATGGCATCCATTCTTATACATATGTATGGTTATGATTAGAACGTGAAGAAGAAGAGGAGATCACCGAAGAAAGGACACCACCACCCTCGGATTCTCAAACAGGCAACTGCTTCTACTTTGATATTTGCGGATCCGAGCCAGACTCACCTGTTAACAAAGGCAAGCCCCGGTGCATGCAACCCCTTTCCTTGTGTTTTTAAATACTTTTCGCACATCTTAAGTCAAGTGAAATGTGCATTAAGTTCATAGGGATTGCTTGAAACCCTTTGATGCATTGCTTTCCTTGATATCTATTCCTTTATGGATACTTCTGGTGAAGTATCAAAATTGATTGACAAAAATGCTTAGCCCTGCTTAGATCTTGTGGATAGAGGTTGTCTTTTGCTATACTGCCTAGCTCAGGGGTTATCCTGGGGAAAGATGACTTCTACCTGCAAGAATACTTTCATTGAGAGCGTGGTGGGATCTTACTGCAAAGCTCCCTGTGATGCTCTTTTCATCCTAAGGAACAGAAACAATCCTAAGGGTGGAAGTACTTAAATCGAAACTTGGGTTAGGAACAGGTGATGTTCTACCCAGGTTGATTAAGGATTGAACGTGTATGTAGGCGTGCTGATCGAGGACCCTTTAACTGGTCACATGCCTCGTCATGGGTAAGCCTTGCCTCGGGCAGACTAAGGCTAGAATAAGATAACACGAAATGGGCGTGGAGCGGTGGCGAGAGTAGCGTGTACCCTCCGTGGCAAGAGGCTGGACGGTGGTGTATCTATGCTCTCGGTTTGCGTGAACCTGATCTGATCTTAAGAACCCCGGTGGCGGGTTGACATATGCAAGGGTTAAGTGCTACATATGTCGTGTGATTGGAGATCCTTACCTGAGTATAATCGATTCGGATCGCCGTACCTTCGCGGTTATGAAGACTTGGTCACTTCCCTGCAACCTAGAGTCAGGATGTGAACAGTATGGATAAAAATGATGTTGTACTGATGAAATGATGAAATTAGACTAGAGGCAAACAGAGTCTATTAATACTTAACATGGCATTAAAAGATTGAAAGTAAGGACTCACCTTAGTAAGCTATTTCTGCAAAAGTATCTAAGTTGATTCTTGCTAAAGCCTCTCCTTGATTCCTATTTATCCAGCATACCCTTGAGAGTCTTTTCCTTAGTCGGGTAAGACTTGCTGAGTAATTCCATACTCAGGGTTTATCCCCTTGTTGTTTTTAGGTGAGGAAGCAGCAGAGTTCTATTGCTTCTGTACCAAGGTGGTTGCTAATGAAGAAAAGCAAGAGTGAAGTGCGGGAGGAAAGGATCCTCCATTAAGACTTTTGTGTGATAACTGTCGGGAGGAGTTTTTGCCTCCCTTGGTATGTGTAATAATATTACTCTGCACTCGTTTATATTCCTGGTCTGTAATAAACTACCTGATCTTACTTTTTAATAAATGTAAGTTATGTAATCGCTTCCGCATTTCTTTATCTCCGATGTTCTGTAATGTCTGCAAGACGGGTGAGACGTTCCTGGAAAGGTAAGGAAAGATACCGAGCTTGTCAAGTAGTTCAAGGACACCTATAGGGTTGTCTGAGGTCCGTTGGACAAGGACAACTGTAGGTGGGCCTAATTACTTGGGAGGTTCCGTCACATCGGGTGTGGAGGAGGTGCCTTGCTCGATGATTTTCTTGGAGCCTTTGATCATTAATTCAAAGCTCACAAATTTTCCTATCACTTCCTTGGGAGACATTAGTTTATATCTTGGATCACCACGAATTAATTGAACTTGAGTAGGGTTAAGAAAAACAAGTGATCTAAGAATAACCTTGACCATTTCATGGTCATCCCATTTAGTGCTCCCGAGGTTGCGCACTTGATTTACCAAGGTCTTTAGTCGGTTGTACATGGCTTGTGGGTCTTCTCCTTGGTTGAGCATAAAACGATCGAGCTCCCCCTTGATCGTTTCCCTCTTGGTGATCTTGGTCACCTCGTCTCCTTCGTGCGCGGTCTTGAGCACGTCCCAAATTTCCTTGGCGCTCTTCAACCCTTGCACCTTATTATACTCCTCTCGACTTAGAGAGGCGAGGAGTATAGTGGTGGCTTGGGAGTTGAAGTGTCGGATTTGGGCAACCTCGTTCGAGTCATAGTCTTCATCCCCCAGCGATGGTACCTGTACTCCAATCTCAACAACATCCCAAATGCTAGTTTGGAGTGAGGTTAGATGGTGCCTCATTTTATCACTCCATATATTATAATCTTCACCATCAAACATAGGTGGTTTGCCTAATGGGACGGAAACTAAAGGAGTACATTTGGAAATGCGAGGATAGCGAAGGGGGATCTTACTAAGCTTCTTGCGCTCATGGCACTTAGAAGTGACGGACGACGCGTCGGAGCCGGAGGTGGATGGCAATGAAGAATCGTCTCGTAGTAGACCACTTTCTTCATTTTTTCTTGTCGCCTCTCCGATGCGACTTGTGAGGAGGTGATTCCTCCTTCTTCTTGTTGTGGGACTCTCCCGATGGAGCCTTCCTGTGGCTTGTGGCGGGCTTCTTACCGGTCACCATCTCCTTCTTGGCGTGTTCTCCCGACATCACTTCGAGCAGTTAGGCTCTAATGAAGTACCAGGCTTTGATACCAATTGAAACTCGCCTAGAGGGGGGGGGGGTGAATAGGCAGAATCTAAAAATTATAAACTTAAGCACACTACAAGCTGGGGTTAGCGTTAGAAATATAATCGAGTCCGAGAGAGAGGGCGAAAACAAATCACAAGCAAATAAGAGCGGATGACACGGTGATTTGTTTTACCGAGGTTCGGTTCTTGCAAACCTACTCCCCGTTGAGGTGGTCACAAAGACCGGGTCTCTTTCAACCCTTTCCCTCTCTCAAACGGTCACCTAGACCGAGTGAGCTTCTCTTCTCAATCAATCGGGACACCAAGTCCCCACAAGGACCACCACACAATTGGTGTCTCTTGCCTTGATTACAATTGAGTTGGGAACAAGAAAGAAAGAAGAAGAAAAGCGATCCAAGCGCAAGAACTCAAATGAACACAATTATCACTCTCTCACTAGTAACTATTTGATTGGAATGATCTTAAGACTTGGGAGAGGATTTGATCTCTTGTTTGTGTCTTGGAGTGAAGTCTAGAGCTCTTCTATTGAATGCAATGGCTGAAAACTTGGATGCCTTGAATGTGTGGTGGTTGGGGGTATTTATAGCCCCAACCACCAAAGTGGCCTTTAGGGAGGCTGTCTGTCGTATGGCGCACCAGACAATCCGGTGCACCACCGGACACTGTCCGGTGCGCCAACCATGTCACCCAACCGTTAGGGTTCGACCGTTGGAGCTCTGACATGTGGGGCCACCGAACAGTCCGGTGGTGCACCGAACAGGTCCTGTTCATTGTCCGGTGCGCCTTCTGGCGCCTGCTCTGACTTCTGCATGCGCAGTCCGCACTGTAGCGTTCACTGTTGCTTTTTGCAAATGACCGTTGGCACGGATAGCCGTTGCTCCGCTGGCACACCGGACAGTCTGGTGTTACACCGGACAGTTGAAGCGTCCCGATCCTTTGGGACCCAAATGTGATACAATTACTAGTCCCAGGAGGCTAGTAACCACATTCATTACTTCAAATGGTTACAGAGTCTGAATAATGTTATTACAATACCGGGGATACAAGCTCGGAAGTGAGCCGAAAATCATAAAGCGCAGTGGAAGATAAAATAGCCCAGGCCACAGGCAGAACTGGGTGAAGACACAGCCCCATCAATCAAGCATAGCAGAAAAGAAGTCTTCAGCTGCTGAAAAACATAAATAAATCTGGGTGAATACACTAGGTATTCCGCAAGCCCACCCGGCTCCCGTAAAGAGAAAGTGACCTATATTGTACATGCTTTATATGGTGGAGTTGAAGTCACTCATACTTTTTCAGAGAAAGGCAGTATTCGTTGTTTATGGTTTTCCCAAGACAATAGAAATGATACTTGCACCACTGAGCTTCCCGCTCCCGTGGTATCACTTTCTTTCCAGAACATACACACACATTTCCCTGTTCCCGGTTGTAGTAGAAGCACTAATTGTCATACCATACCAGACTCGTCCATACCAGTGGACACGGACTATTCGAATAGGTTTAGACTCTGCGCAGAGGGGTACACTTTACCCACTAGTCCGGCTCTGTGATCTCATGGCCAATGAGATCCGAATCCGAAACTCTTTCCTTCCTTGCACGTCCGAACCTTAACGGTTATACCGGAAGGAGTCAGGCCACCGCCATGTCCAAACCGGACAAAACATTCCCCCTCCTTATCCTCCCGGTGCTCCCCAGCCTTCATAACCCTGGGGTTGGACCATATGAGTTCAGATCGAGTGGCTGCCCACACAGCCTCGAGTGGTTGTACTTTTTGTGAGTACAGGTAATGAAAGATGACAAACCGGTCCTTATACGAGAGGACAATCCTTCTGCTCACGCCTAAACCAGCTGAGCCAACACCTTAGGCCCTCCCCTAAACCAGGGAGTCCCTGATCATCCTACTCACCAGGTGATGAGGGTGAATACCCTTCATCGCACACTTTTGGAAATCATGCCACTTGTACCCTTTTTACTTGCCCCATATCTTTAAATCAAAGTAATAGTTAATGCGGGCTCTCTCATGCTCACCATGCAATTCGATTCCCATAATCTAGGCTTAGGCAGTGGTAGAGAGAAATAGGTAAATAATGCATCAAGGGAAGGATGGACTTGCCTTCGTCAAAGCTTTCCTGGCACAAGAGGTTTAACTCGGAGGGGTCGGGTTCTTGCCCTTCTTCCGGAGCTATAAGTTCCGGAGGATCGGATCCCTCTTCCGCTAATCAAACACAGATAATAACAATACATCAAACATAGTGACCTTTGTGGGGTGTGCAAATTCTTATACTTTATTATTTTTGTGCCCTATAATTTATTTAGACTATTTTTGGTGCATAAAATATTAGCATCTAAATATATATGTGAAAATGGGAAAAAGAAAAGAGAAAAGAAAAAGAGAAAGGATTTTCCAGACAGCTGGGCCGAAGGGGGGGGGATTTCGGCCCAGTTGGCGCAAGCGCGCGCGGGCGGGCGCGCTTTCGGCCCACTTGGCCCAGCCGCGCGGGGCGACGGCGGGGAACGGCGCTGCGGCGCGGGCCCGCACGCCAGAGAGGGGGGGGGGACGGCGTTAACGGCACGGAGGGAGGGGTGGGAGCTCGACCGGGGTCCGGTCGGCGGCGAGCCCCGCGGCGGTTCTCCACCGTTTGTCCGGTTTTCTGGTGGGGAAACGGTGGCGAAGCATGGGCGGGTGATGGGGGTCACGGGGGTGGGGCGAATTTTGCCTGCGGGGGCCTATGGCGGCCGGTCCGCGGCACGGTGGCCGGTGCCCACGGCGGTGATGCCGCCGGTGAGGTTGCCGGCCACAATAGAGGGGGAGAAGTGGCGCCCTGTGACCGTGAGAGTGCGGAGCTTTTGGCATAGCTTAATTGGACAGAGGATCGCTAGAGAGGGGGAAGGGGAGCTCACCGGAGCGATGAAGGGAGCACGGCGGCGCTAGCTCGAACGGCTCGGGGAAGAGGGCAGTGGGGGTGGCCGGAGCTGTGTGGCAAAGACAGGGCTCGGGCGGGTCCTTTTATAGGCGCTCGGGGGAGGGAGGGGGATGGAGGAGACGGCGAGCACCGACGAGCTCGCCATGATGGCGGGAATGGCGCTAACGCCGATTGCGATGGCTCAGGCAGGCGGGGGGAGGGGGGGGTGAGGGGATGGCTCAAGCACAGTGGCGGGGTTGTCGCGGAGGCTGGGCGGGCATTAATGGCGAGGCGACGAGGCGAGGGGGGGCTCGGCGGCGGATGCGCCGATGAGGGATGGGCGAGGGGGATGAAACTGACCGGTGGGCCCTGGCTGCCAGCGAGAGGAAACAGCGCGAGAGGGAGGGGGACGAGGCGCTGACGGACGGGCCCGGGTGTCAGCGGGAGGGAGCCGCGCGCGGGGTTGGGCCGCCTGGGCCGAGGAGAGAGGAGGGGAAGCGCGGGCGCGTGGGGCGGGTTGGGCCGGAATTCGGCCCAGCCGAGGGAGGGGGGGAGTTTTCCTTTTTCTTTTCTTTTTCTAATTCTAATTCCTTTCTTCTCTTTTTTTCTATTTTTGTTTCTTTTTCTTTGGAGACCAAAAATATTTTCTAAGTGATCTTGAGTGAGAAATATAGTCTATGTGAGGTGCTCTAATTATTTCAAGTGTATGCACATGAGAAGGGGTTCTAAGGGTAGGGTTAAGGGAGAAAGGTAAAATAAGGGGGGGGGGGAATTAGGAGGTTATGGTTTCAAACCTTAGGTGGGATTTTGGGATGTTACAACAGTCCGGTGAATTATAGCGGAACGGCTCCCCGAAAAACCCGAAGCTGGCAAGTTCAGAGTCGATCCTCCCTAGTGCACCGGACACTGTCCGGTGCACCAGACCAGGGCAGCCTTCGGTTGTCTTTTGCTCTTTTTATTTGAACCCTTTCTTAAACTTTTTATTGGTTTGTGTTGAACCTTTGACACCTGTAGAACTCATAATCTAGAGCAAACTAGTTAGTCCAATTTTTTGTGTTGGGCAATTCAACCACCAAAATTCATATAGGAAAAGGTTTGACCCTATTTCCCTTTCAATAAGCGCCATCTCCTCATTGTCGAGCTTGGAGGCGTCGATGGGGAGCCTACTTGATGTAGACTCTTCTTTCTTCTCCTCCGTCGCTTTGAATGTGACGGGTTGCACCTCGGGTGTGGAGGTGCCGCCTTGCTCCAAGTTGACAATTTGTTTGGAGCCTTTGATCATCAATTCAAAGCTCACAAACTTTCCTATAACCTCCTCAGGAGACATTAGCTTATATCTAGGATCATCACATATTAATTGAACTTGCGTAGGATTGCGAAAAACGAGTGATCTTAGAATAACCTTGACCATTTCATGGTCATCCCATTTGGTGCTCCCGAGTTTGCGCACTTGAGTCGGTTGTACATAGCTTGTTGCTCCTCTCCTTGGTTGAGGACGAAACGACCGAGCTCCCCCTCGATCGTCTCCCGTTTGGTGACCTTGGTCACCTCATCTCCTTCGTGCGTGGTTTTGAGCACGTCCCAAATCTCCTTGGCGCTCTCCAACCCTTGCACTTTATTATACTCCTCTCGACATAGAGAGGCGAGGAGTATAGTAGTGGCTTGGGAGTTGAAGTACCAGATTTGGGCAACCTCGTCCGAATCGTAGCCTTCGTCCCCTACGGTAGGTACCTACGCTCCAAACTCAACAATGTCCCATATACTTGCGTGGAGTGAGGTTAGGTGATGCCTCATTTTATCACTCCACATACAAAATCTTCACCATCAAAATATGGTGGTTTGCCTAATGGAACGGAAAGTAAAGGAGCGCATTTTGAAATGCGGGGATAGCGTAGGGGGATCTTACTAAACTTCTTGCGCTCATGGCGCTTAGAAGTGACAGACGGCGCGTCGGAGCCGGATGTAGAAGGTGATGATGAATCGGTCTCGTAGTAGACCACCTTCTTCATCTTTTTCTTCTTGTCGCCACTCCGATGCGACTTGATGTGTGAAGGGGATCCTTCCTTCACCTTGTTACCGGACTCTCTTGATGGAGCCTTCCCTAGGCTTGCGGGCTTGTCACCGCCGGTCACGATCACCCTCTTGGCGTGATCTCCCGACATCACTTCGAGTTGTTAAACTCTAATGAAGTACCGGGCTTTGATACCAATTGAAAGTCGCCTAGAGGAGGGTGAATAGGCGTAATCTAAAATTTATAACTTAAAAGACAAACTACAAGCTGGGGTTAGCGTTAGAATTAAAACCGAGTCCGAAAGAGAGGGCGAAAACAAATCAACCAAGAAATAAAGCGAATGAACGGTGATTTGTTTTACCGAGGTTCGGTTCTTGAGAACCTAGTCCCCGTTGAGGTGGTCACAAAGACCAAGTCTCTTTCAACCCTTTCCCTCTCTCAAACGGTCACTTAAACCGAGTGAGCTTTCTCCTTAATCAAACGGGTCACTTAGACCCCACAAGGATCACCACACACTTGGTGTCTCTTGCTTTGATTATAAGTCACTTAGAGAACAAGAATGAGGAATAAGAAAGCGATCCAAGAACAAGAGCTCAAAGAACACGAGCAAAACACTCTCTAGTCACTAGGAGTTTGGAGTGAATTTGGGACTTGGAGAGGCTTTTATTCTTTTGAATTGTGTCTAGAATTGAATGCACTAGCTCTTGTATTGAATGTGGAGTGCTGGAAACTTGGATGCTTGGAGTGGTGGTGGTTGGAGGGTATTTATAGCCCTCAACCACCACATAGCCGTTGGGGAGGCTGTCTGTCGAAGGGCACACCGGATAGTCCGATGCGCCAGCCACGTCACCCAACCGTTAGGGTTCGGGCGTTGTCGACCATTGGAGCGTTGACTTTTGGTGGCACCAGACAGTCCGGTGCCGCATCGGACAAGCACTGTTCACTGTCCGGTGCGCCTCTGACTTCTGCCGCGAACTGTAGCGTTGTCAGGGCACTGTGCAGTCGACCGCTGCGCGAAGGAGCTGTTGCTCCGCTGGTGCACCGGACAGTCCGGTGGTACACCAGACAGTCCGATGAATTATAGCAGAGCTGCGCTAGAAAAACCCGAGACTTGCAAGTTGAAGTTTGTATGACCCTGGTGCACCGGACACTGTCCGGTGGCACACCAGACAGTCCGGTACGCCAGACCAGGGCACTCTCAAGGTTCTTGCTCCTTTGAATTTGAACCCTTTCTTTTATCTTTTATTGGTTTGTGTTAAACCTTTATGCACCTGTAGAACATATAATCTAGAGCAAACTAGTTAGTCCAATATTTGTGTTGAGTATTTCAACCACTAAAATTATTTATAGGAAAAGGTTTGACCCTATTTCACTTTCATATAGTAAAACAATTTATCAAATCTATATTATATATTTTCCTTCTTGTATACGCAAACAAAAACCCTTTTGTCTCTACCAAAATTAAAATAGTTTGACTAAGCTATTCACAACTGCATTATGCAACAATCTAGCATAGGGCACCATTTTTTAACACAATATGTATGCATGCAACATGGGTAATATCAACCAACAGTGGTTGTCATGTGCATAAGTGCCACGGAATGTGCTACATTTAGCGGCGACGCACGCTCAATTTAGTGGCTGATTTAGAGTATGTTGTTGGTGCTACAATGTGTTGTTGGCGAGAGTCTAAGGACAGAAAGGTCCACCCTGTGCCCTTCATGTTTGGAGGGTCGTCAGGTTCGAGATATGCTGAAAGTGGAGATACTCTAGTCAGCGCTTGCCAAAGCTCTGAGTAATGAGCGATTTTCTATTCACCGTTTTCAATATGTCACATCAGCATTTAACTAGATAAATGTATATATAGAGTTTGATCTCTATAAAACTCTCCAATAAGACTCTTTCTATAGCTCTCCTCATAATTACACTGTTATGTCATCAAGCATGATGATATATCACCTGATTTAATGAGTATAAAACTCCTATTGAAAATGGTCTAGGAAGGTATTTGGTTTTAGGGACTAGAGTTTAGCATGTGTCACATTGGATATTTGAATGCCTATTACGAGTTTTAAATATAGTCTAATTACAAAACTAATTATGCAGCTAAATACTAAATGGCGAAACAAATTTTTAAACATAATTAATTCATAATTAGCAAAAGTTTATTGTAGCATCATATGAGTGATTCATGGCATAATTAGGTTTAATATGTTAGTCTTATTGTTAGTCCTCATTTGTGTAATTAACGTTGTAATTAGACTATATTTGGTATTTTTAATTAATATGTACTAAACTTTAGCGTGGGGAACAAACTGGCTCTAAGACTGCTTCCAACCATAACCTCTCCCAAATTTCCCCATTCGTATTTTCTGTTCATATTTAAATACCTCTCCCCCTATTTTCATTTTCTCTCCAACAATTCTCCATATTCAACTCTTATTTACTCTTTAGATGAGTTACTTGACTATTCAACATCAGGTTTTGGAGTTTTTTTTAAAAAATACTACCATATTTGTATTCTCAAAATACATATTGTTATCATGTAATTACATTTAAAAATAACTAATTTCGTAGTTAAATATATTGATTAGCAGAAGGAGGATTAGAGCTCCCCTTCCAAGGTGGCACGAGGGGGCGTCATTGGAGCGGTAGGGACGTGTGAAGCACCCCCATTCTGTCAGGGGAGCCGGTGAGAGGGCTCCGTTGGAGACCACCTAAGTCAATAATGAGGGTGCTTTCTCAATTTTAAATTTATTTTGTAGATTTCAGATTTACGTTGACGGATCTTGTTTAGCACAATTTTTCAAAACCATAATTTATGATATCACGGTTTATCAAGTCTTATGACATAACTACAATATATTTTACATCATTTCAATTTAATATCTATTTAGACACGGAATTTTGGTTGCATGATTTTGGTCAATCCATGGAAATTTCAAGTTGTATTCAAATCTGCTAGCATGACAATCACATAAGTACAACATTTGCATATTACAATTTGAGTTCACATGCATTGAAAAGATAAAAAAAATGCGAATTAGCAGCTCCCAGGATCGAGTCTCTAGTTTTACACGCCCCCAATCCATTTCACCTGAATACCTGATGTAGTGATGTTGTTGCTTGCAGTAGGACGACGTTTGCTCTTTTTTGAATATATCAAAGAAAACAATCAACTATAATATGAGTTGTTCGAGTAATTCAAGGATAAATGGTTCAAAGTTTTAGGCAAGAAAAAAAAAGACTTCAGGTGTGAATAGAGTCGTCGCTTTCCGCACGCAAGCGAAAAACTTTATGAGACACCAAAAATAATATGATGTTAGTATATTACCCGTACGTTGCGACGACATATAAATTATTCGATATTCGATAAAATGTTAGAGTACAACGATTACATAAAAAATAAAGTATATGGATTCATACAGCCACCACGTGACTTCTAGAATATCAAAGGCCCACAACACTTGTTGCTACTGCTAACATATTTTTCTATTTCTAGCAGTCAGCATGGACAGACCTCACAAATAAAAAATCTGAAAGCCTGCATTGTGCAACTATGAAAAGGAACAAACAAAAAGGACGTGGGGTTCACTACATTTCATCTCTCAGACAAGACCAAGGGCCTCGCAAGCCTTTGTTGGTCAACGGTCATGACCTGCGCGATGTCTTCCATGACGTCTTCCATACTTGGAACCAGTAGTGGCTCCATGGTGTAGGTGAATACAGGTCCTTGTTTGCAGCTAAGGCCAACAACTACCAATAACTAAATTAACTAAATTAGATGTACAAACTACTGGGCAAGACATGCTTTTATGGCAGGCTTATATAAACACCAAAACCTATCTAAACATTGAGATGATTCCAATTTTGCATAAGGTTGGTAGAGATTAGAGGGGGATGGTAGCGCATGTCAAAGTAAAACTGTGATAAGGAAAGCAAAATTGAGAGTAAATTCGGTAAGCATCTAGTTGCTTCCTTCATTACCAAATTTGATACTGGCCAAACCCAAATTGCAGGAACAAATAGCTAAATGGAGAGAAAATAATGAGGCCATAGGTGGCCATAGCAAATAAACCAATATTTTAATTCATGGAACTCTAGACTTGAGTCTAGAAACAAAAACAGAACCCAAATTTGTTATCATCAAAAGGTACTCCAAAAAAGAAAAGGGTGTCATCAGAGGAACACACTTGAAAACAAAATTAACCCACATGTTGAACACCTCTTCTGATTCCTAAGGAATATTGACAAACAAACTGAAGAGACGTATCCCATGTCGGTAGTCTTCTTATGGAAGAAACACCTGTAACCAGTAAAATTATACCAAATGCATTTAAGTGGCACCAATATTAGACAAATGCTTTATTTTTTGGAAAGAAATAAAGTGGTGCCAGAATTGCTAATGTGGACCAACCTTTGCCCTAATCGTAAAATTTTCACGAAAGGAAGATATGTCTACTGTTGATGCTTGATAGAGGAAAGCTACCCAATTCTGTCTATCATACATTGCTAATTTCTTAGATAAATTATAAGGAAAATCCAAAATTATGTGCGGAAGGTATCATCAAATAAATGTTCACAACACTGAAACAACCAAAAACGAACAAAGATCTAAACACACAAAGGATATAGAAGTGACCAACGTTGATAGTAATTCTTCTCTATTTTAATATTATATCTGAATTTATTCAAAAGTATAAAAGGATATTCTACATATATATTTTGTTACCTCACGGAAGAACATTTCTTTGCAGTTGTTTTTGTTAAAGAGACTGATATTGCTAAATTTACAGTATGCACTATAGAGGATCCCAGAACATTGAACAAGATGTTGTATCTGAGGCCTCCAGAAAATGTCTGCTCAATTAATGAATTGGCAGATCTCTAGGAAACAAAACTCAAAGAATCCCTGAAAATGTTATATGTAACAGAAGAACAGCTTCTTAAAGGAATCGATGGTAAATTGGAACTACTAAAAGTTAGGTGGTAATTATATTTGTTTTGCTTTTGTTGAAGCCCTATTGTCTAGTATGTGTTCTTGAAACTTAATCAATTCCTTTTCAATTTAAGCTTTAAGCTACTGTCGACAGATATAATGTAGTTCAAGTTTGATGTAGTTACCGATGCAGTTTTCTGATCTGTGTCCATTTTAGTTTTTTATGCGTTCACCTAAATAACTGCAAGTATATTTGATCATGGAGTAGAAGCTTGTTGCTATGTCTACGGAAAACAGAGCTGGAAAAAAACAGTGAAAAAACTATTAAACCTCTCTTTCCTAGTTGCAAATTGCAAATCATTTTCTGAAAGACTTATGTTTCTTGCACAAATCATCTACTCTCATTCTTTCTTTCTCCTCATTGCAGATGCTCCATTTCCCTTGAAGATGGATTTAATTTTTATATAGTCAACATTTGTTAAGGGTGATCATACGTATTTTGAAATTGACTTGTCAATGGAAGGAACTCAACTGTAAATTACGCAACAGTGAATGAGTAGTATTTGACATCAGATGTGAACCAGAAGAGGAGAGAATCAACTCACCAGGAGGCCAGCCATCGCTCCCCGTCGACAGGCACCATGACCTCGACGTCCACGACCTCATCCTCCGTGGCCCCGTCGCCCAGAAGATCCATCGCCACGATATCCGACCTTCTCTTCTTCCCCACCTCAAGAGCTGCCTCTGGTGTCATCCACACCCAGTGGTGGTCTGGTGGAGCGGCGGGGACGAGCCACCAGAGAAATATGGGGATGTGGTCACCGAGGAGTCGCGCACAGTGGTGGTCGCCGAGGAGGAGGCGAAGAGGTCGGCGAGGCGGTCGCGGAGGAAGTACGGATCGAGGTTGATGGGATGGGGTCGGGTGGCGGCGGGCCCGATGCTCACTCATCTCCCGAGAGGCGGGGTTTCCGGCGGGCGTCGTAGCGACGTGGCGATGAGTAGAGAGGGGTCGTCTGGGGATGCGGTGAGCGCAAGCGGAGGAAGAACCGAGGCACCACTCTGCAACTAGGGGAGATGACGAGACGGAAGGAGAGTGCGGGTAGCTGCAACGTACGTTGGCGGGGGCATGGCGGGCTGGTTAGCGGGGGCGGGGGAGTGGGCGTGGAGCGTGGGGATGACGACGAGGCAAAGGTCATGGCAGGCGTGGAGCGAGGCGCCGAGGACGGGGGGCCGCGATGGAGGTCGCGGCGGGGGCAGGGGCGGGCAACGCGACAATGAAGGCTCGGATGGAAGGCCGACGACGGGCACGAGGTTGGGCAAGACGGGCGGAAGAGATATCGCCTCGGCGGGGGCCGGAGGCAGGGGCACGAGGAATGTGGACGCCCTCCTTATATTTTTAATAGGAGCAGTATAGATTGATGAACCGTGCTTTAAAATACAGTGCTTTTTTATGTGCTACCAAATAACTTTTAGTCTAAAATATTATAGTATGCTTAAATACAATAATATTGTCTTGGTACAAAAAGATACTGTGATCCAAGTGTGCCTAAGAACATTCTACCGAATCAATACAGTGTTTTAATGTGCACCAAATAACTTTTAGTCTAAAATATTATAGTATGCGTAAATATAATAATAGTCTTGAGACAAAAAGATACTGTGATCCAATTGTACCTAAGGCTGGTGCCAGTGCAGGCGGGAAGCACGGGCGAGAGGAGCGTACGGGAGCGAGAGTGGGACGGGAGAGGGGCGAGAGAGCGGGAGCGGGCGATGGCCGCGTCGCCTGGCGACAGCGTGCCTGTCGCCTCGCTCTCGCCTGCACTGGAGATCGTGCTCGGGCGAGAGGAGGGCGGGAGCGGGGCGACGCGCTGGCGCGGTGGGCGAGAGCGCGAGGCGAGAGTGAGTTGGCACATTCTAGTTGGTCCACCTAGGCATTTTTGACTGTATGGAGTAGCAATTGGTCCACTTAATTTTGAAATAGAAAAACTGACGTGGCTATAGCCTGAGGCTGTAGCCTGCTACAGCCTGTGCACTGAAGCAGCAGGGACGAGAGTGGAGGCGAGAGCTAACGTGGCAGGGGCGAGAGGGAAGCTGTGCACTGGACTCAGCCTAACAGCATTTTACCGAATCATCTCGCGAGACCTCTCTGGTCATCTCAGCCTAAAGCAGAACGAGGCTGCTGTTGGGGGTTTTTCCCAAAAAAACGCAAGAACTATTTTTGAGCGCCCGGATAAAGCAACTTCAAAAGACTAGCTGATTCGTTTGTAAAGACAAATTTAGCTATTACTAGCTGAGTGTCGTGCGTTGCAACGGGAATATATAATACCAGTATACTATGATAACTTAAGTATAAAATGTGTGTTATACCGTTATGAGAAAATGTTTCATATTCAATTTGTGATTCTGGCCATACATAAATTTTGTTATTTTAATCTATCTGTTTCACCACTACATCGCAACCATCAGTATCATGTAGACTTCGATATATGTCACAATTTGTATGGTCTCATCATTGGAGAGCACGTTCCACACATACCGGAAGAAATTCCCTCGCACATCGTTAGTCATCAGACATATACCACCATACGCTTTGCTTAAACAAAAAGGCAAGTGTGTGTTTGCGAAGAGAATTAAAGTCAAGCCGACACAAAAGCTACCCCAACGGTGGTGAGGATGCAAACTGGTCATTGTTGTTGGTCCTGCTCTGCGTCACCTTTGGCGTCAAGATGACGCCACAGTCCTCGATATAGTAGTCGTCGAACGTGCGCGACATACCGAGTACTGATGACTCTTGGCTGGGCTGTAAAACGAAGTGCGCCCCAGGCTCATCAGCAAGGTAGTACCCCTAGCCGTTGCACCACCGGATGCGCTACTCCTCTACATACATCGTGTTCGAGGACAGTCACACAACGTCAACAACGGCCATCGTCCCAGTGCATAAGAATTTATGGTCGGTAAGTAGCGACTTACGTGGCAGGTTGGGCTTCAGGTGGACGATGAGTTGGACGACGTGATGGCGTCGTCGTCGAATGCGGTGCACAGAACAACACGAGAGTCGCTGACGTTGGCGATGACCATGAGGTCCCCCTATTTGACGATGGACAGCGCGGAGCAGGCGCTCTGCACCACGTCCAAGTGGCGGCTGCGCCGAAGCTTGTCGTACATTGGGACACATGCGGCCACGTATGACTGTTTCTAGAGGTCGAACTGTCAGTCGCCAAGTTTCTTCTTGTCATCGATGAGCGACCCCAACGCGAGTGCCTCCTGCTAATGGTGTTTGTTCGGGGTTTTCAAGTAAGAAACATGGATTCATGTCTGGTGTTGGTTTATAAAAATGACTCACAAGTCAGATCCATGGAAAAATATTACGAAGAATAAATGTCACGCATGCAAAAAAAGGAATTTAAGTTGAAAATATTATTCAAACAAAAAAAATTGCATGCAAGGCTCTTCTTTAATATTACTCCCTCCATTGAAAAATATAATTCAAGAATCTCGGTGATACTTATCTACTACTACGCATTGTGCAAGGGTAGCAGGTGGGCTTGGGGAGAGATGTATTAGATGTGTTTTCTGTTATAGATGTTGTCGGTGTTTTGGACCCGCGAGGACCCTCAACCAACTAGTGAATTTGTTGCTGCGTATCCCTGCCCAGATGGGTTGATGCAAGATGGAACACAAGAGGGGAATGAGGCTTATGTTATCTTGCACCGAGGTGCTCGTAGTAGGGGTTACAAGCATTGCGAGGGAGCGAGAGCGAGAGAGAGAGAAAGAGAGGGTTCGACCTTGAGGTGAGCTATCTGAGTCTGCCTCTACCACGTCTCTCCTACTCTGCCTGCCTCTGCTCACCTGCCTTCGCCCGTTCGTACGTCGCACGTTCGTACGTTCTGTCCCCCCCGTGGAAGGCCCTGGACATCCCCTTTTATAGATACAAGGAGATGCCCAGTTGTACAATGGGGGTGTTGCTATGAGCTAACGTGGCTGGCGGAGAATTGCCTTGAGCCCTGTACATGTACTAACGTGGCCGTCGGAGAAGTGCCTTGAGTCCTGTAGAAGCATAGCTGGCGGTGCGGCATGGATGCTGCTGACGTTCCCCTGCTTCCGTAGGAGGTTGGGAGTAATCCGACGTCATGGGCGCACGCGGGGAACCATCATTACCTGTTACCGGAGTAACCTTAGACGAGACACCGGTCTTGTTCCTTCATAGCCTGAGGTAGCTAGCTAGGAGTAGGGTAATGATGTATCCCCTGCAGCGTAGTCGGTCCGAGGCTGAGGTCGGGCGAGGCGGAGACTTCTCCTGTGGCCGAGGCCGAGGTCGGGCGAGGATGTGACTCCTCCCGAGGCTGAGGCCTGGGGTCGGGCGAGGCGGGGACCTTCTGTTGCGCCCGAGGCCGAACTCGTGGGAGATCGTGACTCAGTTTTACCCTGGTGGTTGGCACAGTAGCCGGGACGGGATGAATAGTGCTGTTTTCCTGTCAGAACGGTCAGTAAAGGGGTGAAGTGACTGCGGTCACTTCGACCTTGCCGATTGAGGCACGCGTGTCAGGATAAGGTGTCAGGCGATCCCCGCATTAAATGCGCATGCGATACGGTCGGTTGGTAAGGCGATTTGGGTGAGGTCGCTGCACGACAAAGTCTGCCCGAGCTGGGCTTCGGGCGAGCCGAGGGTGCGTCTGCTGACTGAGGGGACCCTCAGTCGAGGTGTGAGTCCGTCCGGGACTACCGTCCTTGCCCGAGGCTAGGCTCAGATGAGGTCGCGTCCCTTGGTAGACGAGGTCTGCGCTTTATCAGTTGTTTATGGTTTGTTCTGAAGATGTTTTCCAGCCGGATTAAGGAGCATTGGGGGTACCCCTAATTACGGTCCCCGACAGTAGCCCTCGAGCCTCGAAGGGAGTGTAGGTACTCGCTTGGAGGTTCTGCTGGATTTTTTTGCAAGGGGATCAGCCCTTCTCGGTTATATTTTGTTCCGACGGGTGCGCGCGAGCGCACCCGCCGGGTGTAGCCCCCGAGGCCTCGGAGGAGTAGTTTGACTCCTCTAAGGTCTTAATCCTTTCTGCGATGCCTCGGTCAGCCTTGTTGTTCCCTCATGTGGCCTGGCCGCAGCCCAGGTGCACGGTCAGGCTCCGAGTTTTCAAGCTGGTTTGTTGACGTGGTCAACGGTTTGGCCGTAGCCTGGTGCGAGAGCAGCCCCCGACCCTCTGCACGGAGCGAGAGGACGATCAAGGACCGTCTTGACTTTTGTTGTACGCCCCTTCGTCGCCTTTCCGCAAGGAGGAAGGGGGGGGGGTGAAAGGGAAATGTGCCCTTGGGCCATTTCTAAGTATTTTGGTGATTGAATGCCAACACAAGTGCTTTGGTGCTAATCTATGCAAAGTGGTGGACAAAGAGCAAATCATGTCAAAAGGTATGTTTCTAGACTTAGTACATTGTTTTATGGACTAATGTATTGTGTCTAAGTGCTGAAAACAGGAAAAATCGAGTTAGAGAAGAGATGGCTAAGTTCAGCCAAAGTCTGCTCAGTCTGGGTTCACCGGACTGTCCGGTGGTGCACCGGACTGTGTCCAGTGTGCCAGGCTGGCTCTGGCGAACAGGCCGCTCTCGGGACTTCGATGGCGGTGTACGGCTATAATTCACCGGTCTGTCCGGTGGTGCACCGGACTGTCCGGTGAGCCGTTCACAGGCGAACTCGACGCTCTCGGGAGATGATCAACGTCGTACGGCTAAAATTCACCGGTCTGTCCAGTGGTGCACCGGACTGTCCGGTGAGTCAACGGTCAGCCGGGGCAACGGTCGGCCGAGGATTCCGCGCGTGACGCGTGGCCGAGCCAACGGTCACATTGGTGCACCGGACTGTCCGATGTGCACCGGACAGTGTCCGGTGCGCCAACAGCTCTCAGACTCCAACGGTCGGCTTCGCCAAATAAGGAAGGAGATCTGCACCGGACTGTCCGGTGCGCCAGTCGACAGAAGGCAAGATCTGCCTTCCAGGATTGCTCTCAACGGCTCCTGACTGCCTTGGGGCTATAAAAGGGACCCCTAGGCGTATGGAGGAGTACACCAAGCATTCTTACAACATTCCTAAGCACCAAGACCTCGACTCCGCGCATTTGTTTCTTTGTGATAGCATATAGAGCTCTAGTGGAGTTGTGAACTCATTGGGTTGTGTTGCGAGCTCTTGTTGCGACTTGTGTGCGTGTCGACACTCTGATTTTTGTGTCTTGTGTGCGTTTCTAATCCCTCCCTTGCTCCGTGCTTCTTTGTGAACTTCAAGTGTAAGGGCGAGAGGCTCCAAGTTGTGGAGATTCCTCGCGAACGGGATTAAGAAAAGCAAGCAAAACACCGTGGTATTCAAGTGGGTCTTTGGACCGCTTGAGAGGGGTTGATTGCAACCCTCATCCGTTGGGACGCCACAACGTGGAGTAGGCAAGTGTTGGTCTTGGCCGAACCACGGGATAACCATCGTGCCATCTCTGTGATTGATCTCTTGTGGTTATTGTGTTTTGACTCCTCTCTAGCCACTTGGCGATTATTGTGCTAACACTTAACCAAGTTTTTGTGGCTTAAGTTTCAAGTTTTACAGGATCACCTATTCACCCCCCCTCTAGGTGCTCTCAATTGGTATCGGAGCCGTTCTCTTCACAAAGGGACTAACCGCCCGAAGAGATGGATCCTAAGGGGAAGGGTATCGTGATCAACGATAAAGAGAAGGAATCCTTCGTCAACGAGCCGAAGGATGACAAGCCTACCGACTTGGGCTTGGGTCACAGACGCAAAGATGGGAAGAAGAAGAAAACGAGACGCATCAAAGAGATCGTCTACTACGACGACAGCGATGAGTCTACTTCTTCCCAAAAGGACGACGACCACAACGACTACGAGAGAAGGAAACCGGTTAATTCGAGCTTTTCTTTTGACTACTCTCGTATTCCGCAAAGTACAAATACTCATTTGCTCTCCATTCCACTTGGCAAACCTCCTCACTTTGATGGAGAGGACTACGGATTTTGGAGCCACAAAATGCGTAGTCACCTGTTCTCTCTCCATCCGAGCATATGGGAGATTGTGGAAAGTGGAATGAAGTTCGATAGCTCGGATAGTCCTATTTTTATTAATGAACAAATTCATAGAAATGCACAAGCCACTACTGTGTTGTTAGCCTCCTTGTGCAGGGACGAGTACCATAAAGTGAGCGGCTTGGACAATGCCAAGCAGATCTGGGATACCCTCAAGATTTCTCATGAGGGGAACGACGTCACCTTGCTCACCAAGATGGAGTTGGTGGAGGGCGAGCTTGGACGATTCGCGATGATAAGGGGCGAGGAGCCGACCCAAACATACAACCGGCTCAAGACCCTTATCAACAAAATAAGGAGCTACGGAAGCACACGATGGATGGACCACGACGTCGTCCGACTGATGCTAAGGTCCTTTACCGTTCTTGATCCTCATTTGGTGAATAATATTCGTGAGAATCCCAGGTACACCAAAATGTCGCCCGAAGAAGTCCTTGGAAAATTCATAAGCGGGCGAATGATGATCAAGGAGGCATGGTACGTGGACGACGCACTGAATGGTCCAATCAATGAGCCTCAACCCGTTGCTCTCAAGGCAACGAGAAGCAAGGAGGCGTTACCTAGCAAGGTGGCGCAAGTTGAGGCAGCAGGTCTCAATGATGAAGAGATGGCCCTCATCATCAAGCGTTTCAAGACGGCGCTTAAGGGTCGCAAGGGACAGCCAAGCAAGACCAAGTCAAAGGGGAAGCGCTCATGCTTCAAATGTGGTAAGCTTGGTCATTTTATCGCTAACTGTCCCGACAATGATAGTGACCAGGAAAAGGGAAACAAGAAGGAGAAGAAGAAGAGTTACAAGAAGGCCAAGGGCGAGGCACATATCGGAAAGGAGTGGGATTCGGATTGCTCCTCCTCCGACTCCGACAATGAAGGACTCGCCGCCACTGCCTTCAACAAGTCATTCCTCTTCCCCAACGAGCATCACACATGCCTCATGGCGAAGGAGAAGAAGGTATGTACTCGGGATACCACTTACTCTTCTTCAAGTGATGATGATTCTAGCGATGAGGAAATAGATTACTCTAGCTTGTTCAAGGGATTGGATAGAAATAAAATTGATAAAATCAATGAATTGATTGATGCCTTGAATGAAAATGATAGGCTTTTAGAAAAGCAAGAGGATTTGTTGTATGAAGAACATGATAAATTTGTAGAGGCACAAAAATCCTATGCTTTAGAAGTTAAAAGAAATGAAATGCTTTCTTATGAACTATCTACTTGTCATGAAACCATTTCTACTTTACAAGGTGTTAACAATGATTTAAATGCTAAATTAGAAGTAGCAAATAAATCTAATTCTTGTGTAGAACATGTTATGATTTGCACTAGGTGTAAGGATTTTGATATTGATGCTTGTAGTGAACACCTAGTTTCAATTTCTAGATTAAATGATGAAGTAGCTAGTCTTAATGCCCAACTTAAGACTAGCAAAAGTGATTTCGATAAGCTAAAATTTACAAGGGATGCCTACACGATTGGTAGACACCCCTCAATTAAGGATGGACTTGGCTTCAAGAGGGAAGCCAAGGACTTAACAAGCCATAAGGCTCCCATCTCCACCAAGGAGAAAGGGAAGGCCCCTATGGCTAGTAGTGCTAAAAAGAACCATGCTTTTATGTATCATGACAAGAGACAATATAGAAATGCTTATAGGAGTTATAATGCATATGATGCTTTTGATTCTCATGCCATGTTTACTTCTAGTTCTTCCTATGTGCATGATAGAAATGTTGGTAGGAGAAATGTTGTTCATAATATGCCTAGGAGAAATGTTGTTAATGTTCCTAGGAAAGTTAATGAACCATCTACAATATATCATGCTTGCAATGCTTCATTTGCCATTTGTAGAAAGGGTAAGAAGGTATTGGCTAGGAAGTTAGGGGCCAAATGCAAGGGTGACAAAACTTGCATTTGGGTCCCTAAGACAATTGTGACTAACCTTGTAGGACCCAACAAGAGTTGGGTACCTAAGACCCAAGCCTAAATTTGCCTTGCAGGTTTATGCATCCGGGGGTTCAAGCTGGATTATCGACAGCGGATGCACAAACCATATGACGGGGAGAAGAAGATGTTCACCTCCTACGTCAAAAATAAGGATTCCCAAGATTCAATAATATTCGGTGATGGGAACCAAGGCAAGGTAAAAGGGTTAGGTAAAATTGCTATTTCATCCGAACACTCTATTTCTAATGTGTTTTTAGTAGAGTCTCTTGGATATAATTTGTTGTCTGTTAGTCAACTATGCAAAATGGGATATAATTGTCTATTTACAAATGTAGATGTGTTTGTCTTTAGAAGATGTGATGGTTCACTAGCTTTTAAGGGTGTACTAGACGACAAACTTTATTTGGTTGATTTTGCAAAAGAAGAGGCCGGTCTAGATGCATGCTTAATGGCTAAGACTTGCATGGGCTGGTTGTGGCATCGCCGCTTAGCACATGTGGGGATGAAGAACCTCCACAAGCTTCTAAAGGGAGAACACGTGATAGGTCTAACTAATGTTCATTTCGAAAAAGATAGACCTTGTGCAGCTTGTCAAGCAGGGAAACAGGTAGGAGGCTCTCATCACACCAAAAATGTGATGACAACATCAAGACCCTTGGAGATGCTTCATATGGACCTCTTCGGACCCGTCGCCTATCTAAGTATAGGAGGAAGTAAGTATGGTCTTGTTATAGTTGATGATTTTTCCCGCTTCACTTGGGTATTCTTTTTGCAGGATAAATCTGAAACCCAAGGGACCCTCTAGCGCTTCCTCAGGAGAGCTCAAAATGAGTTTGAGCTCAAAGTGAAGAAGATAAGGAGCGACAACGGGTCCGAGTTCAAGAACCTTCAAGTGGAGGAGTTCCTTGAGGAGGAAGGGATCAAGCACGAGTTCTCCGCTCCCTACACACCACAGCAAAATGGTGTGGTAGAGAGGAAGAACAGGACGCTCATCGATATGGCGAGGACTATGCTTGGAGAATTCAAGACCCCCGAGCGTTTTTGGTCGGAAGCTGTGAACACGGCTTGCCACGCCATCAACAGGGTCTATCTTCACCGCCTCCTCAAGAAGACTTCATATGAGCTGCTAACTGGTAACAAACCCAATGTGTCTTATTTTTGTGTATTTGGGAGCAAGTGTTATATTCTTGTGAAGAAAGGTAGAACCTCTAAATTTGCTCCCAAAGCTATAGAAGGGTTTTTATTAGGTTATGATTCAAATACAAAGGCGTATAGGGTCTTCAACAAATCATCGGGTTTGGTTGAAGTCTCTAGCGACGTTGTATTTGATGAGACTAATGGCTCTCCAAGAGAGCAAGTTGTTGATCTTGATGATGTAGATGAAGAAGACGTTCCAACGGCCGCAATGCGCACCATGGTGATTGGCGATGTGCGACCACGGGAACAATTGGAGCAAGATCAACCATCTTCCTCAACTATGGTGCATCCCCAACCCAAGATGACGAACAAGTACCTCAAGTGGAGGCGCATGATAAAAGGGGAGCACAGGATGTTCAAGTTGAAGAGGAAGAAGCACCTCTGGCACCTCCAACCCAAGTTCGAGCGACGATTCAAAGGGATCATCTCGTCGACCAAATATTGGGTGATATTAGCAAGGGAGTAACTACTCGTTCAAGATTAGTTAATTTTTGTGAGCATTACTCCTTTGTCTCTTCTATTGAGCCTTTCAGGGTAGAAGAGGCCTTGCTAGATCCGGACTGGGTGTTGGCCATGCAGGAGGAACTCAACAACTTCAAGCGCAATGAAGTTTGGACACTGGTGCCTCGTCCCAAGCAAAATGTTGTGGGAACCAAGTGGGTGTTCCGCAACAAACAGGATGAGCACGGGGTGGTGACAAGGAACAAGGCTCGACTTGTGGCAAAAGGTTATGCCCAAGTCGCAGGTTTGGACTTTGAGGAGACGTTCGCTCCTGTGGCTAGGCTAGAATCAATTCGTATTTTGCTAGCATATGCCGCCCACCATTCTTTTAGGTTGTACCAAATGGATGTGAAGAGCGCTTTCCTCAATGGGCCGATCAAGGAGGAGGTGTACGTGGAGCAACCCCTTGGCTTCGAGGATGAACGGTACCCCGACCACGTGTGTAAGCTCTCTAAGGCGCTCTATGGACTTAAGCAAGCCCCAAGAGCATGGTATGAATGCCTTAGAGACTTTTTAATTGCTAATGCTTTCAAGGTTGGGAAAGCCGATCCAACTCTTTTCACTAAGACTTGCGATGGTGATCTTTTTGTGTGCCAAATTTATGTCGATGACATAATATTTGGTTCTACTAACCAAAAGTCTTGTGAAGAGTTTAGCAGGGTGATGACGCAGAAATTCGAGATGTCAATGATGGGCAAGTTGAACTACTTCCTTGGGTTCCAAGTGAAGCAACTCAAGGACAGCACTTTCATCTCCCAAATGAAGTACACGCAAGACTTGCTAAAGCAGTTTGGGATGAAGGACGCCAAGCCCGCAAAGACTCCGATGGGAACCGACGGACACACCGACCTCAACAAAGGAGGTAAGTCCGTTGATCAAAAAGCATACCGGTCCATGATAGGTTCTTTGCTTTATTTATGTGCTAGTAGACCGGATATAATGCTTAGCGTATGCATGTGTGCTAGATTTCAATCCGATACTAAGGAGTGTCACTTAGTGGCTGTGAAGCGAATTCTTCGATATTTAGTCGCTATGCCTTGCTTCGGGATCTGGTATCCAAAGGGGTCTAATTTTGACTTGATTGGATATTCAGATTCCGACTACGCTGGATGTAAGGTCGATAGGAAGAGTACATCGGGGACGTGCCAATTCTTAGGAAGGTCCCTGGTGTCGTGGAACTCTAAGAAACAAACTTCCGTTGCCCTATCCACCGCTGAGGCCGAGTACGTTGCCGCAGGACAGTGTTGTGCGCAACTACTTTGGATGAGGCAAACCCTCCGGGACTTTGGCTACAATCTGAGCAAAGTCCCACTCCTATGTGACAATGAGAGTGTTATCCGAATAGCGGAAAATCCTGTTGAGCACAGCCGCACAAAGCACATTGACATCCGGCATCACTTTTTGAGAGACCACCAGCAAAAGGGAGATATCGAAGTGTTTCATGTTAGCACCGAGAACCAGCTAGCCGATATCTTCACTAAGCCTTTAGATGAAAAGACCTTTTGCAGGCTGCGTAGTGAGCTAAATATCCTAGATTCGCGGAACTTGGATTGATTTATAACATACATGTGTTTATGCCTTTGATCATGTTCCTTATGCATTTTGTTGCTTACTATGGTGCTCAAGTTGTACAATCACTCCCCGGACCTCACAAGTCCTTGTGCAAGTGATGCACATATTTAGGGGGAGTTGTGCTACAACTTGACCCTTTGAGACTAACCGTTTGCTTGAGTTTGCTTGATTTAGTCTCAAAGGAGTGTTGAAAGGAAAAAGGTGGACTTGGACCATGAAAGACTTCCACTGCACTCCGATGAGAGGGTAACTAATTCCAAGTTCATCTCACATACTCTTATTGCCTTTGTATTCTTATTTGAAGATTTTGGTGAGGCAATGGGGTTAAAGGGCCAAGATTGATCCCGTTTTGGTGCTTGATGCCAAAGGGGGAGAAAATAAAGGCCAAAGCAATAGATGGATCAGCTACCACTTGAGAAATTTTGAAAATGGTAGATTAGAGCTTTTGGTTTGTCAAAACTCTGGTAGATTAGAGCTTTTGGTTTGTCAAAACTCTTTTATTGTCTCTTTTGTCAAAAGTTGGCCTCTTGTGGGGAGAAGTATTGATTATGGGAAAAAGGGGGAGTTTTTGGTTTCCTTGATCAATTTTCTTTGGAATACCTCTCTTTATGTCTCTACAAGTGGATTTGACTTAGAGATAGAAATTCGAGTTTGATTTGCAAAAACAAACCAAGTGGTGGCAAAGAGTGATCCATATATGCCAAAATTGATTCAAAACAACTTTTGATTTTCATTTGCATTGATATTGCACTTGTTCTAGTTGCTTTATGGTGTGTTGGCATAAATCACCAAAAAGGGGGAGATTGAAAGGGAAATGTGCCCTTGGGCCATTTCTAAGTATTTTGGTGATTGAATGCCAACACAAGTGCTTTGGTGCTAATCTATGCAAAGTGGTGGACAAAGTGCAAATCATGTCAAAAGGTTTGTTTCCAGACTTAGTACATTGTTTTATGGACTAATGTATTGTGTCTAAGTGCTGGAAACAGGAAAAATCGAGTTAGAGAAGAGATGGCTAAGTTCAGCCAAAGTCTGCTCAGTCTGGGTTCACCGGACTGTCCGGTGGTGCACCAGACAGTGTCCGGTGGTGCACCGGACAGTGTCCGGTGTGCCAGGCTGGCTCTGGCGAACAGGCCGCTCTCGAGACTTCGACGGTGGTGTACGGCTATAATTCACCGGTCTGTCCGGTGGTGCACCGGACTGTCCGGTGAGCCATTCACAGGTGAACTCGTCGCTCTCGGGAGATGATCAACGTCGTACGGCTAAAATTCACCGGTCTGTCCGGTGGTGCACCGGACTTTCCGGTGAGTCAACGGTCAGCCGGGGCAACGGTCGGTCGAGGATTCCGCGCGTGACGCGTGGCCGAGCCAACGGTCACATTGGCGCACCGGACTGTCCGGTGTGCACCGGACAGTGTCCGGTGCGCCAACGGCTCTCAGACTCCAACGGTCGGCTTCGCCAAATAAGGAAGGAGATCTGCACCGGACAGTGTCCGGTGGTGCACCGGACTGTCCGGTGCGCCAGTCGACAGAAGGCAAGATCTGCCTTCCAGGATTGCTCTCAATGGCTCCTAGCTGCCTTGGGGCTATAAAAGGGGCCCCTAGGCGCATGGAGGAGTACACCAAGCATTCTTACAACATTCCTAAGCACCAAGACCTCGACTCCGCGCATTTGTTTCTTTGTGATAGCATATAGAGCTCTAGTGGAGTTGTGAACTCATTGGGTTGTGTTGCGAGCTCTTGTTGCGACTTGTGTGCGTGTCGACACTCTGATTTTTGTGTCTTGTGTGCGTTGCTAATCCCTCCCTTGCTCCGTGCTTCTTTATGAACTTCAAGTGTAAGGGCGAGAGGCTCCAAGTTGTGGAGATTCTGTAAGACCCAAAATTAGTAGAAAAAAAAATATAAATAAAGTATCATAATGCTTTGGAAATAAGGGAATAAGAAAGATGGGAAAAGGATTTTTCTTTTAAAGGAAACCATTTATACATCCCATGAAATAAATAACAAGGAGAATAAAACTTAAATTAGTAATATTAAAATAGCATGGTTTATATTCACCTTTGGGTTTCAATTGATACATTTGAAAAATCTGAAAACTAAAATAGAAGTATAAATTTGAATTTGGAATAGAAAATAGAAAATAAAGGAGAAGGGAAGAACTAAGAAAAATACTACATAAAATAAAATAAAAATCAGAATAAACATCCTTCACACTTATATTATTAAATTATACCTTTCAAACTGAGGACAAGTTATTCACAAAGTTTGAATTTAAACTTGAACTCAAATTGGATTTGAAAATGGAGAAAAGGAAATAGAAAATAAAAAGAAAAAGAATAAAAGCCACATGGGCCGACCCCTACTCATTTCGGCCCACTTAAACAATCCAACCTGCGCGCAGCCCAAATTCCTCCCCGCGGCGCCGACAGGTGGGCCCGCCTCGTCAGCCTTACACCGCGCGGACGACGCCTGTTATCCCACTGCCTTGTGGGCCCTACTCGTCGGTCTCCACCGCGCTCGCTCCTCCCTCCCTCTCTCTGGTCCGCGGGGCCCGCACGTCAGGCCGTCTTCAACAACCTTGCCGAACGCGGCGGGCGAACCGCACGGACGCCGCTGTGCTCGCCGTTCGGTTCCCTCCGCTCGGACTTCACCGTGGTGCATAAAAGCCGAAGCTCCGCGACCCTTTCCCTCCATCCACCCGTGAGCCGTCGTCGCAGTGAGAAGGGAGAGAGAAGAAGAATTCCGCCGCCGTGGTTCTTGGCCTCGCCGTCGACCGAGTGTTTTAGCTGGGTCGGGGGGGATTGCGCGTGACATCGGGGAGCCGACCGTGGTGTCTGCAGGCGGGATTGGCGACTGCACAGACCGGAATTGCTCGCCGTCGGATCAAATCCACCCCGAATCCGCCGCGCGCCGTGGTCGGGCCTCTGTGCTTCGTCCCTAACAGTAAGGTACGTCTCAGTGTGTTCGCCATCCCCTAGGCGTCGTGTAGCAGTCTTTAATTGCGTTTTAGAGCACTGGAGCACTGGATTTGGATCTCACCGGCGATGTTCCGCCGTGTTGGGGCGGCGGCGCGGCCGTGTTTGGTGACGAGGAGAGAAGACGTGTTCGCCGCCGTCAGATTCTCTTTGGACGGCGTAGATTAGAGTAATCAGCGTACCGCTTCGGGTGGGATCGTGCACCGTCCGATCTTGATCGGTCGGTAGCAAATCAATACGGAATATTTAAATCTGAGCCGTAGATCGCGAATCGGACGACCGTTATAGCGTACCGGTTCATTATATGGGGCGATCTAATCTCGGCCGTCCGTGCTCGATCGGATGGCCGTGCTCGGCCGATACCTCTTCGGCTTGCACGTTTTGCGTAAGAGCCCCTCGGCTTATTCCGAATTAACCCGCCGTCCATGGGCACTGTTGACTGAGTCTCGGGAATCTTGCGCCGAGCCCCCTGCGCTTCTGTTTAATTGAGGCCCAGTCCAGAACTCATTTAATTTGAATAAATGAAATAGAAAATGGAAATAATTACTAGAACTTGATAAATTCATAGAAAATTCATACTTGCTCCAAATTAGTCCATTCCACTTTCTAAATTTTTGTAATTTAATTCTCTAGCACCTAGAGCCTCTGTTTTGTCATGAAAACGATTAGAAATTTAATCTCTCACTTAATCCATTTTAAACACATAAAACCTTTGAAAATTCATAACTTAAAATCTATAACTCCAAAATTAATGATTCCTGTTCCTATGATCTTATTTTAATATGTAGATGATTAATATGTATTTTGCATATATGTTTGGTGTAATGTTAATTTTTTTTGCCTATACCATGTTTGTTTGAATTGCTACGACTAGCAGTGAGGTCACGTGTCACCTGAAGATCATCCTGGTACCTGGAATCTCAAGTCCCAGGCAAGTTGTGCCCTTGACCACTTTTTACCCAATAATGTTCTTTAATATCAATTATCCATGCATAGGTTAATTTTGATGGGACCCAATAGGTCACCCTAGATTTGTTTATCTCACTACCTTGTTTACCCCTGAACCACTTGGGTAGTTTGCTATTGCTTTATATGGTTTTGGGATAATCATTTATTACCTCTATGTTCCAATTCTTGTTGTATTTCTGTTTATGTTCATGTTGATATCATTAATGTTAATTGGAACATAGAGCTTAACTTGAGTAACACGTGCCACCACAAGGGAGGAATGGGACCCCTTGGCTGATTAATTAGGAAAGCTAGTGGAAGACTACCTTACCCGAAAGGGGCAAGGGCAGTAGGGGAGTGGTCAGTGTAGGGAGGCCCTCGGGAGGATTTTGCTGCGATGGCGGTCCTGCAAGGGATTCCTGCATTGGAACTTCCTATAAACTGTAGCGGGTTTTCGGAAGCTAGTGGAACTTTGTAAAGGCCTCGTAGTGGATCCCTAGCCATTCACCTCGGTAGTGTCTAAGGGCCTTGCAAACCCTGGCGACATGGGATACACGACTTGTGGGTAAAGGGTACAACCTCTGCAGAGTGTAAAACTGGTATACTAGCCGAGCTCACGGTCATGAGCAGCTCAGGACTCTCTGATGTTTAAATTATGGAACTTAAACCCAATTTGTCATATGCATTGCATCGCAGGTGAAGTTGTTACCTTTGTTCTACTATTTAACTGGGTTGGTATTTACTTATACTTAGTAACTGCTAATAAAATTTTGACCAACTTTAAAAGCAATGCTCAGCTCTAACAATCTTCTTTGGTAAGCCTTACACTTCACGTGAGCTCCCACCTTTGGCGAGTTCATGCACATTATTCCCCACAACTTGTTGAGCGATGAACGTATGTGAGCTCACTCTTGCTGTCTCACACACACCACAGGTCAAGAACAGGTACTGCAGGATGAGGCGCTTGGAGGATGCTGTGATGAGTTCGTGAGAGGTCTAGGCCGTCGTCTCCCAGTCAACTTTGGGTTGCTGGACCGTTGTCTCCTTATAATGTAATTATTTATTTTGTATAGAACTCCTGTTATATAGTAAAGATGTGACATTCGATCCTGTGCCACTATACATCATATGTGTGAGACTTGGTCCCAGCATACCTGGTGTTTATGTTAGCGCCCGGGTTTTGGACCCCTAAAATCCGGGTGTTACAGAAGTGGTATCAGAGGAATGTTGACTGTAGGACGAAACCTAGATAGGACCGGACAACCATTGTCTACTTACCTTTGCTACTCTGATTCTTTTCTAAACTTATATTAATCTTTTCTCATCTATTTCCGCTTTACTCTGATTATTCTTATCTTTTCTTTTCTAAAGACAAATGTGGATTTCACACTTTGAAATTCTGTGCTTAAAGTGACCTTAGGGATAGGAGACCCACTCTTAGGAACAAAATCAAAAGTATTTTTGTAAATATTTGTATGCTTGAAAGTTTGTTCTGATGATACATGTCTGATTTGGATCTTTGATTGAGTGTGATGGGTTGTGGAGTAATATCCACAATTACATCTGCATATACTTATAGGCATAAATAGAATTCATAAGATATCTAAACAACTTAGATGATCCTCCACTAAAAGGTATCTATTTCATAGAAGTCCCTCTTATCTTAAAGACTCTTTCTTACCTTAATAGATCCATCTCATCTCAAAAGATCCTAACTTATCCTAATTAAAATATATTTAACTTAATAAGATCCATCTTATCTTAAAAGATACTCTAATAGATTCATCTTGTCTTGAAAAGATTCTACCTTATCCTTATGGATTCATCTTGCCCTAATTAGCATATTGATCCCACTCTAGAATAACAACCATGTGATAATCCAAAATTTACTTAAATCCTAACCGGTCTAATCTAGTGATATCCAACCTAAACTAGATTTTATCTAATCTATTATGACCTAATCTAGAGTAAGTTACTTAATGCTGGTACACAAGATATGTCCATACTCCTAAATCACTTAAGCCTAATTTGGAGACTTATATCAACTTGGCCATACACAACAACTCGACCTATATAACAAGTTACATAACTTACCCAATCAATAGAGTCTTAATGGATTGCATAATCTATCAACCACCACCTGACATCAAACCAGATTTTGACCTACATCATGTAGTATATCTCACCCATATATATCTCTCATCTTGACAGATTCTATCTTACCCTTGGATATTCACCTTATATGATTGGTCACCCCAATCTGGACATAAAACAAAGATTAAGCCCTACTAAAGAATCCTCAGATTATAACCAGCTACTAGCTTATTTATTCCGCTTATTGAATAATTTCCTTTGCAAAACTATTACCATATGCTTCTAACTTTCATGGTCAATACCAGGAAAGGAAAGATTATCACGTAACAACAAACAGAAAATGAATCCTCCAAATCCTCCACCTGTTGAAATCGATCAAGTGGTTGCTGCCCAAAGACTGGTAATACAACAATTAACGGACCTGGTGACCGAGGTGCAAAACCAGATAAGACAACAACGCGAGGAAATACGTCAGGTCCGCCAAGAAATAAGGCAAGCACGGCTGGAGAGACAACAACAACAACCACCTTCACCACCACCACCAGCTCCACCAAGCTACATAGATATAAATTATGATGATTTGTAAGATCTAGATGTTACTTTAGTTAGTAGATGATATGATATTATTTTAGAAGGAATAATAAGGTCTATTGACCCTATGTTTTGTTAAAAGAACTATACCTCATGCTGAGATTTCTTTGTTTGTGCATATGTTCCGAGAACAATATGAGTATACATCCCTTTTCTTACAAATCTCAGGGACGAGATTATTTTTAAGGGGGGTAGGATTTGTAAGACCCAAAATTAGTAGAAAAAAAATATAAATAAAGTATCATAATGCTTTGGAAATAAGGGAATAAGAAAGATGGGAAAAGGATTTTTCTTTTAAAGGAAACCATTTATACATCCCATGAAATAAATAACAAGGAGAATAAAACTTAAATTAGTAATATTAAAATAGCATGGTTTATATTCACCTTTGGGTTTCAATTGATACATTTGAAAAATCTGAAAACTAAAATAGAAGTATAAATTTGAATTTGGAATAGAAAATAGAAAATAAAGGAGAAGGGAAGAACTAAGAAAAATACTACATAAAATAAAATAAAAATCAGAATAAACATCCTTCACACTTATATTATTAAATTATACCTTTCAAACTGAGGACAAGTTATTCACAAAGTTTGAATTTAAACTTGAACTCAAATTGGATTTGAAAATGGAGAAAAGGAAATAGAAAATAAAAAGAAAAAGAATAAAAGCCACATGGGCCGACCCCTACTCATTTCGGCCCACTTAAACAATCCAACCTGCGCGCAGCCCAAATTCCTCCCCGCGGCGCCGACAGGTGGGCCCGCCTCGTCAGCCTTACACCGCGCGGACGACGCCTGTTATCCCACTGCCTTGTGGGCCCTACTCATCGGTCTCCACCGCGCTCGCTCCTCCCTCCCTCTCTCTGGTCCGCGGGGCCCGCACGTCAGGCCGTCTTCAACAACCTTGCCGAACGCGGCGGCAGACCGCGCGGACGCCGCTGTGCTCGCCGTTCGGTTCCCTCCGCTCGGACTTCACCGTGGTGCATAAAAGCCGAAGCTCCGTGACCCCTTCCCTCCATCCACCCGTGAGCCGTCGTCGCAGTGAGAAGGGAGAGAGAAGAAGAATTCCGCCGCCGCGGTTCTTGGCCTCGCCGTCGACCGAGTGTTTTAGCTGGGTCGGGGGGGATTGCGCGTGACGTCGGGGAGCCGACCGTGGTGTCTGCAGGCGGGATTGGCGACTGCACAGACCGGAATTGCTCGCCGTCGGATCAAATCCACCCCGAATCCGCCGCGCGCCGTGGTCGGGCCTCTGTGCTTCGTCCCTAACAGTAAGGTACGTCTCAGTGTGTTCGCCATCCCCTAGGCGTCGTGTAGCAGTCTTTAATTGCGTTTTAGAGCACTGGAGCACTGGATTTGGATCTCACCGGCGATGTTCCGCCGTGTTGGGGCGGCGGCGCGGCCGTGTTTGGTGACGAGGAGAGAAGACGTGTTCGCCGCCGTCAGATTCTCTTTGGACGGCGTAGATTAGAGTAATCAGCGTACCACTTCGGGTGGGATCGTGCACCGTCCGATCTTGATCGGTCGGTAGCAAATCAATACGGAATATTTAAATCTGAGCCGTAGATCGCGAATCGGACGACCATTATAGCGTACCGGTTCATTATATGGGCCGATCTAATCTCGGCCGTCCGTGCTCGATCGGATGGCCGTGCTCGGCCGATACCTCTTCGGCTTGCACGTTTTGCGTAAGAGCCCCTCGGCTTATTCCGAATTAACCCGCCGTCCATGGGCACTGTTGACTGAGTCTCGGGAATCTTGCGCCGAGCCCCCTGCGCTTCTGTTTAATTGAGGCCCAGTCCAGAACTCATTTAATTTGAATAAATGAAATAGAAAATGGTTTTTAATATGGAAATAATTACTAGAACTTGATAAATTCATAGAAAATTCATACTTGCTCCAAATTAGTCCATTCCACTTTCTAAATTTTTGTAATTTAATTCTCTAGCACCTAGAGCCTCTGTTTTGTCATGAAAATGATTAGAAATTTAATCTCTCACTTAATCCATTTTAAACACATAAAACCTTTGAAAATTCATAACTTAAAATCTATAACTCCAAAATTAATGATTCCTGTTCCTATGATCTTATTTTAATATGTAGATGATTAATATGTATTTTGCATATATGTTTGGTGTAATGTTAATTTTTTTTGCCTATACCATGTTTGTTTGAATTGCTATGACTAGCAGTGAGGTCACGTGTCACCTGAAGATCATCCTGGTACCTGGAATCTCAAGTCCCAGGCAAGTTGTGCCCTTGACCACTTTTTACCCAATAATGTTCTTTAATATCAATTATCCATGCATAGGTTAATTTTGATGGGACCCAATAGGTCACCCTAGATTTGTTTATCTCACTACCTTGTTTACCCCTGAATCACTTGGGTAGTTTGCTATTGCTTTATATGGTTTTGGGATAATCATTTATTACCTCTATGTTCCAATTCTTGTTGTATTTCTGTTTATGTTCATGTTGATATCATTAATGTTAATTGGAACATAGAGCTTAACTTGAGTAACACGTGCCACCACAAGGGAGGAATGGGACCCCTTGGCTGATTAATTAGGAAAGCTAGTGGAAGACTACCTTACCCGAAAGGGGCAAGGGCAGTAGGGGAGTGGTCAGTGTAGGGAGGCCCTCGGGAGGATTTTGCTGCGATGGCGGTCCTGCAAGGGATTCCTGCATTGGAACTTCCTATAAACTGTAGCGGGTTTTCGGAAGCTAGTGGAACTTTATAAAGGCCTCGTAGTGGATCCCTAGCCATTCACCTCGGTAGTGTCTAAGGGCCTTGCAAACCCTGGCGACATGGGATACACGACTTGTGGGTAAAGGGTACAACCTCTGCAGAGTGTAAAACTGGTATACTAGCCGAGCTCACGGTCATGAGCAGCTCAGGACTCTCTGATGTTTAAATTATGGAACTTAAACCCAATTTGTCATATGCATTGCATCGCAGGTGAAGTTGTTACCTTTGTTCTACTATTTAACTGGGTTGGTATTTACTTATACTTAGTAACTGCTAATAAAATTTTGACCAACTTTAAAAGCAATGCTCAGCTCTAACAATCTTCTTTGGTAAGCCTTACACTTCACGTGAGCTCCCACCTTTGGCGAGTTCATGCACATTATTCCCCACAACTTGTTGAGCGATGAACGTATGTGAGCTCACTCTTGCTGTCTCACACACACCACAGGTCAAGAACAGGTACTGCAGGATGAGGCGCTTGGAGGATGCTGTGATGAGTTCGTGAGAGGTCTAGGCCGTCGTCTCCCAGTCAACTTTGGGTTGCTGGACCGTTGTCTCCTTATAATGTAATTATTTATTTTGTATAGAACTCCTGTTATATAGTAAAGATGTGACATTCGATCCTGTGCCACTATACATCATATGTGTGAGACTTGGTCCCAGCATACCTGGTGTTTATGTTAGCGCCCGGGTTTTGGACCCCTAAAATCCGGGTGTTACAGATTCCTCGCGAACGGGATTAAGAAAAGCAAGCAAAACACCGTGGTATTCAAGTGGGTCTTTGGACCGCTTGAGAGGGGTTGATTGCAACCCTCGTCCGTTGGGACGCCACAACGTGGATTAGGCAAGCGTTGGTCTTGGCTGAACCACGGGATAACCACCGTGCCATCTCTGTGATTGATCTCTTGTGGTTATTGTGTTTTGACTCCTTTCTAGCCACTTGGCGATTATTGTGCTAACACTTAACCAAGTTTTTGTGGCTTAAGTTTCAAGTTTTACAGGATCACCTATTCACCCCCCCTCTAGGTGCTCTCAGGGGGAAGCGCCGTGTTACCCTCGGAGGGCACCGAACACGGTGTTTCTAGTGAGTTGCTAACGGGTGATCCGAGTGGACGCCCGAGCCTCGTTCGATAAGGGTCGGCTAGTGGCCCAGAGGCGCGCTCCAAAAGTACATGCGGGTGATTTGCTGGACCCGGACCCATTCGATAGGGTCCGAAGGCTCGGTGCCTCCCTCCGGTGGGATTCCATTACAAATCGTTCCTGCTGGTCTCGAAAATGTCCTAGGGTACCTCGGGAGCGTAGCCCGAGCCTCGGCCATGTAACGAACGTACCCAGGGTCATCCCTGACTCTACGTGCTCTGGGGCAGCTGTCGAACCCTTCCGAGGGGCCAGCCTTCGAACCCCTGATCAGTAGAGGGCTCGGAGCCCGAGTGCTCTGGGGCGGTTGCCGAACCCCGGAGGGTGCAACCTTCGAACCCCTGATCAATAGGAGGGCTCGAGGCCTGTTTCCTTCGCTGAAAAGGATCCCTTTTCGAAATATCCCCTTTCTCGATCCCTGTGGCAAGAGTGAGAGAGAGGAAAAGGAAAAGGATATGAATTTAAATAATGTGGCGCACCTTTTTTGACGCAGTCATCATGACGGAGACGAAACGTCGCCTGCTTCGCCTGCCGGAAGTGTCGCTTGTCCTGCCATGGAGTTAATGCGACGGGACGGGCGATTCACGAGGCATCTGTTGTGCGTGCGTGGGTCGTTCGAGGAACGAAACACGGGTGCGTCGTCTTTTATGCTGTGGGAGAGGGCTCCCCTGTCGTTTCGGGAGAGGATGCGAACCTGTAGGTGATTGGACCGCTGCTTCTGCACGCCTGTTGCTGCAATTACTGCCAGTCCACCGCTGATCATATCGACCGTCGTGCCTATCTCCGTGGCTGAGTGACCCGTGATCATCGCACTTAATGGGCACTGTTGGGTCACGCGCAGGGCTGCCTTAAGTCGCTGTGTTGGTTCTGCAGTCGAGAAGACGCAGCATTGGCGCAAGTGGCGGTGCGGTTTCCTTGCACGTAGTAACCGTCGCGCCGGTTACATGACGTGTGGGCCCGGGCCTCCATGCTGGACCGCCGGATGCGACGAAGTCAAAAGGGTGCACAACCGTGGTGCGGTTGCATGCTCCCTGCGTGGTGGCCCGCCCTTTCGACCGCTGGTTTCGGCGAGGATGAGGGAACGCTTATAACCGCAGGGCAGTTACATGCTTCGCGTGCGGCGGTTTGCCTTCTTCGCATTTCGGGTCAGCTCGCATGACGTGTGGGGCCCAGCCCCCGTGTCGTAGGGTGGGAACCCTAGAGCACGTCGGTGGAGACTTTGCCTGTGACGCTTGGGGGTGCGAGTGAGGAGATCTGCCTTTAAAAAGGGATCGACCCCCTGGGCGGCAGCCATGCCTTCACACTCCTCGCATCCATCGCACCCTTCCGCCTTCCGAGCCCCCAGATGGGGTGCACCTGTGTTGCCTTCTTTTTGCTGCTGTTTGAGGAGCGCGACCTTGTGGGGGTTGGCGCTCTTCAGTCATCACTCGGCTTCAAGGATTTTCATCATGCAACTCAGCTGCAGTCCCCCACCGGCGGTCACCCAGGATGATGACCGCAGGCCTCGAGGTGGGGAAGAGCGGGCCAGGCCGTGGCCTCTCCCTTGCCCTCAGCTTCAAGGATGTTCATCATCCGTGCTGGGGAGGAGGGTGCGCCGAGTCAGGGCCCGTCTCCGTGTGGGCAGGGGCCCGCTCCTTCCCTTAGTGATCGGGGGAGAAGGGCGTTCGCTGTCTGTGGTGCTGGAAGCTGCCGCGTGTCTGGCTCCCCGGCCTGAGCGGCTCTGGTGCTGCTTCCGGTGCCACCTCCTACCGCTGGGGCGGAGCGTGGCTGCCCGTCCGCCGCACGGGTGTCGGTCGCGCCGTGCGCGGGCCAGCCACGTCCAGGTCCTCCTTGCGCCGTCGGCTGCACCGAGGGTCGCACAACACGTCGTAAGCCGCGAGGGCGGTACTCGTGTTCTGGGACAGCCTCGGTGAGGACGGGAGTGAGGACCTACCGGTGCGTATTGGGGCGGCCGCCGTTCGCCGGTGCTGTGTTGGTGGGCAGGTGGCCGCTATCATCGGTGCTGAGGTGGTGGTCGCCATAGGTGAGGCTTCCTCTGCCGAAGCGGTTGCTTCCGCCGACGAGACCGTCAGTGCCACCTGTGCTCTGGACCTCCGGCTCTTTGGCTTTAATGGTTGGTTCTCGTCCCCCGTGAGGGGATGTGAACGAGGGCCTTTTCACAGTAGCGTTTGCCCTGAGGCCATCGCTGCTGCTATCTAGCCGCCCAAGGCGGAGGTCGTTGTCGCGCTGCTGGTGCAGTGGTCACTAGCGAGCCACCTAGGGTTTGTTATCCCGCAGGCCTTCTGGTGTGGAGGCTGTTCATTCCTACGGGAATGGAGCCGGAGTCCCATTTGTAATGGTACCTTCTTGAGAGCAAGATGTAATAGCTTTAAGTACTAAGACATCTGCCATAGGTCGAGAAAACCGTCGAGGGCGCTGCCGATGTCTAAGTCTAGGTACCATTGTTACCCCAAGTACGTGTGTTTGTTCTTTGTGGCTGCTGAGGCCTGAACATTTGGGTATAAAGCCGTGTTTCTTTCCTCTTATTTCGAGCATTAGGACTTGTTCGTTGGTAGCAGAATCACTTATCCGAGCGTGAGCTACCTTTCGCGGAAGGTGATGAGTGAGGTATCCGTATCCCGGAGGCGTAGGAGTCCCTCGGCTCGGTCGGCCTTGTCGTTCAAGGTCTCTCTCGCTCGTCATTAGGATTCCGTTATCGACGTAGTCGAAATGCACGAAAGTCGTTTTGGCTGGAAAACTTTTCCGAGGAAAAATCTGACGCAGAGGGGGCTTCCCCCTTTCTAGACCCGAGGCAACCGCTTGGGCCGGGACCCTTGCGGAGGGCCTGGCTGTGGTCGTCGGGTCTACTCGGTCTGCCCGAGCCATGGCCTCACAGCAGCGTGCCTGGGCTGAAGGTATGTTTTGCCCGCTTTGTGACTTTGTTTATGTCTCCATTCTTCTCCTTGCGTCTGAAGAATGTTGTCCTACTGTCTGTAGGGTTCGAGACGGCTCTTAACAAGTCCGTCAAGAACTGCAAGGCGCTTGCCCAAGCGGCTGAGCAGAAGGAGGCCGATCGTGTGGCCATGTCCGAGGCCATCTCGGCTCTCTGCCAGGCCTTTGGCCTCGACGACGTCCTCTCGGGTAGCTCCCCCCAGAGTCATCTGTGGGCCTTGGGCGGCCATGTGCGCAATAGACTCTGCGGGGCGCTGCACCATGGCGTTAGGCGGGCCTTCGCCATGCTCGCTTCCCACTACGACGTGGATCTAGAGCGGGTCAGCGAGGGGTACTACTTACCCGATGAAGAGGAGGCTGCCTTAGTCGAGGTCCAGAGGCTTGACGCGGCTGTCGAGGGCCCAAGCGCGGCGCTGGATTCCTCCTTTGAGGTGGAGATCCTTCCGCCCATGTCGCCGCCCGAGGCCAGGCCGGATTCTGCCGAGGGTGGAAATGACGCCGAGCGTGCTGCTCCTTCCCCTGCCGATGTCTGAGCCTGCAGGAACAGTTTGTTTTAAGTATGCATATGTTTTTTGCGGCCGCTGGGGCCTAAACATTTTAATTGTTGGATTATAAAGCTGTGTTTTCTTTCCTCTTGTTTCGTGCGTTAGGACTTGTTCGGTAGCAGAATCGCTTATCCGAGCGTGAGTTACTTTTCGTGGAAGGTGATGAGTGAGGTATCCGTATCCCAGAGGCGTAGGAGTCCCTCGGCTCGGTCGGCCTTGTCGCTTACATTTCTCTCGTCGTTTTTAGGATTTCATTATCGATATAGTCGAAAAGCACAAAAAGTCGTTTTGGTAGAAAAGTTTTCGAGCGTTAGGACTTGTTCGGTAGCAGGATCGCTTATCCGAGCGTGAGCTACCTTTCGCGGAAGGTGATGAGTGAGGTATCCGTATCCCGGAGGTGTAGGAGTCCCTCGGCTCGGTCGGCCTTGCCGCTCAAGGTCTCTGAAAGGGAATTAGGCTTAGACCTAGTTCCTAAATTTTGGTGGTTGAATTGCCCAACACAAACATTGGACTAACTAGTTTACTCTAGTGCATAAGTTATACAGGTGCAAAAGGTTCACAATCAGCCAATAAAAAGACCAAGTGTTGGATTCAACAAAGGAGCAGCAAGGCAACCGAGGGCTGCTCTGGCCGGAGGCACCGGACTGTCCGGTGTGCACCGGACTGTCCGGTGCGGCCAGAGGACTTCGACTTCAAACTCTTCGCCCTCGGGATTTCTCGGAAGCCAGCGCGCTATAATTCACCGGACTGTCCGGTGTGCACCGGACATGTCCGGTGCTCCAAGGAAACGCGGCCTCCGGAACTCGCCAGCCTCGGGTTCGCTCGGCAGCCGCTCCGCTAAAATTCACCGGACTGTCCGGTGTGCACCGGACTGTCCGGTGTGCCAGCGGAGCAACGGCTCTCTGCGGCGCCAACGGCTCCCTGCGGTGCATTAAATGCGCGCGCAGCGCGCGCAGACGTCAGGATCGCCCATACCGGTGCACCGGACATCAAACAGTACATGTCCGGTGTGCACCGGACACCCAGGAGGGCCCAGAAGTCAGAAACTCCAACGGTCAGAATCCAACGGCAATGGTGACGTGGCAGGGGCACCGGACTGTCCGGTGTGCACCGGACTGTCCGGTGCGCCATCGAACAGAGGAGTTCCAGCAACGGTCACTTTTTGTGGTTGGGGCTATAAATACCCCAACCACCCCACATTCATTGCCATCCAAGTTTTCCAACTCTCAACCACTTACAAGAGCTAGGCATTCAATTCTAGACACATACAAAGAGATCAAATCCTCTCCAATTCCACTCAAACCCTTAGTGACTAGCGAGAGAGATTTGCCGTGTTCTTTTGAGCTCTTGCGCTTGGATTGCTTTCTTTCTTTCTCATTTGTTCTTGAGATCATCACTCAATTGTAACCAAGGCAAGAGGCACCAATTGTGTGGTGGCCCTTGCGGGGAAGCTTTGTTCCCGTTTGATTGAGAAGAAGAGAAAGCTCACTCGATCCGTGGGATCGTTTGAGAGAGGGAAGGGTTGAAAGAGACCCGGCCTTTGTGGCCTCCTCAACGGGGAGTAGGTTTGCGAGAACCGAACCTCGGTAAAACAAATCCGCGTGTCTCACTCTTATTCGCTTGCGATTTGTTTTGCGCCCTCTCTCGCGGACTCATTTATATTTCTAACGCTAACCCTCGCTTGTAGTTGTGATTGTTTTTGTAAATTTCAGTTTCGCCCTATTCACCCCCCCTCTAGGCGACTATCAATTGGTATCAAAGCCCGGTACTTCATTAGAGCCTAACCGCTCGAAGTGATGTCGGGAGATCACACCAAGAGGGAGATGGAGACCGGCGATGACAAGCCCACTACAAGTCAAGGGAGCACTTCATCTTCATCGGAAGAGTCCCGAACCAAGAGAAGAGAGAAGAAGAAGAAATCCTCCAAGCGGAAGGAGAAAAGATCTTCCTCTTCTCACCACAAAGAGAAGAAGGAAAAATCTTCTTCTCACAAGCCGCATCGGAGTGGGGACAAGCACAAAAGGATGAGGAAGGTAGTCTACTACGAGACCGACACTTCATCGACATCTACCTCCGGCTCCGACGCGGCGTCCGTCACTTCTAAACGCCAAGAGCGTAAGAAGTATAGTAAGATCCCCCTACGCTACCCTCGCATTCCTAAACATACACCTTTACTTTCCGTCCCATTAGGCAAACCACCAACTTTTAATGGTGAAGATTATGCTATGTGGAGTAATTTGATGCGATTTCATCTAACCTCTCTCCACAAAAGATTATGGGATGTTGTTGAGTATGGTGTACAGGTACCATCCGTAGGGGATGAAGACTACGACACGGACGAAGTGGCCCAAATCGAGCACTTCAACTCCCAAGCCACAACCATTCTCCTTGCCTCACTAAGCAAGGAGGAATACAACAAAGTACAAGGGTTGAAGAACGCCAAGGAGATTTGGGACCTACTCAAGACGGCGCACGAGGGTGATGAACTCACAAAGATCACCAAGCGGGAAACGATCGAGGGGGAGCTCGGTCGCTTCCGTCTTCGCCAAGGGGAGGAGCCACAAGACATGTACAACCGGCTCAAGACCTTGGTGAACCAAGTGCGCAACCTCGGGAGCGCAAAATGGGATGACCACGAAGTGGTTAAGGTTATTCTAAGAGCCCTTATTTTCCTTAACCCCACACAAGTTCAATTAATTCGTGGCAATCCTAGATATACACAAATGACCCCCGAGGAAGTTATCGGGAATTTTGTGAGTTTTGAATGCATGATTAAGGGCTCCAAGAAGATCAACGAGCTTGATGAACCCTCCACATCCGAGGCGCAACCCGTGGCCTTCAAAGCAATGGAGGAGAAGAAGGAGGAGTCTACACCAAGTAGACAACCAATTGACGCCTCCAAGCTCGACAATGAGGAGATGGCCCTAATCATCAAAAGCTTCCGGCAAATCCTCAAGCAACGGAAAGGGAAAGACTACAAATCCCGTTCCAAGAAGGTTTGCTACAAGTGTGGTAAGCCCGATCATTTTATTGCAAAATGTCCTATGTCTAGTGATAGTGACAGGGGCGACGACAAGAAGGGCAAGAGGAAGGAGAAGAAGAAATACTACAAGAAGAAGGGCGGCGATGCCCATGTTTGTCGGGAGTGGGACTCCGACGAAAGCTCAAGCGACTCCTCCGACGACGAGGACGCCGCCAACATCGCCGTCACCAAGGGCCTTCTCTTCCCCAACGTCGGCCACAAGTGTCTTATGGCCAAGGACGACAAAAAGAAGGTAAAATCAAGGTCCTCCACTAAATATGAAACATCTAGTGATGAGGATAATGATAAAAATGAGGAAGATAATTTGCGTATTCTTTTTGCCAACCTTAACATGGAACAAAAAGAAAAATTAAATGAGCTAATTAGTGCCATCCATGAAAAGGATGATCTCTTGGACTCCCAAGAGGACTTCCTAATCAAGGAAAACAAGAAACATGTTAAGGTTAAAAATGCTTATGCTCTAGAAAGAGAAAAATGTGAAAAATTGTCTAGTGAGCTAAGTATTTGCCATGAGACTTTAGACAACCTTAGAAATGAAAATGCCAATTTAATTGCTAAGGTTGATTCTCATGTTTGCATTGATCCTAGAAATGATGATGTTGATTTGCTTGCTAGGATTGATGAATTGAATGCTTCCATTGCTAGCCTTAGAAATGAGAATGAGAAATTAATTGCTAAGGCTAAGGATTTTGATGTTTGCAATGCTACTATTTCCGACCTTAGAGCTAAAAATGATTTGTTGCATGCTAAGGTTGTTGAACTAAAATCTTGCAAACCCTCTACATCTAATGTTGAGCATATTTCCATTTGTACTAGATGTAGAGATATTAATGTTGATGCTATCCATGATCACCTAGCTTTAATTAAGAAACAAAATGATCACATAGCACAACTTAATGCTAAGATTAGAGAGCATGACTTAGAAAATGAAAAATTTAAACTTGCTAGAAGCATGCTCTATAATGGGAGACGCCCGGGCATTAAGGACGGCATTGGCTTCCAAAGGGGAGACAATGTCAAAATTAATGCCCCTCCTAAGAACTTGTCTAACTTTGTTAAGGGCAAGGCTCCCATGCCTCAGGATAACGAGGGTTACATTTTGTACCCTGCCGGGTATCCTGAGAGTAAAATTAAGAAAATTCATTCTAGGAAGTCTCACTCTGGCCCTAATTATGCTTTTATGTATAAGGGTGAGACATCTAGATCTAGGCAACCAACCCATGCCAAGTTGCCTAGAAAGAAAACTATCAATGCATCAAATGATCATGCCATTTCATTTAAAACTTTTGATGCATCTTATGTTTTGACTAGCAAGTCCGGCAAGGTAGTTGCCAAAATTGTTGGGGGCAAACACAAGGGTTCCAAGACTTGTGTTTGGGTACCCAAAGTTCTTGTATCTAATGCCAAAGGACCCAAAACCGTTTGGGTACCTAAAACAAAGAACTAAACTTGTTTTGTAGGTTTATGCATCCGGGGGCACAAGTTGGATACTCGACAGCGGGTGCACAAACCACATGACCGGGGAGAAAAGGATGTTCTCCTCATATGAGAAAAACCAAGATCCCCAACGAGCTATCACATTCGGGGATGGAAATCAAGGTTTGGTCAAAGGTTTGGGTAAAATTGCTATATCTCCTGACCATTCTATTTCCAATGTTTTTCTTGTAGATTCATTAGATTACAATTTGCTTTCTGTATCCCAATTATGTCAAATGGGCTACAACTGTCTTTTTACTGATATAGGTGTTACTGTCTTTAGAAGAAGTGATGATTCAATAGCTTTTAAGGGAGTGTTAGAGGGTCAGCTATACTTAGTAGATTTTAATAAAGCTGAACTCGACACTTGCTTGATTGCTAAGACTAACTTGGGTTGGCTCTGGCACCGCCGACTAGCCCATGTTGGAATGAAGAATCTTCACAAGCTTCTAAAGGGAGAACACATTTTGGGACTAACCGATGTTCATTTTGAGAAAGACAGGATTTGTAGCGCATGCCAAGCTGGGAAGCAAGTTGGGATACTTCATCCACACAAAAATATCATGACTACCGACAGGCCACTGGAGCTCCTACATATGGATCTATTCGGCCCGATCGCTTACATAAGCATCGGCGGTAGTAAGTATTGTCTTGTAGTTGTGGATGATTATTCTCGCTTCACTTGGGTATTCTTTTTGCAGGAAAAATCACAAACCCAAGAGACCTTAAAGGGATTCTTGAGACGGGCTCAAAATGAGTTCGGCTTAAGGATCAAGAAAATTAGAAGCGACAATGGGACGGAGTTCAAAAATTCCCAAATTGAAGACTTTCTTGAGGAGGAGGGCATCAAGCATGAGTTCTCTTCTCCCTACACTCCACAACAAAATGGTGTAGTGGAGAGGAAGAATCGAACTCTATTGGACATGGCAAGAACCATGCTTGATGAGTACAAGACACCAGATCGGTTTTGGGCCGAGGCGGTCAACACCGCCTGCTACGCCATCAACCGATTATATCTTCATCGAATCCTCAAGAAGACATCTTATGAACTCCTAACCGGTAAAAAGCCCAATATTTCATATTTTAGAGTTTTTGGTAGCAAATGTTTTATACTTGTTAAAAGAGGTAGAAAATCTAAATTTGCTCCTAAAACTGTAGAAGGCTTTTTACTAGGATATGACTCAAACACAAGGGCATATAGAGTCTTTAACAAGTCCTCAGGACTTGTTGAAGTTTCTTGTGACGTTGTGTTTGATGAGACTAACGGCTCTCAAGTAGAGCAAGTTGATCTTGATGATGTAGGTGAAGAACAGGCTCCATGCATAGCGCTAAGGAACATGTCCATCGGGGATGTGTGTCCTAAGGAATCCGAAGAGCCTCCAAATGCACAAGATCAACCATCCTCCTCCATGCAAGCATCTCCACCAACTCAAGTTGAGGATGAGGTTCAAGATGTTGAACAAGAAAATCAAGAAGATGAGCCACCTCAAAATGACGGCAACGATCAAGGGGGAGATTCAAATGATGAAGACAAGGAGGATGAACAACCAAGGCCGCCACACCCAAGAGTCCACCAAGCGATACAATGAGATCACCCCGTTGACACCATCCTCGGCGACATTCATAAGGGGGTAACTACTCGATCTCGTGTTGCACATTTTTGTGAGCATTACTCGTTTGTTTCCTCTATTGAGCCACATAGGGTAGAGGAAGCTCTTCAAGATTCAGATTGGGTGATGGCGATGCAAGAGGAGCTCAACAATTTCACAAGGAATGAGGTATGGCACTTAGTTCCACGTCCTAATCAAAATGTTGTAGGAACCAAGTGGGTCTTCCGCAACAAGCAAGACGAGCATGGTGTGGTGACTAGGAACAAAGCTCGACTCGTGGCCAAGGGGTATTCACAAGTCGAAGGTTTGGATTTTGGTGAAACCTATGCACCCGTAGCTAGGCTTGAGTCAATTCGCATATTATTAGCCTATGCTACTTACCATGGCTTCAAGCTCTATCAAATGGACGTAAAGAGTGCCTTCCTTAATGGACCAATCAAGGAGGAGGTCTATGTTGAGCAACCTCCCGGCTTTGAAGACAGTGAGTACCCTAATCATGTTTATAGGCTCTCTAAGGCGCTTTATGGGCTCAAGCAAGCCCCAAGAGCATGGTATGAATGCCTTAGAGATTTCCTTATTGCAAATGGCTTCAAAGTCGGCAAGGCCGATCCTACTTTATTCACTAAAACTCTTGACAACGATTTGTTCGTATGCCAAATTTATGTTGATGATATTATATTTGGGTCTACTAACAAATCTACATGTGAAGAATTTAGTAGGATCATGACACAGAAATTCGAGATGTCGATGATGGGGGAGTTGAAATATTTCTTAGGATTTCAAGTCAAGCAACTCCAAGAGGGCACCTTCATTAGCCAAACGAAGTATACTCAAGACATTCTAAGCAAATTTGGAATGAAGGATGCCAAGCCCATCAAGACACCCATGGGAACTAATGGACATCTCGACCTCGACACGGGAGGTAAGTCCGTGGATCAAAAGGTATACCGGTCGATGATTGGTTCATTGCTTTACTTATGTGCATCTCGACCGGACATTATGCTTTCCGTTTGCATGTGTGCAAGATTTCAAGCCGACCCTAAGGAATCACACCTTACGGCCGTAAAACGAATCTTGAGATATTTGGCTTTTACTCCTAAGTTTGGGCTTTGGTACCCTCGGGGATCCACCTTTGATTTGATTGGATATTCGGATGCCGATTGGGCGGGGTGTAGGATTAATAGAAAGAGCACATCGGGGACTTGCCAGTTCTTGGGAAGATCCTTGGTGTCATGGGCTTCAAAGAAGCAAAATTCGGTCGCTCTTTCTACCGCCGAAGCCGAGTATATTGCCGCAGGCCATTGTTGCGCGCAATTGCTTTGGATGAGGCAAACCCTGCGGGACTACGGTTACAAATTAACCAAAGTCCCTTTGCTATGTGACAATGAGAGTGCAATCAAAATGGCCGACAACCCCGTCGAGCATAGCCGCACTAAGCACATAGCCATTCGGTATCATTTTCTTCGGGATCACCAACAAAAGGGGGATATCGAGATTTCTTATATTAATACTAAAGATCAATTAGCCGATATCTTTACCAAACCACTTGATGAACAATCTTTTACCCGACTTAGGCATGAGCTTAATATTCTTGATTCTAGGAATTTCTTTTGCTAGTCTTGCACGCATAGCACATGAATATACCTTTGATCATGTCTCTTTTATATATGCTATGACTAATGTGTTTTCAAGTGTATTTCAACCAAGTCATAGGTGTATTGAAAGGGAATTGGAGTCTTCGGCGAAGACAAAGGCTTCCACTCCGTTCTACTACTCATCCTTCGCCGTCGCTCCGCATCATCTCTCCAACGTTGGTATAACCTTCACTCATTTATTTCATGACCAAAGGGGGAGAATGTACTTCATTGGGCTCTAATGATTCCGTTTTTGGCGATTCATGCCAAAGGGGGAGAAAATATGAGCCCAAAGCAAAAGGACTGCACCACCACCTAATTTCATAAATTTGATAATTTTATATTGGTAAATTTCAAAATTGGTATCTCTTTGTGTTCTAAGAGGGGAGTAACGAGTATTTTCAAAATTGATGTCTTAAAACCCTCTTGAACACTAAGAGGAGACCTTATTTGAGGGGGAGTTTTGCTTAGTCAAAGGAAAAGCATTGGAAATAGGGGGAGAAAATTCCATATCTTGAAAATGCTTTGCAAAATCTTTTTCTTTTACCTTTGACTATCTTGCAAAAGTACTTTGAAAAGAATTTACAAAAGAATTTGCAAAAACAAAACTCGTGGTGCAAATATGGTCCAATATGTCAAAAACAAAGAAATCATCCATGCGCATCATATAAGTTTATATTGGCTCAATTCCAAGCAACCTTTGCACTTACATTATGTAAACTAGTTCAATTATGCACTTCTATATTTGCTTTGGTTTGTGTTGGCATCAATCACCAAAAAGGGGGAGATTGAAAGGGAATTAGGCTTAGACCTAGTTCCTAAATTTTGGTGGTTGAATTGCCCAACACAAACATTGGACTAACTAGTTTACTCTAGTGCATAAGTTATACAGGTGCAAAAGGTTCACAATCAGCCAATAAAAAGACCAAGTGTTGGATTCAACAAAGGAGCAGCAAGGCAACCGAGGGCTGCTCTGGCCGGAGGCACCGGACTGTCCGGTGTGCACCGGACTGTCCGGTGCGGCCAGAGGACTTCGACTTCAAACTCTTCGCCCTCGGGATTTCTCGGAAGCCAGCGCGCTATAATTCACCGGACTGTCCGGTGTGCACCGGACATGTCCGGTGCTCCAAGGAAACGCGGCCTCCGGAACTCGCCAGCCTCGGGTTCGCTCGGCAGCCGCTCCGCTAAAATTCACCGGACTGTCCGGTGTGCACCGGACTGTCCGGTGTGCCAGCGGAGCAACGGCTCTCTGCAGCGCCAACGGCTCCCTGCGGTGCATTAAATGCGCGCGCAGCGCGCGCAGACGTCAGGATCGCCCATACCGGTGCACCGGACATCAAACAGTACATGTCCGGTGTGCACCGGACACCCAGGAGGGCCCAGAAGTCAGAAACTCCAACGGTCAGAATCCAACGGCAATGGTGACGTGGCAGGGGCACCGGACTGTCCGGTGTGCACCGGACTGTCCGGTGCGCCATCGAACAGAGGAGTTCCAGCAACGGTCACTTTTTGTGGTTGGGGCTATAAATACCCCAACCACCCCACATTCATTGCCATCCAAGTTTTCCAACTCTCAACCACTTACAAGAGCTAGGCATTCAATTCTAGACACATACAAAGAGATCAAATCATCTCCAATTCCACTCAAACCCTTAGTGACTAGCGAGAGAGATTTGCCGTGTTCTTTTGAGCTCTTGCGCTTGGATTGCTTTCTTTCTTTCTCATTTGTTCTTGAGATCATCACTCAATTGTAACCAAGGCAAGAGGCACCAATTGTGTGGTGGCCCTTGCGGGGAAGCTTTGTTCCCGTTTGATTGAGAAGAAGAGAAAGCTCACTCGATCCGTGGGATCGTTTGAGAGAGGGAAGGGTTGAAAGAGACCCGGCCTTTGTGGCCTCCTCAACGGGGAGTAGGTTTGCGAGAACCGAACCTCGGTAAAACAAATCCGCGTGTCTCACTCTTATTCGCTTGCGATTTGTTTTGCGCCCTCTCTCGCGGACTCATTTATATTTCTAACGCTAACCCTCGCTTGTAGTTGTGATTGTTTTTGTAAATTTCAGTTTCGCCCTATTCACCCCCCCTCTAGGCGACTATCAGTCTCTCTTGCTCGTCTTTAGGATTCTGTTATCGACGCAGTCGAAAAGCGTGAAAGTCATTCTGGTAAAAGACTTTTCCGAGGAAAGTTTTGACGCAAAGGGGGTTCCCTCCTTCTAGCCCTCGAGGGAGGGTCGGGCTTTGCCGAGGCAAGGCCGATCCTTCCTTGATGGTTAGACTTTATTTATGCATGTAAATAAAGTGAGATGCATGAACGACTTGAAACATTTTAAGGGTAAAAGCGACGTAGCTGTTCGATGTTCCAAGTATTGTTGTAGACCTCGTCTTGATCGTTGGCCAGCTTGTATGTCTTGGGCTTCAAAATCTTGGCGATGATGAAGGGCCCTTCCCAGGGAGGAGTAAGTTTGTGGCGCCCTCGGGCGTCTTGTCATAGCCGAAGTACCAAGTCTCCCACTTGGAAGTCTCGGGGCTGAACCCTTCGGGCGTGGTAGCGTCGCAGAGACTGCTGATACCGCGCCAAGTGTAGTAAGGCCACATCCCGAGCCTCTTCCACCTGGTCCAATGAATCCTCTTGGCTGGTCTGGTTGCTTTGGTCGTCGTAAGCCTTTGTCCTCGGGGAACCGTATTCCAAGTCTGTGGGTAAGATGGCCTCGGCCCCATAGACTAGGAAAAATGGCGAGAAGCCCGTGGCCCGGCTCGGCGTCATCCTTAGACTCCAGACCACCGAGGGTAGTTCTTTTATCCACCGCTTGCCAAACTTGTTGAGGTCGTTGTAGGTCCTCAGTTTTAGTCCCTGCAAAATCATACCATTGGCGCGCTCCACCTACCCATTTGTCATTGGGTGAGCTACAGCGGCCCAGTCCACACGGATGTGGTGGTCCTCGCAGAAGTCCAGGAACTTTTTCCCGGTGAACAGCGTGCCATTGTCGGTGATGATGGAGTTTGGGACCCCAAAGCGATGGATGATATTTGTGAAGAACGCCACCGCCTGCTCGGACCTGATGCTGGTTAAGGGTCGGACTTCGATCCACTTGGAGAATTTGTCGATGGCGACCAGCAGGTGCGTGAAGCCCCCGGGTGCCTTCTGCAAGGGACCGACGAGGTCCAGACCCCACACAGCAAACGACCAAGTGATCGGTATTGTCTGCAGGGCTTGAGCGGGCAGGTGTGTCTGTCTCGCGTAGAATTGACACCCTCGGCAGGAGCGTACAATCCTAGTGGCGTCGGCCACCGCAGTTGGCCAGTAGAAACCTTGTCGGAAAGCGTTTTCCACAAGGGCCCGAGGCGCTGCATGGTGACCGCAAGCCCCCGAGTGTATTTCTTGTAACAGCTCTTGTCCTTGGCAATGGATATGCATCGTTGGAGGATGCCCGAGGGGCTGCGGTGGTATAACTCTTTTTCATCACCTAGTAAAACGAACGACTTGGCGCGCCGAGCCAGTCGCCGAGCTTCGGTCTTGTCGAGGGGCAGCTCCCCTCGGAGGAGATATTCCAGGTACGGGGTCTGCCAGTTTTGGTTTGGCGCAACCCTGTTCTGTTCTCCCTCAACGCGCAGGGCCTCACCCTCGGTGGCCGAGGGTACCTCGGGCTGGGCCGAGGTCTCCTCAGGTTCGGGCGCGTCGTCGAGTTTGACGGATGGTTGATATATGTCCTTGGAGAAGACGTCCGGGGGAACTGTCGTTCGCCCCGAGGCTATTTTCGCCAGCTCATCCGCAGTCTCGGTGTACCGTCGAGCAACATGGTTGAGCTCTAGCCCATAGAACTTGTCTTCCAAGCGTCGAACTTCATCGCAGTAGGCCTCCATTTTTCGATCGCGGCAGTGGGAGTTCTTCATGACCTGGTCGATAACGAGCTACGAGTCGCCACGAGCGTCGAGGCGCCGAACCCCTAGCTTGACGGCGATGCGTAGTCCATTAACCAAGGCCTTGTACTCGGCCACGTTGTTTGACACCGGAAAATGGAGACGTAGCGTACATGTTTCCCGAGGGGTGAGATGAAGAGCAAGTCAACACCTGCTCCTGTTTTCATAAGCGACCCATCGAAGTACATGGTCCAAAGTTCGGGTTTATTGGAGCTGTCGGCAATTGGGTGTCGACCCATTCAGCCAGGAAGTCTGCCAAGACTTGAGATTTTATGGCCTTTCGAGGAGCGAAGGAAAGTGTTTCGCCCATGAGTTCCACTGCCCATTTTGCTATCCTACCCGAGGCCTCTCGGCACTGGATGATCTCTCCCAGGGGGAAGGATGACACCACAGTCACCGGATGAGACTCGAAGTAGTGTCACAACTTTTGTCATGTTAGAATTACTGCGTACAGTAGCTTCTGGATTTATGGGTAGTGGATCTTGGTCTCGGATAGCACCTCGCTGATGAAGTAGACCGGCCTCTGGATGAGCAGTGCATGCCCCTCTTCTCGTCTCTCAACTACGATCGTGGCGCTGACCACCTGAGTGGTTGCGACTACGTAGATCAAGAGGGCTTCTCCCGCAGCGAGGGGCACCAAGATGGGCGCATTAGTAAGGAGCGCCTTTAAGTTTCCGAGGGCTTCTTTGGCCTTGGGGGTCCAAGTGAAGCGCTCGGCCTTCCTTAAGGCGGTACAAGGGCAATCCTTTCTCGCCGAGGCGCGAGATGAAGCGGCTCAGAGCCGCAAGGCATCCCATGACCCTCTGTACTCCTTTTAAATCTTTGATGGGTCCCATGTTGGTGATGGCCACAATCTTCTCTGGGTTGGCCTCGATCCCTCGTTCTGAGACGATGAACCCTAGGAGCATGCCTCGGGGGACTCCGAAGATACACTTCTCGGGGTTGAGTTTTACGCCCTTTGCTCGCAGGCACCCGAAAGTTACTTCAAGGTCGGAGAGGAGGTCGGAGGCTTTCCTTGTCTTGACAATGATGTCATCGATGTAATCCTCGACCGTTCTGCCGATGTGCTCCCCGAACACATGGTTCATGCACCTTTGGTAGGTTGCGCCTGCATTCCTCAAGCCAAATGGCATAGTAGTGTAACAATACATGCCAAAGGGTGTGATGAAAGAAGTCGCGAGCTGGTCGGACTCTTTCATCTTGATTTGGTGATAGCCTGAATAGGCGTCGAGGAAAGACAGGGTTTCGCACCCAGCAGTGGAGTCCACAATTTGATCGATGCGAGGCAGAGGGTAGGGAACCTTTGGACATGCTTTATTTAACCCAGTGTAGTCCACGCACATCCTCCATTTCCCCCTTTTTTCTTTACAAGCACAGGGTTAGCTAACCATTCTGGATGGAATACCTCTTTGATGAACCCTGCAGCCATCAGCTTGTGGATCTCCTCGCCTATGGCCCTGCGCTTTTCTTCATCAAAATGGTGCAGGGACTGCTTCACGGGTCGAGCACCGGCTCGGATGTCCAGTGAGTGCTCGGCGACATCCCTCGATATGCCGGGCATGTCCGAGGGACTCCACGCAAAAATTTCAGTGTTTGCACGGAGAAAGTCGACGAGTACTGCTTCTTATTTGGGGTCGAGCTCGGAGCCGATCCTGACTTTCTTGCTGGCGTCGTTGCTGGGGTCGAGAGAGACAGACTTAACTGCTTCGGCCGGTTCGAAGTTGCCGACGCGCCGCTTCGCATTGGGTGCCTCTTAGGAGAGGCAATCCAGCTCAGTGATGAAGGCTTCGGACTCGGCGAGGGCCTCGACGTACTCCACGCATTCCACATCGCACTCGTAAGCATGGCGGTATGAGGATCCGACGGTGATTGTTCCATTGGGGCCCGATATTGTTGGGGACTTGTTCTCAAATGCTTCGGATTGAGAACAAGGCAACACAAAAAAGTGTTAAATGATAAAGTCCTTCGTCCTCTGAAACATTATTTCCCTTCGGGATATAATGTATTTCGGACGAAGACCATAAACAACATACTTTCGTAAGCACAATAAATAATGAAGAACTTATATGTAATATAAGAAGTAATATAAACATTTAAATATTATCACAACATCATTTCTATTTTATTATCATAGAAAAATAGAAATGACTTCAGATTACAAGTGTACCTTCGGATTGCAGGAAGGCAAAAGTATAAGGATGACGCAAAAGCAAATGCCAAGTCAGCGTGAACAGTACGGGAGTACTGTTCATCTATTTATAGGCGTGGGACGCAGCCCATGTAAAATTACATTCATGCCCATTACATTTGCTAATGACTTATAGGAATCTATTAAGGCCTAAGTAGTCTTTTCATCTTTAAGTCGGTTCCCCCTTCTGCTATCGCGACGAAGCTTTCCTGCGCATAGCTTCGGCTGTGCACCATCCTTCGTACAGCTTGGTAATCAGCCCATCCTTCATCTCAATCCCTCTTCGTCTGGCTTAGGCTTCGTCCTGACCGTACTCCATGTTCATAATCTGAGTCCGAAGATACCTGTTCATATAATTCACTTGGAAAACATTGTCAAATCTTGTTTTTGAGGACCTTCGGAGGACGAAAGCCCCCAACAGTAGCCCCTCGCAATATTAATTTGTTAGTGATAAATTCAGATTGCGATATGGACGAAGGCCTTAAGCCGAAGGTCCGAAAAAACACCTTCCCTTTGCTAGAATAGCAACATTCACTGACAAGCGGGGTCTTTCAATTTTCAACGCACTGAGCGTATAAATAAGATCATACCGCAAACTCATTTTGGTACGCTCTCTTGCCATCTGCTCCCGCTCACTCAATTTTTAGCTCTTGCGCACTAAGATTTGCTGAGCTTTTAGTTTTGAAGCTTCAGCCTTGAAAACAGTTTTTTAGTGTTTCCGAAGATGTCTGAAGATAAGAAGGCTGCTGCTGAGATGAAGCTGAGTCTCGACGAAGAGAAGAACTTGGGGTTTCTTATAGCGATGTCGAAGACCAATACGGAAAAAATTACCAAGGAGATTCTGGAAGGTTTGTCTGAAGATACTGGTGACAGCGACAGTTATGATGTGGACAGTGGTGGTGTAGGCTCCGAAGATCGCCCCTGGCGACCAAGCCATTCAGTCTTTGGCAAGTCAGGTATCAAAGAAAATCATCTTGTCAACATGAGGGGAAGATACTTCCGGGATTTATCCATTGTGAGGGTCGACGAAGGAGAGAAAACTTGCCCGACCCCTGAGGAAAATGAAGTCGTAGTGTTCCGAAGCTTTTTGAAAGCTGGACTACGATTTCCCCTGAGCAGCTATGTCGTGGAAGTGCTAAAAATGTTTGAAATCTATCTTCATCAACTTACCCCCGAAGCAATTATAAGGCTGAATATCTTCGTGTGGGCCGTAAGAAGCCAAGGTCTGGAACCTGATGCGAAAAGTTTCTGCAACATACACGAGTTATCATACGAGACAAAACCCTGGGGTAAGGAACAGTATCACAATAATTTTGGCTGCTATAGTTTCGTTTCTCGGTCTGGGTCAAGCTGTCCCGTGCCAACATTTCGGAAGAGATGGCCCGGCGACTGGATGACAGAATGGTTCTATGTGAAAAATGACCTGAAAGCACGAGAAGATATTAAAGGTATAATTATGCGCCCTATTTGGCAAAGTTTCGGCCTGCGAAAGCCGAAGGTTGAGATGAATGAAGCTGCCGAAGAATGCCAGAGAGCCTTCGGAGTTATTTGTTCTTTTATTGGAACGAGAGATTTGGTACAAGAACATATTGCCTTCAGAGTATGGCCGCTCGCGGAGAAATGGGAAATGCCGCAAGAAACCATGAAGGAGGCCGACGAAGGTGGACTTATCAGGCTGAAGTATACTTTCAAGTTCGGAGATAAATTCGTTGAGCCAGATGATGACTGGTTAAAGAGTATTGAAAATTTAAGTGATGAACTGCTTGGGGCTTATTCGAAGGCCGAAGATACTGCACTGTCAGTAGCCTTCGGAGGCCGAAAAAAGAAAAGGCTGAACTGGGTGTTTGATGCAATCGGGTTCGTCTACCCTGACTATCGTTATCCCATTCGAGGGCAGAAAAGAAAAAACACAACATCTGCGAAAGAAGAAGCTGCAACTGCTCCTAGCAAGCCAGAACCGAAAAGAAAGAGGATAAAGGTCCTCACACATCGGTCACGTTATATTGAACCAGCTTCGGTGCCTGAGTTCACCGGAGAAACTTCTTCGGCCACCGAAGCTGAAAAGCCAACCAAACCAGCCTTGCTGCCAGAAGTCGCAGAAATGGCCGAAGCGCCAACAAAGGTGAAATTGGAAGAACCGAAGATTTTGTTACCAGAAACCAAAGAGATGGCCGAAGCTCCATCCACAGAAAAAATGGAAGAAGCGAAAAAACCAACTGAGGAAAAAACATCAGAAGTTTTGAGTCCTGCAACAAATGTTGAGACAGTAAAAAATCAAAAGGTGTCAGCAGTGACTCCGAAAAGAAAGAGAATGGCTAATGTGCTAGATGTTCTGGAAACAATTAAATCTTCAAGCACACCTCCGAAGAAGACTGTTGCCATTCCCGAAGCGAAAACTGAAATTTCTGATACTAAAGCTCCAGAGCAAAAAACTGAAGCCGAAGCTGGGTCCTCAGAGGCCACGAAGATAAAATCCTTGGAAACCGAGGAAGAAAAAATAACAGAGCCAACTTTTGTTGAAGAAATCAGTGTCATTGCCCCCGAAGCATCCCCCAAAGTCCTTGATTATATTGTTCGACATGCTTCGGGGAAAAAGTTATCCGAAGAAGAAATTTTCGAAGCTAATCATTATGCCAAAGAATTGAAATATCCGAAGGGGGCACTAGTGTTCAATGGTACAAATGAAGAAGATTTCCTATACTGCCTCCCGGATAACAAAGAATTACTTGTCTGCCGGGAAATGGCCCGAAGCATGGGGTTTCCGAAGCTGGAGGCTGGCCTCTGCGCGATGACAAAGGACGATCTTGCGGACAGCCTTGCGTATAATAGCCTGAAGGTACGACATCTGCGCATTTGGAAACTTTATGATTTGAAATCTATTGTTTTATTCTTATACTAACTTTTTACATATAGGGTTTAATACTAAGCAACGCGCTGAGAGCGCAAAAGAATGCCGAAGACGAGAGCTATGAAATTGCTTTCAACAACCTTCGAACAGAGGTTATCAAACTAAGGAACGAAGCCCTGGAAAAGGACAAAATTCTAGTTACATTGGTGGATAAAATAAAGGAGAACGAGGCTGCGTCTAAAGCACAAATTGCAGCTCAAAAGCACAAAATTGACGATCTTCGGAAGCAATTGGCCCGGGCTAAAGAAGAACGCATACTTGAAGAAACGAAGCGAGAACTTAGCGACCAATGGGCAAATCATTTAGAAGGAACTGTCGAAGAGCTTCGTTCGTCCAAGAAAAGATGCTATAACAAATCTATAGAATGTGTTAAGAAAATGAAAACTAGCTTCGCCAGCGTTGGCGCATTTTCGAGTGAAGAAAACTTTACGAGAGGCAACCCCGAAGGCCCCATTGAATGGATTAGCCACGAAGCTGAGGCCTTCGAAGAAATTTTAAATAGCCGTGGAGATATATGTGCTTTTTCGGGTGCCAGGGGAATTGCCGCCATTTTGGAGAAAAAGGGCTGTGAGCATGTAAAGATTTTAGCGCAATCCGAGGCTGCTTTGTCCTTCGAAGATGCAAGAGATCCTTCGGCCGAAGCTAGCATGGTTGGTGGAAAAATTTTCACCGATGTCTGGGATAATGGTGGCCGAGAAATGGCCCGAGAAATTATTCAGAGAAGCGAGAAGGGCATTCACGACGCTAGAGAAGTAGCTAAGGCCGCTGACAAAAGCTCAGAGCCCGAAGGGCAAATAGGTATTAACTAGTGGTTTTTATTATGTTGTAATTTTTAATTTTAAACTTCGTTCGCAAATTGTAATAGAAATGTAGCTGTATTCTGTCCTCCCTCAGATCCTACTAAAGCGTCTCCGGGTCCTCCCCCGAAAGATGACGATGAAATTAAAAAGATGGCTGAAGCTATCATGGATCAAGTTGTCAATCAACTTTTGAACGAAGTTGCTGAAGTAGTACTTAGGGAAGACTAGGTGTTATTGTAAAAATATTTGAAATATAATATGTGTGGTATCTTGTAACCCTGAATGTAATATATTTGCTTTTAATGATTCGATTCTTTACGATGCATGAAACTTTACATACGTACCGTTTTTGAGCCTTCGGCGAAAAAACACCTTCCCTTCTTTTCATGCTTCGTGAAGATAGAAAAACTTTTATGCATCACAACAATGTCCATAGTGCTCTGATGAAGAATATCCAAGCTTCGTGAAAACATTCTCCGAAGCTATATTCCGAAGATCAATATTGTATCCCCTTGTGACTTAGCACCATTTTCACTTTCCCAAAGCATTGTTCCGAAGGTCGATACTGTGTCCCCCTCTTTTGCCATATGCAACATGATGTATGATGCTTATGCTATGCAAAATGATGTGATGATGTTATGTTATGTAGATGACATTTGTTCCGAAGATACACACACATCCTCGTAAAACACACAATCTTTTTGTATCAGCGCTGACTTTTCGCTGTAAGCCTCCCTTAGGAGCTTCTTCGCCTTTTACTTCAGCGGAATCAGCGTTGACTTTTCGCTGTAAGCTCTGCATTCCCTTAGGAACGACTTTGGAGCTTCTTCGCCTTTTACTTTCGGCGGAATCAGCGTTGACTTTTCGCTGTATGCTCTGCATTCCCTTTGGAACGACTTTGGAGCAGAAAACTTACACTGCGCTCCCTTCGGAACGGCTTTTGGTGGCTTCGGCAAACTTACTCTGCGTTCCTTAGAACGACTTTTTGTTGCTTCGAAAAATTTTCGATAATCTGAAGGTCCTCTTTGTTATCGCAAATCTTTAAACTTCAACAACTTAAGCCTGTGAAGAAAATATATTTTCCTTGTGGGAATCGACGAAATTATTTACATGAAACCTAAACAATGTCCTTTATTATACGGAAAATAAAACTGAATGAAAAAGATTGCTATTAAGATAGGATATTTGTCAGTAGATGTGCTTTGACTCTGGCACAGTGCTGTTGACTGTGCGAGCTTCGGACTGTTCTCTGAAGTCCCTTTGGTGTGGAGCATATTGGCTCCCTTCTGGCTGCTGGCCTTGTTGCAGCGGTGGTGGAGGCAGAAGCTGTTGCCAGGAAGCTTGAGGTTGACTCGCCGAAGCAACAGAAACTGCAGGGTGATTGCCTACATACTCTGGGATGTAAGGCGAATGATACGAAGCAGTGTGCATGACCTGCTTCGGCTGAGCCTGTTGTGCTGCAGCTTCGGCTATTTCCTTTTGCTTCTGGATGGTAACATGGCACATTCTGGTGGTATGGCCTTTGTTCTCACCACAGAACAAGCAAAAAATTCTTCTTGGCTGATTGCCAAATCTTCCGCCGAAGCCCCTGGCACCTCTGCCTCTCGGAGCTGGTGGTCGGAAGGAGCCTTGCTGTTGCCCCGAAGTCTGTGAGGAACACTGTGGCCTTTGCTGTTGGTTCCCTGTATCATCATTTTGGGTAGAGTTATGAATTGATCTAACGTGCCTCGGATAGAACCTCCCTCCGAAGCCCCTGGTCATTTCAGAAAACCTGAAAGCTTCCTCCCTTCTTTGGCGAAAATCATTATCGGCCCGAATGTACTCGTCCATCTTCTGGAGCAGCTTCTCCAAAGTTTGAGGAGGCTTCCTAGCGAAGTACTGAGCTGACGGTCCTGGCCGAAGCCCCTTGATCATGGCCTCAATGACAATTTCGTTGGGCACTGTTGGTGCAATTGCCCTCAAACGCAAGAACCTCCGGACGTACGCCTGAAGGTACTCTTCGTGATCCTGGGTGCACTGGAATAGAGCTTGAGCCGTGACCGGCTTCGTCTGGAACCCTTGGAAACTAGTTAACAATAAGTCCTTCAGCTTTTGCCACGAAGTGATCGTTCCTGGTCGAAGGGAGGAGTACCAGGTTTGAGCAACACTCCTGACAGCCATAACAAAAGATTTGGCCATGACCGCAGCATTGCCACCATACGAAGATACTGTTGCTTCGTAGCTCATCAGAAACTGCTTCGGGTCTGAGTGGCCATCAAATATGGGAAGCTGAGGCGGCTTGTAGGACGGAGGCCAAGGTGTAGCCTGCAGCTCAGCGGACAGAGGAGAAGCATCATCAAAAACAAAATTCCCATGATGGAAATTGTCATACCAGTCGTCTTCATTGAGGAAACCCTCCTGATGAAGGTCTTTGTGCTGAGGCCTTCGGTGTTGCTCATCCTGAGTAAGATGACGAACCTCCTCAGAGGCTTCGTCTATCTGCCTTTGCAGTTCAGCTAGCCTGGCCATCTTTTCCTTCTTCCTCTGCACCTGTTGATGAAGCATCTCCATGTTTCTGATCTCCTGGTCTATCTCATCCTCTGGCTGTGTCGGGCTAACAGCCTTCCTCTTCTAGCTTCGGGCTTCCCGAAGAGAGACAGTCTCCTGATTGGGGTCCAGCGGTTGGAGAGTTGCAGTGCCAGTTGCTGAAGCTTTCTTCGGCGCCATAGCGAAGGTTTATGATCGCCGAAGGTGTTCAAAAACTCAAAGAGTGGAAGTGAGTTCACCGGAGGTGGGCGCCAATGTTGGGGACTTGTTCTCAAATGCTTCGGATTGAGAACAAGGCAACACAAAAAAGTGTTAAATGATAAAGTCCTTCGTCCTCTGAAACATTATTTCCCTTCGGGATATAATGTATTTCGGACGAAGACCATAAACAACATACTTTCGTAAGCACAATAAATAATGAAGAACTTATATGTAACATAAGAAGTAATATAAACATTTAAATATTATCACAACATCATTTCTATTTTATTATCATAGAAAAATAGAAATGACTTCAGATTACAAGTGTACCTTCGGATTGCAGGAAGGCAAAAGTATAAGGATGACGCAAAAGCAAATGCCAAGTCAGCGTGAACAGTACGGGAGTACTGTTCATCTATTTATAGGCGTGGGACGCAGCCCATGTAAAATTACATTCATGCCCATTACATTTGCTAATGACTTATAGGAATCTATTAAGGCCTAAGTAGTCTTTTCATCTTTAAGTCGGTTCCCCCTTCTGCTATCGCGACGAAGCTTTCCTGCGCATAGCTTCGGCTGTGCACCATCCTTCGTACAGCTTGGTAATCAGCCCGTCCTTCATCTCAATCCCTCTTCGTCTGGCTTAGGCTTCGTCCTGATCGTACTCCATGTTCATAATCTGAGTCCGAAGATACCTGTTCATATAATTCACTTGGAAAACATTGTCAAATCTTGTTTTTGAGGACCTTCGGAGGACGAAAGCCCCCAACAGATATCTTAAGCTTGAGGTACGTATAGTTGGGGACGGCCATGAACTTGGCGTAGCACGGTCTCCCCAACACCGCGTGATAGGTCCCTCGGAACCCGACTACCTCGAAACTGAGGGTTTCCTTTCGGAAATTGGAGGGAGTTCCGAAGCAGACGGGCAAGTCAAGTTGCCCAATGGGTAGGACGCGCTTACCGGGGACGATCCCGTGAAAAGGTGCTGCACCGGCTCGGACCGTGACAGGGTCGACGACGAGCGGGTACCTTCCTAGGCTCGGTACACAGTCGGGGTGGACGTCTTGGTCGAAGGTGATGGGCTTGTCGGACCAGTCTATGTAGACTGGCGCCGCTACCTGCACTGAGCAGACCTCCCGGCGCTCCTGCTTGCGGTGCCGAGCCGAGGCATTCGCCACTTGTCCGCCGTAGATCATGAAGCAGTTGTGGACCTCCGAGAACTCCTCTTCCTTGTCGCCCCCCTTCTTGTTGTTGCCTTGGTCTTTGCCACCTTCTGTCGAGGGTCCGGCCTTGTTGAAGTAACGCCAGAGCATGTCGCACTTCTCAAGGGTGTGCTTGACGGGACCCCTGTGATAGGGGCATGACTCCTTGAGCATCTTGTCGAACGCGTTGGCCCCTCCGGGAGGCTTATGAGGGTTCCTGTGCTCGGCAGCAGCGACGAGATCCGCGTCAACGACATCGCGCTTTGCTTGCGCCTTCTTCTTGGCCTTCTTCTTCGTGCCACGCTAGACGGTCGCCTCGGGGGCGTCTTCCTTCTGTCTTCCCTGAGGCTGCTTGTCCTTTCGGAAGATGGGTTTCGACCGCCTCCTGACCAGAGGCAAACTTGGTGGCAATGTCCATCAACTCGCTCGCCTTGGTGGGAGCCTTGCGTCCCAGTTTGCTCACCAGGTCTCGGCAAGTGGTGCCAGCGCGGAATGCCCCGTTGACATCCGAGTCGGTGATGTTGGGCAGCTCGGTGCGCTGCTTCGAAAACTGCCGGATGTACTCTCGCAGGGATTCCCTTGGCAGCTGGCGACAGCTTTGGAGATCCCATGAGTTCCCAGGGCGTACGTATGTACCCTGGAAATTTCCAGCGAAGGCCTTGACCAGGTCGTCCCAGTCGGAGATCTGCGCAGGAGGTAGATGCTCCAGCCAGGCCCGAGCAGCGTCGGAGAGGAAAAGGGGGAGGTTGCGGATGATGAGGTTGTCGTGGTCCGTCCCTCCCAACTGGTGTGCCAGCCGGTAATCCGCAAGCCACAACTCCGGCCTTGTCTACCCTGAGTACTTGGTGATGGTGGTTGGGGCTCGGAATCGGGCCAGGAACGGCGCTCGTCGTATGGCCCGGCTGAAGACTCGCGGACCTGGTGGCTCAGGCGAGGGACTTCGATCCTCCTCACTGTCGTAGCGTCCCCCGCGCCTGGGGTGGTAGCCTCGGCGCACCTTTTCCTCGAGGTGGGCTCGACGGTCGCGGTGGCGCTGATCGTCGCCGAGGCGATCCAGGGCCGCAGGCGTCCCGTCCCGTGTGCACTTGGTGTGGATCGAGGCCTCCCTCATGCGTCGGGAGGGCGTTGCGCGATGCTCCGAGGGGTCTCCTCGCCTCCAGGAGGCAGAGCTCTCGGCTTGTCAGACAGCGGCGTCTTCCAGGAGGCCCTTGAGCTCACCCTGGATACGCCACCCCTCGGTGGTGGATGGCTCCGGCATTGTTCGAAGTAGCATCGCCGCTACAGCTAGGTTCTAGCCGGCCCCGCTGAAGGCCGGGGGCAGCCCTGCCCTGGCATCTTCAACGATACAGCGCTGGACGTCCCGGGCCCGATGACACGCTCCTCTGGCGAGTGCCTGCCTGCCCACTCCTACTCGATGTTTTGTCGGAGCTACACAAGTCGCCCCGCTTCTTCGTCGAGCTTGGCCTGCATCTCACGGAGTTGCTCAAGCTGTGTGTCCTGACCCCCCGCAGGGACTAGGACCACAGCTAGCTCCCGCAGGATCTCAACGCAAGGCGCAGGTGCAAGGGTGCCATCACTTCCTGGCATACCAAGGTGGTTTCCTCCGTCGTGATCTTCCTGATCGATGTGGTAGCACTCACGAGTTGGGTCGCAACCCTCGTCGTCAAGGCTGTGACCATCATCAGAGCAGCCGGAGAGGCAGTGGTCACATGCGGACATGAAGTCGCGCATGGCACTAGGATCATGGAGTCTAGAGAAATCCCAACTGACGTCGGGGTCGTTCTCTTCCTCGGAACCTGCGGGTCCAGAGGTTGAGACGGCCGTCAGTCGGTCCCAAGTTGACCACATATGGTACCCCGGAAGGTCAGGATATGCCCTCACCAACACGCTCATCGGAGCGGGGTCGCTTGGTGGGTCAAAGCTGAATCTAAAAGGGACAGGGTGGAAAACGGACGGTACCTTTTGGTCGATGGACGGTGGCGAAGTCGCGTCGGGGACGGACTGCACCATTATCTCAGGTACGAGGCTAACGCCCAGCAAGTCTTTCGCGAGGGTGCTGGCATCATCAGTCCGCTTGGGGTTGGCACGTTGCGGGGAAGCGACATCCGTCGTTGTCTCAGGTGCGAGGACAACGACCGACATGTCCCCCGCAGGGGTGCCGGTGTCGTCGACTCGCTCTGGTTCGACAGCCGATGAGGTGCCGCCTCCTGCCTGGCCATGGTTGCCCCGTCTCCTCCTCCTCTGGCGAGGAGGGTGGCAGGGCAAACCTGGGTGTTCCTCTTCTGCAACGTGGAGATGCCGTCGTCGTCGACTTCGTCTTCGCCGGGCGAGCCGACGACCGTCGTCGTTGTCGTGTTGCGAGGGGAGCAGTACCATGTTGTAGCCGCCGTCGAGGGACATGAACTCGAGACTTCCAAAGCTGAGCACCGTCCCAGGCTAAAGAGGCTGCTGAAGGCTACCCATCTAGAACTCAACGGGAAATTATTCGTTAACACACAGTGGACCCCTACCTGGCGCGCCAACTGTCGGTGTTTTGGACCCGCGAGGACCCTCAACCGACTAGTGAATTTGTTGCTTGCGTGTCCCTGCCCAGATGGGTTGATGCAAGATGGAACACAAGAGGGGAATGAGGCTTATGTTATCTTGCACTGGGATGCTCGTAGTAGGGGTTACAAGCGTTGAGAGGGAGCGAGAGCGAGAGAGAGAGAGAAAGAAAGGGTTCGGCCTTGAGGTGAGCTGTCTGAGTCTGCCTCTACCACGTCTCTCCTACTCTACCTGCCTCTGCTCGCCTGCCTTCGCCCGTTCGTACGTCGCACGTTCGTACGTTCCGTCCCCCCCGTGGAAGGCCTTGGACATCCCCTTTTATAGATATAAGGAGATGCCCAGTTGTACAATGGGGGTGTTGCTATGAGCTAACGTGGCTGGCGGAGAATTGCCTTGAGCCCTGTACATGTACTAACGTGGCCGTCGGAGAAGTGCCTTGAGTCCTGTAGAAGCATAGCTGGCGGTGCGGCATGGATGCTGCTGACGTTCCCCTGCTTCCGTAGGAGGTTGGGAGTAATCCGACGTCATGGGCGCACGCGGGGAACCATCATTACCTGTTACCGGAGTAACCTTAGATGGGACACCAGTCTTGTTCCTTCATAGCCTGAGGTAGCTAGCTAGGAGTAGGGTAATGATGTATCCCCTACAGCGTAGTCGGTCCGAGGCTGAAGTCGGGCGAGGCGGAGACTTCTCCTGAGGCCGAGGCCGAGGTCGGGCAAGGATGTGACTCCTCTTGAGGCCGAGGCTGAGGCCGAGGCCTGGGGTCGGGCGAGGCGGAGACCTTCTGTTGCGCCCGAGGCCGAACTCGTGGGAGATCGTGACTAAGTTTTACCCTGGTGGTTGGCACAGTAGCCGGGACGGGATGAATAGTGTTGTTTTCCTGTCAGAATGGTCAGTAAAGGGGCGAAGTGACTGCAGTCACTTCGACCTTAGCCGACTGAGGCGCGCGTGTCAGGATAAGGTGTCAGGCGATCCCCTCATTAAATGCGCATGCGATACGGTCAGTTGGTAAGGCGATTTGGGCAAGTTCGCTGCACGACAAAGTCTGCCCGAGCTGGGCTTTGGGCGAGCCAAGGGTGCGTCTGCTGACTGAGGGGACCCTCGGTCGAGGCTTGAATCCGTCCGGGACTACCGTCCTTGCCCGAGGCTGGGCTCGGATGAGGTCGGGTCCCTTGGTAGACGAGGCCTGCGCTTTATCAGTCGTTTATAGTTTGTTCTGAAGATGTTTTCCATCCGGATTAAGGAGCATTGGGGGTACCCCTAATTACGGTCCCTGACAGATGTAGACATAAACACACATGTGGTGTAGCGGTAGCTACTTCTAGCATTTGCTTGAGAGGTTGTGGGTTCAAATCTCCTTAGAGCCATGTTGTCGGAGAGGAAATCTCTCCGACCGGGTGGCGGATTGCACCCGCCCTAAATCGTTAGGGGCCTAAGCGTTTTGCTTGATATGAGATTGGTGGATGAACACACGAGAGCACGCGAGGGTTTAGAGTGGTTCGGGCCGCCGGAGCGTAATACCCTACTCCACTGTGTGATGTATTGCTTGAGAGCTTGTATGAAATTGTGAGTGTCTAAGGGAGCCTAAGGTTGGATCTGTCTTGTGACGCTGCATGCCTCCCCTTTTATAGCTGAAGGGGGGCATGCACAAAGGTACTGAGCCCCGACATGTGGGCACATGGACATAATGAATATAGCACTTGGAGCCACAAACGTTTGCTGCTGGGGCGATCTTCTAGTGCCCTGACACCCGAGATCTTTGTATCCTCGGTGTGCAGGGGAGGCTTCTTGTAGAAGGGACGATGAGTACATGCGCTGCACGGCACAGGCGCACTGTTTGCCAACAGACCGGTCAGGCGCGCCGCCTGCTGGATGACCCTGACGCCGCCTGCCACCGGATTGGACAGGACGCATTAAATGCTGGGATGGCACGTCACCCGTTAGCGTGGTGGCAGGCGGCGCGTCCTTTCGACAATAAATGCAGAGGCTGCACGGCTTTGTGAGCTTTACGTCAGACTTGGCTCGTTGGCTTACACAACAGCAAAACTGAATACTCCCGTCAGCCATAATAATTCCCGTCGGTTTTTAGGGTTGCCGACGGGAGTTAATTAACTACCGTCGGCCATAACGAAGCCGACGGGAGATAAAATAACTCCCGTCGGTTTTTAGGGTTGCCGACGGGAGTTAATTAACTACCGTCGGCCATAACGAAGCCGACGGGAGATAAAAATAACTCCCGTCGGTTAGTCCGGAGGCCGACGGGAGATGCAGTAGCTCCCGTCGGCTTCGTTACGGCCGACGGGGTTTAGGGCGGGCCCGGCTAAAACGCGTGCGCCGACTCGCCCAGTCTTTATTCATCGCGCGCGCGGCCATGCATCCCGCGCCGCCGCCGATCGCCGTGCGCCGCCGCCGCCGTGCCTGCGCCGCCGCCGTCGAGCCTGCGCTGTCGCCGCCGCCGCGCCCGTCCTCCACAGGCTTTATTCATCGCCCGAGCCTGCGCCGCCGCCGCCGTTCTCCGCCCCGCCCGAGCGCCGCCAGCGCCTACGCCGCCGCCGCCGACCCCGCCGCGCCCGTCCCGTCCTCCGCCGCGGCTTGCCGACGCCGCTGCCCCCGCCCGTCCCCTCCACCGACGCCGCTGCAACCTCCACTGAGACAGTAAGATTGAAATCATTTAAAATTATATCATTGCGATATATATTTATATTTATATCGAAAATATGTTTATTCCCATCGGTTGGTTGATTGTATTGATTAAGCCGACGGGAGTTAACTACGTTGTGGTAGTTTGATTAGTATGATACACTGTTTATTTTCCTAGAGTTTTAGGGTTAAGTGCGCAGACCAGTAGTTAACCCTAGGCGTCACCCGTTCCGGAAGCATGCACATGCATCACATTTATTCATATGTTTGGGCCTAATGCACCTAGACAATCTATGGATGCATAGATTGTATAGTTTCATTCGGTCCAAACACAAGATTACTTGTGATGTGCGTGGTTCCGGGATTGTCCACGTATTTGGACAGCCGGAGAATGGGTGTGGCCGCATGTGATTCGTGCACGTGTCCGTTGGTCCGAACGAGATTTCAGCAGCATAACCCAGTTGTTCTCCGTCGCACCATGATAGGCATGTGTTCGGAGAACAGCGGGGTTATGCTGCCGAAATTTCGTTCGGACCATCGGGCACGTCACGAGTCGCATGCGGCCGCCTCCGTTCTCGGGTGGGTTTATGTCCTTTCCTATAGTAGGGTTATCACCTAAGCCACGTGCATTGCTCTTATATGCTGAATTTTTGGTTGGTGGTTTACACAACAGCAAAACTGAGCCATCCTAGTCCACAAACATGGAAGATGACCGTGAGTGGATGTATGCTGGTTGGAAGAAGGGCGGATGTCACACAAAGGAATGGTTTCAGAAGACAGAAAAGTTTTTAGAGAACGCTCGTGGAGAGTCAACCCACGCTGTGATTAGGTGCCCATGCACCAAATGTGGGAACATCCAGTCACATGACAAGAGAACTGTGGCACTACACCTTTGCAGTCATGGGTATGTTCAAGGTTATAAGGTTTGGGATAACCACGGCGAGTCACGGAGTATAGTATCAGCACAGATGGAGGTGGATGACGGTGAAAACGTTGATCGATTGGATCATATGTTAGAAGATATGCAGGCAGAGTTTGTCAACAATCCTGAAGATCCGCCTACAAAAGAGGTTGAAGAGTTGTTCAAACTCCTCCAAGACTTAGAAATGCCTCTGCATGGACACACAACGGTTACCATCCTCCAGTTCGTGACCCGTCTAATGAGCATAAAGTCAAAGTTTGGTTGCTCAGCCAAATGTTATAAGGCGATTTTGGACTTGTTTAGTGATGTCCTTCCTGCCGATCATAAGGTGCCTAAAGACATTTACCGGTCAAAGAAGCTGCTAAAGGCTTTGGGAATGCCATAGAGAAGATCGATATATGCCCGTCCAACTGCATGATATATTGGCGCGATCGTGCGAAACTAGAGAAATGCTTGAAATGTGGCCTGTCGAGGTACATAGAGGTGGTAAACGAAGAAGGGGAGAAGGTGACAACAAAGAGGGCACATAAGCAGCTTCGCTGGATGCGTCTCACTCCAAGACTGAAACGTCTGTTCTTGGCTAGTAGAATTGCGAGCCGCATGAGCTGGCGCAAGAATCGTAAGCCCCCGAAGGATGGGGTAATGCAGCATCCGTGTGATAGCGACGCATGGAAGGCCCTAGACAGCTTCGATATAGAATTTGCTAGTGAAGAGAGGAATGTTCGTATTGGGCTGGCGACAGATGGTTTCACGCCTTTCAGTATGACCGCAGCGTCTTACTCATGTTGGCCTGTCTTTGCCATACCGTACAACCTTCCACCTAAAGATTGCATGAAAGATGAGTTTATGTTCTTAACTCTCATCATACCTAGGAAGGATCATCCCGGCGTAAACCTCAATGTTATGCTTGAGCCATTGATTGAGGAGTTGAAAGAGCTTTGGGAAGGAGTGGAGGCGTATGACAGCTTCATGAAGCAAAAATTCAAACTTCGGGCAGCATATTTGTGGTCCATACATGATTATCTAGCGTATGGGATCTTTGCTGGGTGGAGAGTCAGTGGAAGGCTAGGTTGTCCTATTTGTGGAAAAGAAACAGATTGTTTCTGGCTCGATAAGGGTGGGAAGTTCTGTTACTTCGATTGTCATAGGTCTTTTCTTCCTTTGAACCACCCCTTCAGGCTCCAGGCACACGAGTTCAGGAAGGACACCATTGTCACGAAGGAACCCCCGAAGCGTCGCACCGAGTGGGAAATCGCTGAGGAGCTGAGTAATCTAGTGAGAAATGAGGATGGGGATGGGTTTGCAGGTTTCGGGAAGACCCATAACTGGACTCACAAATGTGGCCTTTGGGAGCTCCCTTACATGAGGGCATTGCAGCTCCCGCACAACATCGATGTAATGCACCAAGAGCGTAACATGTGTGAAGCACTATTTAACACCGTCATGGATTTCCCAGATAAAACAAAAGACAATTTCAAGGCCCGAGTGGACTTAGGTAACATATGTAACCGCCCAACTCTCATGCTCAGAGAAAATGGAGGCAAGCCTCGTGCTGAATTTGCCTTGAGACCCAATGAACGAAAAGAAGTGATGAAGTGGATGAAAGATTTAAAATTTCCCGATGGTTATGGTGCGGGGTTCAGAAGATCTGTGAACTTGAAAACAATGAAGATCAATGGGTTGAAGAGTCATGATTACCATATAATGATGGAAAGGCTGATCCCAGTAATGTTGCGTGGTTACATTAACGAGGAAGTGTGGAAAGCGATAGCTGAACTTAGCTATTTCTACAGGCAGCTTTGTGCTAAAGAAATTTTAAAGGAGATGATGCAGAAACTAGAGGAATCGGCACCGGTGCTTCTTTGCAAGCTGGAGAAAATATTCCCGCCTGCGTTCTTCAATCCTATGCAGCATCTTCTTATCCATCTCCCATATGAAGCAAAGGTAGGTGGGCTAGTGTGTTATAGGTGGATGTATCCCATAGAAAGAATGTTGAAAAAACTGAAATCAATGGTGGGTAACAAGGCAAAGGTTGAAGGTTGTATAGCAGAGGAGTTCAAATTTAAGGAGATAACTTTCCTCACAAGTGGTTACTTGACTGAAGACCACAATGTATTTGCCCATACGAAGAGGTACCATGAAGATGAAACGGTGCATCCGTGCAGTCACATTAGCATATTTCAATGGAACGGCAAGGCTGTTGGTCCACCAGTGGCATATGAATTCAGTGAGAACGAACGGAAATCTGCTTTGCTCTACATGTGGTCAAATATAGAAGAGGCTGAGAAATTCTTCAGGTAATAGTTTACTAGGCTTAAAGGAATTGTATATTCAATGTTTAGGAAACACAATGTTTTCTTACTCTCGTTCTTTTTTAGCGAGTTCGATAAAGAAAACTGGAGGTCTTCTCGTAACCGTCAACCAACGGCGAAACAGCTAGACAACTTGCGTCTAAATGGATTGCACGGGGGACCTAATTTTATCTCCTGGATCCGAGACCATGTAAGCCTTGTATTCTTTGTCCTCATACATCGTGTATATGTATGACAATTGTAACACTTTTTCATTTATTGACTGTCAGTTCGGGAATGTACCGGATGACTCACAAATGTGTCCTGTGGGATCTCCTTCACATGAGGGCATTGATTCTCCCGCACGTCGGCGTAGTGTCCATAAGGACCTGCGTCAGCTTTCTATTGGTAGTGTGATAGTGAAGAGTTATGGCCGTTACGACGTAAACGGGTTTCGCTTCCGTACAACCAAATTTGAAGCTTCCCGTCCTTTAGCAGCTACGAAAAATAACGGAGTCGTAATCCGGGCTGAAGATATGGAAAGGCACGAATCCGAGTATTACGGAATCATAAACAATATACTCGAGTGCCAATTTGTAGGGAACAAGGATCTGAGGGTGGTGTTTTTTGACTGTACATGGTTTGACCCGAAGCATTATAGAACCGAATTTGGAATGGCGCAGGTTAAACGCAAGCAAATACTTCAAGGGGCCGATAGATATGTCCTTGCTCATCAGGTGGAGCAGGTATATTACTCGTCATATCCATGCCCTAAGTTGAGCGCTTGGTGGGTCATATACAAAACCTACCCCCGTGATCGGTTGTCCACTCCTGTTCCCGATGATTACAATCGTGAGGCTCAACAAGCTGACACGGTATTCCAAGAAGATGAGTTGCCATCCTCATTTGATATAGACCCTGCTCCTACATTGGATTGTTTAGTTGGAGACCTCAATGATATATCATTGCCACAGAAAAGGAAACGAAACGATAAGTAACAAGTTAAGTTTATTTCCATATGAATGTTTATTTGTTTAATGTTGGTTTATTTTGCACCGTTTGTTTATTTATTTACATTACTCAGTACTAATAAAAACTTTCAATTGCTGCAGGATGCCTAAAAAGTTTAAGCAGGTGGTGAAGGGGTTCAGGGACTCCCTTTTCCGAGGGAGTTCCTTGAGCGCTAGTAAGAAGGAGCAGCTCTACAGAAGCCTACACCCAGAGTTACAGGGCCAGCCCTTGGGGTTTCAGAGAGGCGATGTAAGAATCATTGTATTGTTGCTTTTAATTTGTGTAAGACTTTAACGCGTGAATGTGACACTTGAGTTACTTATTTGCAGGATGAGGATGAGGATCAGGATCAGGATGAGGATGAGGATCAGGATCAGGATCAGGATGAGGATGAGGATGAGGATGAGGATCAGGATCAGGATGAGGATGAGGATGAGGATGAGGATGCGGATGAGGATGAGGATGAGGTTGAGGGTGGAGGTGAGGAGGCTGAGGCAGGAGGTGAGCAGGGAGAGGGTGGAGGTGGAGATGAGACTGAGGCTGAGGCAGGAGGTGCGGCTGCGGGTGGAGATGAGGCTGAGGCAGCTCCAGCAAGGCGTCCACGTAAGTTTAGAAGGCCCCATGCCGTACAACCTCCACCTGTTCCGAGCTCCGAGACGGGGAAGACAGTGATCTCCCCCGTCGGAGATAGGTAAGTGCTGTATCTTTTGATTTGAATCAGCTGTATTCATCAAATGTAAGCATGTTTGATGCTTGCCCGTCTTTTTGTAGGGAGTGGTTGGACTACTCTTTCACTGGCCAGGGTCATCAAAAGCAGGTGAACTCTGTGTTGAGTTCGCTCCTGAAGTTTCACTACCCTGGACTGGTGAAGACGTCCGACGATGCAGACGCTGCGCCGGTCCTCGTCTCATGTTGGGACGATTACAAGCTGAAGGTCGATGTCACTTATGGCGATGCCTAGGGGCTTGTTCGCGCTGACTTCTGGGTACGTAATCTTGTGTGTGTTATATGGAAGCAATCATTAAAAAGTTAGATAACATTGCATTCTTTTTGTAGGCACGTTTTCGGTTGGCCGACGGGGATGACGCGAACCACGCCGAGAAGGTGTTTCAAGTAAATGCCTATCGGTTGGTGAAGGAGGCCCTGTACGAGGCAAGGATTCAGGCCACGTGCATGTATTATCAACAAATTTTAGGGCAAAAGATGAACAAGAAGACAGGGGCCTCGAGTATATACCTTCGCGAGGAAGAGTATCGTAAGGTTATATTTCAATCCTTTCCTTTGTGTTTGTTTCATTTGAATAGGTACTGATATATGTTTGTTTTTATGAAGGTGGTGGTTCCGTGGATGTCTAACCGGCCAGAGGCCTACACAGCTTGGTGTGGGGTATGGGCTTCTGAAGCCTTCCAACAGAAGTCAAAAAGTCACAGGGACAATCGAGGCACCATGCCGAACCACACCTTCGGTGGCGACAACTTCACGCGAAAGGCGAAACGCCTGGTAAGAAAACTAACAAATATGTTGAGATGTCATATATTCTTTTATTGTACTAACTCTGTGTTGTAGGAAGCTCAATTAGGTCGCGAGCCGACTCCCATCGAGGTGTGGGAAGCTGGCCATAGGGGAAGCGACCCTTCCAACCCTTTGTGCAGCCAGACACAAAGGGAGCGTCTGGTGAGCTGTTGTCCTCAATATTCGGTTAATGCTCGCAACGTACTAACTAAGGTTATATAATCGATACAGGCGGCATATGCAGAAGAGATGAAGGACCGTCACGGAGAAGACTGCGATTGGAGGACCATGCCGATCGATGCTCAAGCTGTGCATAAATCCGGTGGAGGAAAGGCACATGGACGGTGAGATGTTACATTACATGCCATTTATATAGTGACATGAGCATATGCCTTAATTAATCTTTCTTTGACAACAATTGTAGATTCTCTCTCTTTGATGGAATGATCAACACGACGGATTTTAGAGCGTCTCGGCGGTCGGCATCTGGGTCCGGAAGCTTCGGTCGTAGCTCTCGTCGGCTCACTGAGCAAGAGCTTGAGATCGTGAGGCTGCGTGAGGAGAACCGTCAGCGCGATGAGCAGTTGAGGGCTCAAACTGAGCAGTTGAGGGCTCAAAGTGAGTACTATGCCTCAGTCCACGCGCAGCAACAGCAGATGATTCAAGTAAGCCCATTGCATTATTACTGTTTATTCATTGCTTTACACATCCAATGCGTACTACTAATATGCTTGGTCAATAGTTACTAGCTCAGCAGCAGGGCATTCCGTACGTGGCCCCTCCGCCTCCGCCGCAATGGACGTTCGTCCCTATGGGCCCTCCTCCACCTCCGGTAAGAAATTCTATGTCCATTCTCTAGTTACATAGTAAAAACGACGACTTGTGCCGCACTGCACTCACATGAATATGTATTATTCTTGTATTCAACAGGGACTTGTGCCGTAGCAGCCTCAGTTTAGCACACCGCCGGCACAGCTACCTGCCCCTGGAGCACAGGTTTGTATTCTAACTCTATAGCTATCGCCGATAGTTCAGTAGTTAATATGTACGATTTCTGACAAATTGCATTCTCGCTCCATAGGACAATCAGGAAGGAAGTGGAACGATGGATGGCTTCGTCAACTCCCTATTCGCGTACCCAACTCCGGACGGAGGCAGCGGCCAAAGCTCCAACAACCCTAGCCACCGCGGTTCGTGAATGTGCTTCGATCTCTACCTTTTCAGTAATGAACACTTCGATCTCTACCTTTTCAGTAATGGACACTTCTTTTGTGGATGAACACTTCTTATGTGGATGAACACTTCTTATGTGTATGAATGTGGATGAATGTTCTTATATATATGTGTGTGGATGGATGTGATTGATGTGTGTGGATGGATGTGATTGATGTGTGAATGTGCATGATGATATTGTGTATATTTTCTGTGCCATTGATCATAAATATGGGGTTTTTGGGGGGGGTGACAGTTTAACTCCCGTCGGCTTTGCAAAGCCGACGGGAGTTAAACTGGTACTGTCCAGGATAACTCCCGTCGGCTTAGCCAAGCCGACGGCAGTTGTCGCTCCCCCGTCCCGGCAACCAGGGCTGACGTGGCGGACACATAACTCCCGTCGGCTACCTAGGGCCGACGGGAGTTGATGCAATCCCCATCGGGTAGCTCCTGTCGGCCGGGTACCGACGGGATTTACTCTAAAACCGACGGGAATAGCTAAATCCCGTCGGTTTTAGAGTAAATCCCGTCGGTACCCGGCCGACGGGAATATCCTGGATTGCTGTTGTGTTATGTCGCAAGCCACGCGCTAGTAGCGGGAAGGGCCGGGCTAGGCCCAGACACGTGCCAGCACGGACCCCCCTCTTGCCAGGGTCCTTCCCGTCCCAGGACCTTGCTAATGCCCGGACCTCACTTGGAGGGAGACTGGGGCCTCTCCAAGGGACCTAGCATGCATTCTTGGGGGATCTGGACTTGTACGTATAGGGGTCTGGTGTCCTTTTGTGGGGGTTCAGACCCAACGGTGAAGTGAAAGGGAAATAGGGTCAAACCTTTTCCTAATTGATTTTGGTGGTTGAATTGCCCAACACAAATAATTGGACTAACTAGTTTGCTCTAGAGTATATGTTCTACAGGTGCCAAAGGTTCAACTCAAAACCAATACAAAGATTAAAAAGGGTTCAAGAAGAAAGGAGCAAAGGAAACCGAAGTGCTCCCTGGTCTGGCGCACCGGACTGTCCAGTGTGCCACCGGACAGTGTCCGGTGCACCAGGGAAGATCGTCTTCAAACTCTTCACTTTTGGGTTTCCCAGGCGCAGCTCCGCTATAATTCACCGGACTGTCCGGTGTACCACCGGACTGTCCGGTGTGCCAGCAGAGCATTGGCTATCTGCGCACAACGGTCGACTCTGACAGCACAGTGAACGCGGCAGAAGTCAGAGCAGTTGGTCAGAGGGGCACCGGACTATCCGGTATCGCACCGGACTGTCCGGTGCCGCATGAGGACAAAGCCTCCAACGGTCGACCAGCTCCAAGCCCTAACGGGAGGATGACGTGGCGGCGCACCGGACGCTGTCCGGTGGCACACCGGACTATCCGGTGCGCCAATCGCCAGCAGCCTTCTCCAACGGCTACAATTTGGTTGGTGGCTATAAATACCACCCCAACCGGCCACTTTAGTGTGTGGGAGCCCAAGCAACATTCCAAGTCATCTAGTTGACATACTCAAGCCCTCCCAACCACCTCTATTCATTGATTCATCCTATACACAAGATTTAGACCACTACAACCAACACAAGTGCCACAAAAGAGAGAGCAAGCAAGAGAGAGCTACTCATTTGAGTTTAGCACAAGTGCCTTGTGAGATTCATTGAGAGATAGTGTGTGCTACATCTTTGTGTTCATTTGCGCGTGGAGTTTTGACTCCCATTGAACTTCCTCCAAAGTTTTGGAGGCTTGTAAAGCTAGCAAGAGACACCAAAGAGTGTGGTGATCCTTGCGGGGTCTTAAGTGATCCTTGAGAAGAAGAAGAGCTCGTCGGTCTTTGGTGATCGGTGGAGAGAGGGAAAGGGTTGAAAGAGACCCGTCCTTAGTGGACTCCTTAATAGGGACTAGGCCTTCGAGGGCCGAACCTCGGTAAAACAAATCACCCGTGTCTCGTGTGCTTATTGCTTGTGATTTGTTTGTTCGTTCCCTTTCTAAGTCTTTCTTGCACTATTCTTTGCTAATACAATTTGGTGTTGCTTTAAGTTAAATTCTCATATAGTGAAGCAACACATTGCAAGAAAGAACTTGTGTTATTGCTCTTCGTATCTAAGCCCTCTTGCTTTATTCTCATAGACTTGTTAGTAGTGTTGATTTATCAATTCCGCATTATTTAGCAATACCCTTTACAAGCAAAGGACTTAGTTTTTATACTCCGATAATTGTACATCTTGTTCTAACCACTAATCAAGGGATCTAGTTGGGGGATAAAGTTTTAATTTTTAGGTTTCGCCTATTCACCCCCCCCTCTAGGCGACTTTCAATTGGTATCGAAGCTAGGCACTTCATATTGAGTCTAACAACTCGAAGTGATGGCTCGAAGAAGATCCCAAAAGAACAAGAAGACCAAGGAGAACAAGGAGGTAACTCTTGAGATATTACTTCCCGATTGTTCTAATTTTAATTCATGGTCTACTAGGGTGATAAATGCTTTTAGGACCGTAGATCCTCAATTAGAACAAATTTTAGACAAGAGTATCATTCCTTCTAACTATGCTAGGGAAAATGCCTCCGAAGAAGATTTAAGATATATACGCTTAAACTATCTAGCTTATGACATCTTAAGTAAATCCCTTAGCAAAGAAGATTATCATGCCTTCATAATAAAATATGATAGACCTATTTGTGATGTGCATGATATTTGGACTAGAATTAAAAGCAAATTTGATGAGTCCAAACATGATAGTTCATATTGTGCTTCTACTTTCTTTGGTCTTTGTGATACTAACTCTTGCAATGAAGAAGAAGAAAATGACCAATGGAGACCAAACGATGAATCCACCTCTCCAAGAGGTTTGTCTTCCCATGTCAATTCCCACATATGTTGTGTGGCTAATGAAAATGATAGCGGAAGCACAAACGAGGATGAGGAGGAAGAAAGGAGCTTCATGCAACTCTACGCTCGCCTAAGCCAAGAAGATGCGGTCATGCTCAAACTTTTAGAAAGAGCGAGAGTGTGACACCCCAGTGTCACCTAGGGTTTCTCTCAAAATGCCAAACCAAGAACCATTATTTTATGTGAACCAAAGTAAGCATGAGCATCAAATTAACTTAAGTAAGAAGGAATTCACCAAGCATATGTTTAAAAGTATCATGATCCAAACAATTGAGACCTTTAAGAAGGCAAGAATGTGTAACCCTAATAAAAACCCTAAGTAAGCCCCATGAGCAAAATTCAAGAAAATAAGGAAAAGGGTATGAAAAATTTAAAATTATGACTTGAGCCAATTATGAAAATTAAAGTATATTTAATAAGAAACAAGAAAGGTTGAGAAAGCTTAGCCAAAATGACTCAAATTAATCCCCAAATCAGCCTTGAACTATGAACTCTTGGAGAAATTCAGATTTCTGAATTTTTGAATTTCAGACCTCTTCCCAAAGATCATTTGTGTTCTCTGTTTTTCGAAACTCAAAGCCAGGAGATCCAAATATCAAAGTTGTGCCAAATTCCCTTGAACACGTCCTGGAAAAGTTTGAACTCAAACCAAATTCATTTGACACGGTTTTGGCGCAGTTTGACCTCGGGACCAGGCATTCTGACACTGGCACCTTGGTGACGCTACAACTCCCTGTCCCTAGCCTAAAACCGTGCGACGTCCATACACAAAAGACAAAGCTTGGTCAGGTGAACAAATCCTTCACAGCGATCTTGCCCAAATTCGCGAAGATTTGCACCCAATCGGCGCTTGAACATGGGCAGAGGCAACGGGAACACATGTTCGACCGTGGCTGACACCCCCGGTTCACGCCCGTTCGCGCACCGTGCCTTCCAGTGCACGCTCGCGCGCGCTCGCCGGTCCACGACCGCCCGTGCACCGCGACCGTGCCTATAAAGCCTTCCTAGGCGCGCCCCACTTCGCCCCGCACTCACCAGCACCGGCCGGCCACCTTCCCTTAGCTCCGGCGAGCTCAATTCCGCCCGCCATTGCCGCCAGAGCTTCGGCCGCCGTGGCCAGCCCACTCCAACCACCCTCGAGTCGAGCTAGTGCTTCGGCTAGCCCCACCAGTAGCCCGTGAAGCTCGCCAAGCCCTCGGACCAAGCCGGACTTCACCGGAGGCCCGAGATCGACCTCACCGGACTTCGGTCTTCCGCCGCCGCGCGTGGACCGAGCTAACCAGTGAGTCTCTGACCAATTCCTTGCACCCATATCTTCTCTGGCACCCCGTGAACCTCTCTGACCCATCCAATTGCTCTATCTCACCGTGACCAGGCCGGACTCCTCGCCGCCGACGAGCATCCACGCCTGCGCGCGTGGACCGACCGACTCCGGCCATCTCCGACGGCGACCCGCACACCGTTGTGATCCCTGAGACCTCTCCTACGTCCTCGACCACTTCACCGGAGCAATCTCGCCGCCGGTAAGCCCCTGCCCCTCCGCCCTTTCTTCCGCCGCGGTTACTGTTTAAGTTAGAAGAAGGACCTCGGGTTAGGATTTGTAGAACCCGAGGGGTTTTCTGTAACGTCAGTGACTCATGTGAATAGTAGCCTAAGGACTGATCCGCGAGGAAAACTTAAAAACCCACCAGGGACCCCAGTGCAAAGTGGATTTCCATTAAACCAATTCTGTTAATCTTTTTAAATGACCAGAGAACATGGAAAACCCATAACTTGATGAATTCTTCCTAAAAAGTTGTCAAACTAATTTTGCTAACTCCTGAATATTATGAACTATCATTTAAAAATGATAAACCCTATGCTTTCTATTCTGAATTTTTGAGTTAAAAATTAAAAACAGAAACCTACCAAACCTAGTTTAATTAAGGAAAATTAGTTTTTCTTCTGTACTAAACTTAACAAAATTTGTGGGTATTCAAACCTCATCTAGACACTGTTTAAAAGTAATAGAAACCTCAGTATTGAAAAATATGATGTAGATATTCATTTAAAGCTATTTTGCCCAAAACTTAGGAAAAATCAGAAAGGCATTGGAAATTAATGAACAGTGAGTGAAATTATTTTTCCTAGTTTACTTATGTACCAGAGAACCTAGGAAAAATACAGAGACCATTAGTTCAGACCAGTTTTAAATTAAAATGTTTTACTTAGCCTTAATTGGACTGAAAATCAATTATTAGAGTAGCAAAATTATAACCAAAATGAGTAGTAAAAATCCAGTGGACTTACAACCACCAGAGCCCCACTACAAAAATAAAGAACACCTCAGCCCAACTTTTTAAGTAAGGAAAATAAATATAAAGTGATAATAAGGCATTTTCCAAATAAATCTTGAACAACCCCTAATGATGTGATAATGGGCAACCAAATATTAGCTAAGTCCATAGTAAGGTAAACCACCAGAGAAAAATGCAAACCCATAAAAAAGAAGCAAACTCATACCTATTGCTAGTATTTTATGAGAAAGGCCATTTAATTCAAATAATGCATACCACCCCTTCCCTTAAGCAAAAAGATGCCAAAATTTAGAATGATTGCTCTTGCACAAAACAATAACTAAGAAAAATAAGAACTCCGTTGTTTGATATTTTTCAAATATAGTGGTAGTAGAAAGCACCTATTTGGCTAGAAACTTGAGAAAACCATAGTAAAATAACTAAACGGTATTAATGGCTAGAAATTTGTATCAAGTCATGTTATAACATCTAAAAGCCAGCAAAAATAAGTTTTAAAGAATTACCCACTGTTAAATAATAGTTGTAGTTCAAAGCACCCCTTCTGCCCTAGAATTTAATAATTTTGTCCAGAGAAAACTTTTCACTTTCGGATCCCCAAATTTTGAGACAGAGAAACATACACCAGTTCCAAGCCACTGTAATTTTTTCAGAATTTTTAGAATTTTATAAAAGCAACTTGTAGTTCAAACCCACTCCCAAACATTAAAGAGAATAAAAGGAAAGGAAAAGAAGAAATAAACCCCACTCCAATAAATCTAACTTGAAGTACTTACCAATTCTCCCTAAGACTTAAAAGGAATTCAGTGGAACCCCAAAAATAAACCTACCACTTACCTTAGCTAAGTTTAACCCAAATTACCAAGTATACCACCCAAGGGTCTTACATAAGTAAAGTTGACTTTGTTTAAACTCAAGAAGATCATACACCTTCATGTTGTAATTTCTAAAAGCACATGTCATATCATGCATATATCTTACGCATTGCATTTTTTAGACTGTAATCTTGCCGATAGAGAGTACGTGCTCATCCCCGAGCAAGGACCTGTCCAAGAGGAGGACCAGGAGCAGGCTTTAGAGGCTGCTAGTGAGGATCTCCCCGCAGCCCCAGCAATTGAAGGCAAGCCTCGGTTTATATGCATAACCTGTTAATTATGCTATTTTACTACACTTAATGCTTGTAGGATTGTAATGTGCACTTAAGTGTAGGAGTTGCTTGAAACTTCTAGTTGCATGAACTTAGGATTCCTTTTTGAGATGAATACTAGTATGCTAGGTCGAGTAGCTGCTTGCTAATCAGGATCTCGGTAGAAGTCGAGTGATTTTTCTAGCACTCGCGCGAGGTCAGGAATTGATTGTATTCATCTTGATAATGGGACATATGTTAGTCTATGGACTTGGATCCAGGGAGGATGCCTTGTCCATGAGACGGGGAAAAAGGAACTAAGGATTAATGTGTGGATACCTGAGTCAAGCTTTTGAACGTACTAAGCACATGCCGGGAAAAATGGTAACCGGTAAACCTAGTACCTGAGTGAAGTCGGGCGCGGACTTTATCCCTCATGCGACCTGAGACTGTGTCTCCCATGCTAGCTATGGTGGGTACAAGTGCGGTCACTGCACGGCGGCAGCCGGGGTCAGTGGAGCATTGTATGCCAAGGCGGTGAGGCCTGGACGCGGACGGGGAATCGATGGGGACGGTTGTCATGTGTGGGGTCGGAGTACCCTGACATGCCGTGTGTTTAGGTTTACCTTGCAAGGTTAAAACTCGATTCGAATCGTCTGCTTCTCGTAGCTAATGAGACTGCTTGACCCCTTGTACTGCATCGAGTAAGAAGTGAAATGTGGTTACATGAGATAACTTGTTGGTTGAACTAAATGATTGTTACCATGTATGCTTAGAAGGAGCAAATCTAGCTAAGTTAATGAGGATATAATTTGAAAAGCTAAAATTGCTTTTAGAAACAGCTAGTGCTTTTGGCAAACCAAACCCCTCAGCCAAACAGCTGCATAGTCTAGAGGTAGAGGAGTAGACTCCTCACACCGGTTAAGTCTAGCTGAGTATTAGTATACTCAGCCTTGCTTGTGGCACAATTTTTGCAGGTACCATTCAGGAAATGGTTGATGGTGTGACTTGGCCTACCACCCTGCCACCGGGTTGGATGGTCGAGTGGGATGTTGCTCCAGCAGGAGAGGAGCACGAGGAGTAGTGGGCTAGGCCTTGCCCAATTCCTCGAGACCAACGACATCGATTATCCGCTGCACTTTATTTTGTGAACTTTATTTGCTACTCGAAAACTCCGATTTATGTAATAACTCGGTACTTAATTTGAGGTTTCCTGTTTTATTGTATTTCTTCTGTGACTCACCTTCGAGTGAGATTGTGGAATTTGATCCTGGTTAAGTGGCTCTATCAGACTAGATCTGAGGGACTGACGGGTTATTCCGATTTAAGTGTGTTACGGCCCCTGAGGCGTGACTTAGGCACTTAAGCTGGAATAATTCGGGTGGTTCCGCCACAGCTGTTATCGGAGCAAATTCCACCACAGAGAAGGACAATAAACCATGAATACCAATTTTCAAAACTTAAAACTTGCCTAGAAACTGCTATGGATCGTCAGGACTAGACCGCTAGACCTAGGACGAAAGGCCTTAGGCATAGAGGGAGAAATAGGTGGCTAACTAATTAGGCCCCGTGGGCCAGTACTTATATTTTTTAAGGATGCCCTAAAAAGCACCCTATTTTCCTTTGAGAGGCAACGTTACTTCCAGCATGCATGCATTATAAAACACAAAGAGGAATTAAAATTTGAGCTAACCCACTCTCTTTAAACCATCCGGGCTCTCTATTTCTTTTTCCTTCCACCATAATCTTTACCTTTGATTCCCTTCCGCAGATGAATTCATCCACCCCCGCCAGTGGAGGAGACTCTCGTTTTAGTTCTGACTTCCTTTCTCGCGATGGCTTTCCTTCCATCTTGTGGGAAGTGCTTAACTCTGCCGGTTACCCTACGCCCCCTTTGTACACTGTGCAGTTGTATGAAGAGCATCGGGTACCTCGTTGTCGGGTCTGGCTGACTTTGGAGGATCATCCCCTTCAGCCGGGTTGGCGTTCTCTTGATTCTGAGACGATTGGACTCAGGATGGACGACACCATTGAAGCAGCAGCCATGAAGACTCTGACGACTTTCTGTGGCTACCATCCCCTGGAGATGGTGATGCACCCTTTGGGACTCTTCCCTGCTGAGAAGAAGGATGATCCCATGTGGTGTAACCGCGTGAGCCATGTAAAGGATGTGTGGGCAATGTATCCTGACTTGGTTGGGAGGGTCACTTTTCAGTGCATGAGTGCGCTGTACCGCCTTCAGGCCCTTCAGAGCGATGCTATGGCACTTCTTGCTAACACCGCTCAGACTGCCAAGCTCACTCTCGACAGTCGGGAAGATTTTGTGGTCGATCTATCCACCGAGTTGGTAGAGAAGGATATGCAGGTGGAGAGGCTGAGCCAGCGCATTGCCACCCTGGAGCAGCAGGTGGAGATCCGAGACAACACTATTGATGTCTTGGAGAACCAGCTTCATGATGTGCAGAGGGAACTCGAGGAAGCAAACGACCACTTGGACATGCACCACCTGGAGATGGAGGCCAATGAAGCCGGAAGCGAGGGAGAAGAGGCTCCCGAGGAGCTAGGACTAGCCCCTGGTGCCAATGGGACTACCTCCGCGATGCCTCCTTCACCCGTATCCAGTGTCGCTTCCACCGCTCAGGGTTAAGCAGTCACTTCGACACCTTTAGGCGGATAGAAACCTATGCGAGCTTAGTAATATCAGATTTTGGACTAGGCTTATGGGTACTTTCCCCTGATCGATGTAACCATGTGAACTTTTGAAATCTGTGGGATGTTTGTCACCATGTTATCTTCATTTCGAACCTAATATTATGATTAGGGCATTTTCCCTTCCATATGAGATGATATCTTGTCGTTCGAAACTGTGAGTTGGGATAACAATGGCGACAATCTCTGTTTTCAGATGGCAGCTAGGCAGCGTCGCGGGCATAACGAGCAGGTTCCCCCGCCGCCTCCTCCAGCTCCCACAGTGCAGGAGCTGATGGCCCAGCAGAATAAGATTTTGCGACAGCTCTTGCAGCGCCAGCCCCACCCTCAGCAGCATGGTGGAGGCCAGCATCAGCGACCTCCGGCTATGGCAACATACCAGGAGTTTCTGAGCACGCAGCCGCCCTTGTTCACCAAGGCAGAGGATCCGTTGGACGCCGACGTATGGCTTCGCGTCGTCGAGTCCAAGTTTCCCCTCCTCATAGGAGACTGCCCTGATGAGGCCAAGGCTCGCTTCGCCGCACAGCAGCTTCGCGGCCCTGCTCGGACTTGGTGGGACCACTTCCGTGCTATGCTCCCCGCTGATCGTGAAGTATCTTGGGAGGAATTCAAGACTGCCTTCAGAGGACACCATATCCCAGCTGGTATTCTTGATAGGAAGTTGAATAAATTCCTGGCCCTTAATCAAGGAACCCGCACGGTACTGCTGTATGCGCAAGCCTTCAGTGACTTATGCCAGTATGCAGGGTATCATGCTGAATCTGATGAGAAGAAGAGGGATCGCTTCCGCAGGGGTCTCAATACCAAGCTGCGGGAACGACTCAACACTGTCCGGGCTGATAGCTTCAATGAGTTGGTCAACATGGCCATCTCCCAGGAGGATTGCATTGTTGCTCACCGGGCAGAGAAGAAGAGAAAGGCACCAATGGCAGCACCATCCGCTCAGGCTCAGAGGTTCCGGATTGTTTCTCACAATCAGAGCAGGGGTTTCCAGCAGCAGGCAGGCAGATGGGTGATCAGGCCACCTCAGGAGCAGCAGTCGGCACCCAACCGCTTTCCAGCTCCCGCCCCAAGGAATAATCAGCCTCCGCAGCAGCAGCAGTTCCGCCAGGGCAATGGGAACAAGTGTTTCACTTGTGGCAATGTGGGCCACTATGCCAAGAATTGTCCCAGGAACCAGTAGAGGCAGATGCCAGCACCAAATCAAGACAAGGGAAGAAAGCAAAAGGTACAAGTCAGGCAAGGGAAGCTCAACTTCACCACTCTTGAGGAAGTACCTGAAGGAGCTCCTATCATGACCGGTATCTTTTCAGTTTATAATCAACCTGCTTTAATTCTGTTTGATTCTAGTGCATCTCATAGTTTCATTAGCCAGAAGTTCAGTGCTAAATGTAAACTGCCATTCTCTCACTCTAAAGGGTCATTCATGATAGTCACACCTGGGGGTAAAATTGCAACAAATCAATTAAACCAAAGTGTGCCTATTCAACTGGGAAGCCACATTGTCAAAACCACTCTTCTTGTGTTGGGATTGGAAAATGTGGACATTATTCTAGGAGCAAATTGGATGACCTTGCACCAAGTTGTGCTTGATGTAGCCAGTCGTACCGTGGAAGTTAATTCTCCGTTCTGCGGGAACTTCACTTTGATCCTGCCTAGTCAGGGTTCTACTCAGTCAGGTGTTTTCTCTATGACGGAGTTACCTCTGAAGAAGATCCCAGTGGTCTGCGAGTATGCAGATGTCTTCCCTGATGAATTGCCACGAATGCCACCAGACCGGGATATTGAATTCGCCATCGAATTGCAACCGGGAACGGCCCCAATTTCCAAGAGGCCCTACCGGATGCCACCCGCCGAGTTGGCAGAATTGAAGAAGCAATTGCAAGAGCTGCTGGATAAGGGATTTATTCACCCAAGCACTTCGCCTTGGGGATGTCCAGCACTGTTTGTGAAGAAGAAGGATGAAAGCTTGAGGCTGTGTATAGATTACCGCCCCCTTAATGCGGTAACTATCAAGAACAAGTATCCTTTGCCTCGTATTGATGTTCTCTTTGACCAGTTGGTCGGGGCCAAGGTATTTTCCAAGATAGACCTTCGCTCTGGCTACCATCAGATCAAGATACGAGCAAGTGATATTCCGAAGACGGCATTATCAACCAGATATGGGCTATATGAATTCTTGGTGATGTCATTCGGGCTGACAAATGCACCAGCATATTTCATGTATCTGATGAATTCTGTTTTCATGCCAAAATTGGACAAGTTCGTGGTGGTTTTCATCGATGACATTTTGGTGTACTCAAGGAACGAGGAAGAACATGTCGGGCATTTGCATGTAGTGCTTCAACGTCTGCGAGAGCACCACCTTTATGCCAAGTTATCCAAGTGTGATTTTTGTCTAAACGAAATCAAATTCTTGGGTCACACTATCTCTCAGGCTGGAGTAGCTGTTGATCCTGATAAAGTGCAAGAGGTGATGAACTAGAAGCCACCAACAACTGTTCGCCAGATTCGGAGTTTTCTGGGATTAGCTGGTTATTACCGAAGATTTATTCCGGACTTCTCTCGAATTGCGAAGCCTATAACTGAGTTGCTGAAGAAAGAAGTCAAATTTGTTTGGAGTCAGAAGTGCGAAGATGCCTTCCATGCATTAAGGCAGCATCTGACCGCAGCACCAGTATTGGTGCAACCCGACAGCAGCAAGCCTTTTGATGTATACTGCGATGCCTCTGGCACCGGGCTAGGTTGTGTCTTGATGCAAGACAACCGGGTCATTGCTTATGCCTCAAGAGCACTCAGGCCTCATGAGCAAAACTATCCCAATCATGACCTCGAGTTGGCAGCAGTGGTTCATGCATTGAAGATGTGGAGGCACTATCTAATGGGAACCCACTGCAACATTTTCACTGATCATAAGAGCCTTAAGTACATTTTTACTCAGGCTGATCTCAACATGAGGCAGAGAAGATGGCTAGAGCTGATCAAGGATTATGACCTGGAGGTACATTATCACCCAGGAAAAGCTAATGTGGTAGCAGATGCCTTGAGTCGGAAGTTGCAATGCAATTGTATTCTGATGGATTCTCGCATTAACACCTTGTGTGATGAGTTGAGCAAGATGCAAATCGAAGTGATTCCTTCTGGTTCTTTATCTCACATTTCTGTTGAGCTAGCTTTGCAAGACCAGATTATCATGGCCCAGCTCAGTGACAAGGGAGTGCAGATTATCAAGAAGAATCTCCATCAGAAGGTTGAGAAGTACAATTGTTTCCGCCAAGATGAAAAGGGTGTGTTATGGTTCAAAAGCAGATTGGTGATTCCTAAGGACCAGGATCTCAAGAGGAAAATTTTGGATGAGGCTCATCTCTCCAAATTCTCTATGCATCCAGGAAGCACCAAGATGTAACATGATCTGAAGCCTTTGTACTGGTGGACCAGAATGAAGAGGGAGATAGCCCAGTATGTATCAGAATGTGACACCTGTCAGAGGATAAAGGCAAGCCACTTGAAGTCAGCTGGAGCTTTGCAACCATTGTCCATACCTTCGTGGAAGTGGGATGACATCAGCATGGATTTCATCGTGGGTCTGCCCAACACCTCTCGTCATCATGATTCCATTTGGGTTATTGTGGATCGATTGACAAAAGTGGCACATTTTCTTCCTGTGCACACCACTGATAAGGCTCAGAAGTATGCAGAATTGTATATTGACCGGATCGTGTGTTTGCACGGATTACCTCGGACCATTGTTTCTGACCGAGGAGCCCAATTTGTTGCCAGATTTTGGGAACAATTGCAAGAGTCTTTGGGAACCAAGCTAATCAGGAGTTCAGCTTACCACCCACAGACTGATGGTCAGACGGAAAGGGTAAACCAAATCCTGGAGGATATGCTGAGAGCTTGTGCGATCGATAGTGGCAAAAACTGGGATAAGCACCTCTCCTTGGCAGAGTTTGCTTATAACAATAGTTATCAATCCAGCCTAAAGATGGCACCTTTTGAAGCTCTCTATGGAAGAAGGTGCAGGACACCACTCAATTGGTCTCAACCTGGAGAAAGAGAAGTTTTTGGACCTGACTTAGTGACTGAAGCCGAAAGGAAGGTCAAACTAATCAGGAAGAATCTAGAAGCTGCTCAGGCCAGGCAGAAGAGTTACCATGATAGAAGAAGGAAACCTCTCCAGTTCGAGGTGGGAAGTTTTGTATACCTCAAGGTATCACCCACCAAGGGAGTGTAGAGGTTTGGGATCAAAGGCAAGCTAGCCCCTCGTTACATTGGACCTTATGAGATCATAGAAGCATGTGGACCCGTGGCATACAAGCTGAAGTTACCTTCAAAAATGTCTGCCATTCACAATGTATTCCATGTATCTCAGCTAAAGAAGTGTGTTCGATTGCCGACTGAAATCTTAGCAGAGCCAGAATTGGAGATAGAGCCAGATCTATCGTACCAAGAGTACCCCTCCAAGATTCTGGATTGCAAAGAAAGATCAACTCGGGCTAAATCGATCAAGATGTACAAGGTCCAGTGGAGTAATCACTCAGAGGAAGAAGCTACTTGGGAAACCGAGGAATTCCTGAGATCCAACTTCCCCGATTTCCTACCTAAGGAAGCTGGCACGTAATCACCCCCAACCCCTCATCCTGCCCTTCGAATCTAATTTTCAAAAATATGATCCTAATTCAGAATGAAGTAACTACGAAGAAAACTTAAAAAGGACTTCCTTCTGAAGTTGCAAAGAGAATGACATTCAAAGAGCAGTTTTACCTTAATAATAACAATAATCACCCATTTCCTATAAGTCTCACCCTTCGCTTCACCCTGGGAGGACTCTGGCCCGAATCTCGGGACGAGATTCCTTTAAGGGGGGAAGGCTGTGACACCCCAGTGTCACCTAGGGTTTCTCTCAAAATGCCAAACCAAGAACCATTATTTTATGTGAACCAAAGTAAGCATGAGCATCAAATTAACTTAAGTAAGAAGGAATTCACCAAGCATATGTTTAAAAGTATCATGATCCAAACAATTGAGACCTTTAAGAAGGCAAGAATGTGTAACCCTAATAAAAACCCTAAGTAAGCCCCATGAGCAAAATTCAAGAAAATAAGGAAAAGGGTATGAAAAATTTAAAATTATGACTTGAGCCAATTATGAAAATTAAAGTATATTTAATAAGCAACAAGAAAGGTTGAGAAAGCTTAGCCAAAATGACTCAAATAAATCCCCAAATCAGCCCTTGAACTATGAACTCTTGGAGAAATTCAGATTTCTGAATTTCTGAATTTCAGACCTCTTCCCAAAGATCATCTGCGTTCTCTGTTTTTCGAAACTCATAGCCAGAAGATCCAAATATCAAAGTTGTGCCAAATTCCCTTGAACACGTCCTGGAAAAGTTTGAACTCAAACCAAATTCATTTGACACGGTTTTGGCGCAGTTTGACCTCGGGACCAGGCATTCTGACACTGGCACCTTGGTGACGCTACAACTCCCTGTCCCTAGCCTAAAACAGCGCGACGTCCATACACAAAAGACAAAGCTTGGTCAGGTGAACAAATCCTTCACAGCGATCTTGCCCAAATTCACGAAGATTTGCACCCAATCGGCGCTTGAACATGGGCAGAGGCAACGGGAACACGTGTTCGACCGTGCCTGACACTCCCGGTTCACGCCCGTTTGCGCACCGCGCCTTCCAATGCACGCTCGCGCGCGCTCGCTGGTCCACGACCGCCCGTGCACCGCGACCGTGCCTATAAAGCCTTCCCAGGCGCGCCCCACTTCGCCCCGCACTCACCAGCACCGGCCGGCCACCTTCCCTTAGCTCCGGCGAGCTCAATTCCGCCCGCCATTGCCGCCAGAGCTTCGGCCGCCGTGGCCAGCCCACTCCAACCACCCTCGAGTCGAGCTAGTGCTTCGGCTAGCCCCACCAGTAGCCCGTGAAGCTCGCCAAGCCCTCGGACCAGGCCGGACTTCACCGGAGGCCCGAGATCGACCTCACCGGACTTCAGGTCTTCCGCCGCCGCGCGTGGACCGAGCTAACCAGTGAGTCTCCGACCAATTCCTTGCACCCATATCTTCTCTGGCACCCCGTGAACCTCTCTGACCCATCTAATTGCTCTATCTCGCCGTGACCAGGCCGGACTCCTCGCCGCCGACGAGCATCCCCGCCTGCGCGCGTGGACCGACCGACTCCGGCCATCTCCGACGGCGACCCGCACACCGTTGTGATCCCCGAGACCTCTCCTACGTCCTTGACCACTTCACCGGAGCAATCTCGCCGCCGGTAAGCCCCTCCGCCCTTTCTTCCGCCGCGGTTACTGTTTAAGTTAGAAGAAGGACCTCGTGTTAGGATTTGTAGAACCCGAGGGGTTTTCTGTAACGTCAGTGACTCATGTGAATAGTAGCCTAAGGACTGATCCGCGAGGAAAACTTAAAAACCCGCCAGGGACCCCAGTGCAAAGTGGATTTCCATTAAACCAATTCTGTTAATCTTTTTAAAATGACCAGAGAACTTGGAAAACCCATAACTTGATGAATTCTTCCTAAAAAGTTGTCAAACTAATTTTGCTAACTCCTGAATATTATGAACTATCATTTAAAAATGATAAACCCTATGCTTTCTATTCTGAATTTTTGAGTTAAAAATTAAAAACAGAAACCTACCAAACCTAGTTTAATTAAGGAAAATTAGTTTTTCTTTGTACTAAACTTAACAAAATTTGTGGGTATTCAAACCTCATCTAGACACTGTTTAAAAGTAATAGAAACCTCAGTATTGAAAAATATGATATAGATATTCATTTAAAGCTATTTTGCCCAAAACTTAGGAAAAATCAGAAAGGCATTGGAAATTAATGAACAGTGAGTGAAATTATTTTTCCTAGTTTACTTATGTACTAGAGAACCTAGGAAAAATACAGAGACCATTAGTTCAGACCAGTTTTAAATTAAAATGTTTTATTTAGCCTTAATTGGACTAAAAATCAATTATTAGAGTAGCAAAATTATAACCAAAATGAGTAGTAAAAATCCAGTGGACTTACAACCATCAGAGCCCCACTACAAAAATAAAGAACACCTCAGCCCAACTTTTTAAGTAAGGAAAATAAATATAAAGTGATAATAAGGCATTTTTCAAATAAATCTTGAACAACCCCTAATGATGTGATAATGGGCAACCAAATATTAGCTAAGTCCATAGTAAGGTAAACCACCAGAGAAAAATGCAAACCCATAAAAAAGAAGCAAACTCATACCTATTGCTAGTATTTTATGAGAAAGGTCATTTAATTCAAATAATGCATACCACCCCTTCCCTTAAGCAAAAAGATGCCAAAATTTAGAATGATTGCTCTTGCACAAAACAATAACTAAGAAAAATAAGAACTCCGTTGTTTGATATTTTTCAAATATAGTGGTAGTAGAAAGCACCTATTTGGCTAGAAACTTGAGAAAACCATAGTAAAATAACTAAACGGTATTAATGGCTAGAAATTTGTATCAAGTCATGTTATAACATCTAAAAGCCAGCAAAAATAAGTTTTAAAGAATTACCCACTGTTAAATAATAGTTGTAGTTCAAAGCACCCCTTCTGCCCTAGAATTTAATAATTTTGTCCAGAGAAAACTTTTCACTTTCGGATACCCAAATTTTGAGACAGAGAAACATACACCAGTTCCAAGCCACTGTAATTTTTTCAGAATTTTTAGAATTTTATAAAAGCAACTTGTAGTTCAAACCCACTCCCAAACATTAAAGAGAATAAAAGAAAAGGAAAAGAAGAAATAAACCCCACTCCAATAAATCTAACTTGAAGTACTTACCAATTCTCCCTAAGACTTAAAAGGAATTCAGTGGAACCCCAAAAATAAACCTACCACTTACCTTAGCTAAGTTTAACCCAAATTACCAAGTATACCACCCAAGGGTCTTACATAAGTAAAGTTGACTTTGTTTAAACTCAAGAAGATCATACACCTTCAAGTTGTAATTTCTAAAAGCACATGTCATATCATGCATATATCTTACGCATTGCATTTGTTAGACTGTAATCTTGCCGATAGAGAGTACGTGCTCATCCCCGAGCAAGGACCTGTCCAAGAGGAGGACCAGGAGCAGGCTTTAGAGGCTGCTAGTGAGGATCTCCCCGCAGCCCCAGCAATTGAAGGCAAGCCTCGGTTTATATGCATAACCTGTTAATTATGCTATTTTACTACACTTAATGCTTGTAGGATTGTAATGTGCACTTAAGTGTAGGAGTTGCTTGAAACTTCTAGTTGCATGAACTTAGGATTCCTTTTTGAGATGAATACTAGTATGCTAGGTCGAGTAGCTGCTTGCTAATCAGGATCTCGGTAGAAGTCGAGTGATTTTTCTAGCACTCGCGCGAGGTCAGGAATTGATTGTATTCATCTTGATAACGGGACATATGTTAGTCTATGGACTTGGATCCAGGGAGGATGCCTTGTCCATGAGACGGGGAAAAAGGAACTAAGGATTAATGTGTGGATACCTGAGTCAAGCTTTTGAACGTACTAAGCACATGCCGTGAAAAATGGTAACCGGTAAACCTAGTACCTGAGTGAAGCCGGGCGCGGACTTTATCCCTCATGCGACCTGAGACTGGGTCTCCCATGCTAGCTATGGTGGGTACAAGTGCGGTCACTGCACGGCGGCAGCCGGGGTCAGTGGAGCATTGTATGCCAAGGCGGTGAGGCCTGGACGCGGACGGGGAATCGATGGGGACGGTTGTCATGTGTGGGGTCGGAGTACCCTGACATGCTGTGTGTTTAGGTTTACCTTGCAAGGTTAAAACTCGATTCGAATCGTCTGCTTCTCGCAGCTAATGAGACTGCTTGACCCCTTGTACTGCATCGAGTAAGAAGTGAAATGTGGTTACATGAGATAACTTGTTGGTTGAACTAAATGATTGTTACCATGTATGCTTAGAAGGAGAAAATCTAGCTAAGTTAATGAGGATATAATTTGAAAAGCTAAAATTGCTTTTAGAAACAGCTAGTGCTTTTGGCAAACCAAACCCCTCAGCCAAACAGCTGCATAGTCTAGAGGTAGAGGAGTAGACTCCTCACACCGGTTAAGTCTAGCTGAGTATTAGTATACTCAGCCTTGCTTGTGGCACAATTTTTGCAGGTACCATTCAGGAAATGGTTGATGGTGTGACTTGGCCTACCACCCTGCCACCGGGTTGGACGGTCGAGTGGGATGTTGCTCCGGCAGGAGAGGAGCACGAGGAGTAGTGGGCTAGGCCTTGCCCAATTCCTTGAGACCAACGACATCGATTATCCGCTGCACTTTATTTTGTGAACTTTATTTGCTACTCGAAAACTCCGATTTATGTAATAACTCAGTACTTAATTTGAGGTTTCCTGTTTTATTGTATTTCTTCTGTGACTCACCTTCGAGTGAGATTGTGGAATTTGATCCTGGTTAAGTGGCTCTATCAGACTAGATCTGAGGGACTGACGGGTTATTCCGATTTAAGTGTGTTACGGCCCCTGAGGCGTGACTTAGGCACTTAAGCTGGAATAATTCGGGCGGTTCTGCCATAGAGAGAGCAAAGCGAAGCTCGTCAAAGGCTAGAAAATGTTCTCTCCATGAAAATGCTACACTTTGATGAGTTGACTAAAGAACATGAGGAGCTAAAGTGCTCTCATGTTGATTTGGTCCAAAGGTATGAAACTATTTCAATTGAGCAAGATAACGCTTTACATTGTATTGCTCAATTAGTAAATAGGAATGCCTTGCCTAAGGACAAAGTAGAAAAGCTGAAAGATGAAAATCTAGCTTTTCAAGAAAAATATGATATGCTCCTATGTTCTCATGAAAATCTTATGGATGATCATATCATATTAAATATTGCTCATGAGGTTGTGATAGAAAACTTAAAATCCCAACAACCTCACTCATGCACATGTATTCAAATTGAAACTACATTACCATGTGCTAATGCTTGTTGTCCATCGACAAGCAAATCTCCCTTTAAGCTAGAATTTGCAGGAACAAACGATGATACATATCAAAAGCTCAAAGAAGAAAATGAGAGGCTAAAAATGAGATTGACACAACTAAAAGGGAAGTGCATTGCTCAACCTTCTCAAGATAACCGTGATCACATGGTGAAGAAGCTTGAGACGGGAACAACCGTGGCATGCACTAAATCCCTTGAAGAAAATGTCAAGGACTTGAGGATTGTCAAGAGGAAGGAAGAAAAGAAGAAAATCAATACCTCTTCCAAAAGCCTCAACCACGCCTCCATAAAAGGTAACATCTAAGGTAATAATCAAGTCACACTTCACACTAAGAAAAGTAAGAAGTGTAGTGAATGCTTTAAAAAGGGGCACTCGATTAAGGCATGTCCCTATATTCAAAATGACTTGACTATTAATAAGGATTATAAACTTTGTTTTAAATTCTCAAAGAAGGGACACTTATTTAGATCTTGTCCCCATTTAAAGCAAAAAGGCATAATGTTAGAAAAGAAAATATTCACTAACCATGTAGCAAGCAAGAAACAAGGAAAGAAGAAATCTTCAAGACTTGAAGATCGCCTATGCTACATATGCCGAAAGAAGGGACATCAATGCAAGGATTGTCCCATTGGTAACAATCCCACTCCTAGCTTGTCAATTATTTCTCATATAACTAGGCAACCCAAAATTGCAACTTGTGCTAGAAAGGTAGTTTACCTAGTGCTAACACAAAGGACTTTTGGGTTCCTAGATCTTTGTTGACTAACTTTGATGGACCCATCAAGAGATGGGTACCAAAATATACTTGACAAGCTTTGCAGGAAAAGGAGATGATATGAAGCTTTGGGGTGCTTGAGAGAGTCAATTCAATTTTTATTAACTCAAGCTATCAATCTTTAATGATCTATATAACCAAGATTGACCCAAAGTTATTTCAGATTGTTATGTCTAAAACTCATATCATCTCGGGGAAGATAGTAATGTTGTAGGAAATGAAGAATTATCCTGTACGGAAAGATCAAGACCTACAACATGGAGGAAAACCAAAGGATGGTAACACTTATGTTTTTAAGTGCAAGCATCTTAAATTATGATTTCTCATGTGTCTTGTGTAGTCACATATAAAAAGAAGCACTTTAAATGTCTTTAAAATATATATCACCATTCTTTGAAGAAATTCCTCTCATATGGTAGATTGCATATTCATCATTTCTATACTATGGCAATCTACATGCTTTTAATTATTGTAAGTACCTCATGGCATGCTTTACATTATTTATCCTATCATTGCCATGTTCTAGATATAGGGAGATATTCCATGTTCCTAAAAGAATAAGGTGGCATGTAAGGAATTCAAATCCTTAGGACACTTATAAAAAGGGAATCTCTATCTAGAACTGTGAGACTCGTGTTTTTTTTGTCTAAATAACCTAAATAGTCTCACATGTAGAGAATAAGTTTCTCTTTGGAGATGCGTAATCTAACATAAAAAGAAAAATCAATCCAATGATTTATGATGCATTTCTACTTGCTTAAATTGGATATGATTCTTTCAAATTTATCGCTCTCCATGTCATGAATTAGATTTATTCCCATAATCTTAAAAGGATTATTTATGCTTGTTTTATGAGTTAAAATTAAGCATAACATCATCTATGGATAATCTAGTTCATGCTATAAAGTTTCCATGTTTTAGTAATCCATGTTTTCATTCCTTATAAAAATGATTACAAAAACGGAAACTAGTGCTTGTGTTACTAACAACGTATCTCTGGAGCTTACTCATAAATATCTACAAAAGAGAAAGTGCACAGGCCTCAAGGGTTGCTCTTCACCCAAAGGAAGAAAGGTCAAAGCAAAGGTATGGGAACTCTTTTTCCCATCATTGGTTATTTACTCTAAATTATGATATTCTATCCATGTGAAGAATAGATTCTCTATTGGACTTAAGTTATCTAGGTGTACATTCAATCTCATTCTCATAAATGCACTTGTCCATTAGAATCCAATTCATGCCTTTGCTATAACCATTCTCATATTGATATGCTTTTAAGTTATGATAATAAATTCAATATGAAGAAGTAAAATTCCTATGACTGATCAAAATGTTTAAAAGGTGCATATTCCTCCTTTCTAATTGTCGGCGTTCCGAGACCGGGGGGTCCTCGAGCCGACGAGTGAGAGTGCCGCGTGCCCCAGCCCAGATGGGTCGAGCGCGTGGAGCGAGCGCGAAGGGGGGAACAGAGAGAGAGAGTCGGTGGCCGGAGCCGGGTCGTGAGGGAGTCGGAGAAATTCCCGCGGCCTTCGTGTTCGTCCCGCGCCCAGGTCGGGTGCGCTTGCAGTAGGGGGTTACAAGCGTCCGCACGAGGTGAGGGGAGAGAGCGGCCCTGAGAGAGAGCGCCTGCCCCTGCCCTTCGTCCCCGTGAGGCCAACCTCCTCTAAGAAGGCCCTGGCCCTTCCTTTTATAGTCGTAAGGAGAGGGTCCAGGTGTACAAGATGGGGGTGTAGCAAGGTGCTACGTGTCTAGCGAGGGAGAGCTAGCGCCCTATGTACATGCCTAGGTGGCAGCCGGAGAGATCGTGGCACCCTGTTGGTGTGGCGTCGTGGCTGTTGGAGGAGTAACGGAGCCGGACGGGGGGGACAGCTGTCGAGGTGGCTGGGTCCTTGCTGACGTTCTCCTGCTTTCGTAAGGGAGCTGGGAGCCGCCGTCGTCATGATCTAGCGGGGCGCCATCATGGCCTATCTGGCATAGCTGGCCGGATGGGACGCCGGTCTTGTTCTCTGCGACCCAAGTCGGCTCAGGGCAGGGTGATGATGACGCTTCCTGTTGACGTGGCGGTCTCGTATCCTAGGTCGGGCGTCGTGGAGGCTCCTCCGAGGCCGAGGCCGAGTCCGTCCTGCAAGACAGAGACAGAGTCCGAGCCCTGGGTCGGGCGAGGCGGAGATTATTCGGCAGAGGCCGAGGCGGAGTCCGAGCCCTGGGTCGGGCGAGGCGGAGGTCGCCGTCTTCCGGGGCCTTAGCCCGAGTCCGAGCCCTGGGTCGGGCGGAGCAGAGTTCGCCGTCTTCCGGGGCCTTAGCCCGAGTCCGAGCCCTGGGTCGGGCGGAGCGGAGTTCGCCGTCTTCCGGGGCCTTAGCCCGAGTCCGAGCCCTGGGTCGGGCGGAGCGGAGTTCAGCCGTCTTCCGGGGCCTTAGCCCGAGTCCGAGCCCTGGGTCAGGCGGAGCGGAGTTCGCCGTCTTCCGGGGCCTTAGCCCGAGTCCGAGCCCTGGGTCGGGTGGAGCGGAGTTCGCCGTCTTCCGGGGCCTTAGCCCGAGTCCGAGCCCTGGGTCGGGCGGAGCGGAGTTCGCCGTCTTCCGGGGCCTTAGCCCGAGTCCGAGCCCTGGGTCGGGCGGAGTCTCCTATGGCACCACTGGCGAAGTCTGGTCGCCCGTCGGTCTTACCTTTTGCGTTAAACGCCCTGGTGACTCGGTCGGTTGGTGCGGTGATTTAGTCAGGGTTTCTCCTTATCGGAGGCGGGGCCTAGGGCGAGCCGGAGATGCGTCTGCCGTGAAAGAGGAGACCTCAGGCGAGACGGAGTCATCTTAGGGTCGGCTGCCCTCGCCCGAGGCTAGGCTCGGGCGTGGCGTGGTCAAGTCACTCGTATGGACTGATCCCTGACTTAATCAAACCCATCAGGCCTTTGCAGCTTTATGCTGATGGGGGTTACCAGCTGAGAATTAGGCGTCTTGAGGGTACCCCTAATTATGGTCCCCGACAGTAGCCCCCGAGCCTCGAAGAGAGTGTTAACACTCGCTTGGAGGCTTGCATCGCACTTTTTTGCAAGGGGACCAGCCTTTCTCGGAGGTACTTTGTTCCGGTGGGTGCGCGCGAGCGCACCCGCCGGGTGTAGCCCCCGAGGCCTCGGAGGAGTGGTTTCACTCCTTCGAGGTCTTAATGCCTTGCGCAATGCTTCGGCTGGTCTGGCGGTTCCCTCATGCGAGCAGGGCGTAACCCAGGTGCACTGTTGGGGCCCAAGTTCTCGGGCTGGTATGTTGACGCTGTCAACGGTTCGGCCGGAGCCGGGTTTGCGAGAGCAGCCCCCGAGCCCTCGCACGGAGTGAGAGGACGATCAGGGACAGACTCGACTTTTTATATACGCCCCTACGTCGCCTTTCCGCAAGGAGGAGGGGGGGAGTGCGCCATGTTACCCTCGATGGGCACCGAACATGGTGTCTCCGGTGAGCTGCGATCGGGTGATCCGAGTGGACGTCCGTGCCCCGTTCGTTAGGGGTCGGCTAGGGGCCCGGAGGCACGCCCAAAAGTACCTGCGGGTGATCTGCCGGACCCGGTCCCCTGGCGACGGGGTCCGAGGGCTCGTTGCCTCCCTCCGATGGGATTCCGTTACAGAGTCGTTCCCGCTGGTCTCGGAAATGTCCTAGGGTACCTCGGGAGCGCAGCCCGAGCCTTGGTTATGTATCGAACGTACCCCTGGTCATCCCTCGCTCGGCGTCTGAGGCGGCTGTGAACCCTTCGACGGGCCAGCCTTCGAACCCCTGATCAGTAGGGGGCACGGAGCCCGAGTAGCCTGAGGCGGTCGTGAGTCCTTTCGGGGGCCGACCTTCGAACCCCTGACCAGTAGTGGGTGTCGGGCCCACGCGATCTGAGGCGGCTGTTGAACCCCTCGGGGGGCCAGCCTTCGAACCCCTGATCAGTAGGGAGGCTCGGAGCCTAGTTCCTTCACGGGGAAGGATCCCTTTGGGGTTATCCCCCTTCTCGGTCCCTGTTGCAAGAGATAGAGAAAGAAGGAAAAGGGAAAAAGGGAATCGAAATTGAACGTCGTGGCGTACCTTTTTCGGCGTGGCCGTTTTGGCGGAGGCGAAACGTCGCCAGCTGCCCCTGCCAGAAACGTCACCTATTTTGCCGCGGAGTTAATGCGCCGGGGTAAGCGGTCGGCGAGGCTGCCGTTGCGTGCGCGAGCCGTTCGAGGAACGGCTGTTTCGCTTCGCGTTTTTTGAACCCCACGTCCGGTCCGGGCGGTGCGTTGGAACCGTCTCGTCCTTCGTCCTTTATGTACCCCGGAGAGGGTCCAGTGACGGCTCTCGACTCCACTTCTCGCCTCCTTCTCAGGTTTTTTGCAACCTGAGAGATCTAGCCAGAAAAAGGAAACCGCCCTCCCCTGTTCTTCACGCCGCCACCCCTTCTGCCTTGGCGATGGCTGACCGGGTGACCATCCTCTCGCCGCGCGACCCGTGGCCCTTCTCCACGGTGACGGCGGGCGACCTGGAGGACCTCGTCGACGAGGGTTTGCTCCGCCCCCTCACCGATAAGGAGCGGCCGGAATGGATTCCTCCCGCGGGCGGAGTCGCTCCATCCCCTCCGCCGGGGTATGTCGTGAGCTTCATCTCCTTCCATGAGCGGGGATTTGGAATGCCGTCGAGCCGCTTCATGCGGGCCATCCTGTTCCACTACGGGGTGGAACTACACAACCTTACCCCCAACTCCATCGCACAAGCCGCTATCTTCGTGGCGGTGTGCGAGGGGTATCTGGGGATCGCCCCCCATTGGGATTTGTGGACTCACCTCTTCTTTGCCGAGCTTTTTGCTTCGTCGACGAGGGAGAGGAAGGTCCGTGCGGCGGTGCGGGCCGGCGGCTGCACCCTCTTGCTGAGGCAGTCACGGGCGTTGCAGTATATCCCTGCCGTCCTTTCGTCCTCAAACAAGGGTTGGCAGCACCGGTGGTTCTATCTCCGGAATGACGGAGAGTCGCTCCCGCCGTTCTCTCAGCGGGTCGTCACCGCCGCCCCCGACGCCTGGCGTCACGGGACTCCACACGAGAGGCAGAAGAAACTCGAACCTCTTCTCCAGGCTCTGAAAGTGTTGCGGGAGGAAGGGCTCACCGTCGCGGGAGTGGTTGCCGCCATCCACCGCCGGAGGGTGCTCCCCCTGGCGGAGCGGCGGTTGTCGCTTTGGGAGATGACCCAGGAGGCCGACTGGGAGGGGTCACTGGATGTCCCCTGATCCTCTTTCCCACGACGCCCTCTATCGGCGGGTGTCGGTCGCGATGGGGAAGCCGGACCCCCACGCCCTCTCCCAGCCTCGAATGCGCCCCGACCAGGGGTGCGTCGCTCTAGTGAGTGTTCGTCCTTTCTTTCTTCATATACCGGGTAGCCCCCGATTCTCACTATCGATTTTCTTTCTCCCCCCCTTTTAGGAGGTGGGGCGGCACAAACCCTCCCTGCCGCCGGTCCCGGAGGACGCGGCGGGTCGGGCGGCGAGGCGGGTCGCCGCGGAGGAGGAGAAGAAAAAGAAGGACGCGGAGAAGGCTCGGGCCCGCAGGCGGAGGCGGGCTCGGGACGCCCTGGAGAAACGCCGTCGTCAGCAGGAGAGGGAAGGGCTTCCCAGGGAGCTGTCGCCGGAGACGTCCGACGATGACGACGACGTCGACGATGAAGAGGAGGAGGACGACATGGCCGCACGTCTCGGCCTCAGCCCCGGCTTGGGATGGGGCCGGGGGTCGTCGAGCCAGCCCCCGAGCGGTCCTACATCGTCGGTCCCTGGAGCCGAGGTGTCGGATCCCCGACCTGAGGAGCAGGGGCGACCCAAGAGGGTTCTCGTCTCCCCGGCTGGGGGAGCTGACGCCACTCCAGGGAGCCGGGCCGAGGGGTCCGTTCCTCGGGAACCGTCGCCCGCGCCGGCGGCATGCGGGAGCGGTCCTCAGGTTGCCATGGCGGCGCCTGGGCAGTCCGCCTCCCGGGCCTCAGGGGCGTCCGAGGCGAGGGCGGCGCCGGGGTTGTTGGTGAAGCGGACCGCGGCGGTGGTTCCAGGAAGCGGGGGCCAAGAGACCTCCCCCCAGACACCGTGGATCATGGTCCGGAGCGGGTAGGTACCTTGGAATCTTTCCGTCCCGGCGCTTCATTCATATGTCCGGGCCGTAATCTTCCCTTTCTTGTTTTCTTCAGCAAACGGAGCCATGGCCCTACCGACCTGGCACCTCGGAAGGCCCTCAAGACGGCGTTTGTCCAGGCAGCTGGCGCCACCTCGGGCCCTGCCGCTCAGCCGACCCTTTCGCAGGGTGCTCCGCCGCACGGGGCTCAGGCGTCGCATGTTTCGGGGGAGCAGGTCCCCGAGGTGGGCTCCTCTGCCGAGGTGGCCATCGTGATCGGGGAGGCGGCCAGCGCCGATGCGGTCCCGAGCTCGCCAGCCATGTTGGCCATGCCGGCGTCTGCCGCTACCGCAGCTGGCACCGTCCCGGTCGGAGAGCGCCCGGTCGCCGCCGACGTCGGGACGGCCGCGGCGTCGGCGCCCGAAGCCTCGGAAGAGGTGGGCGCGGACGCGCAGCGTTCCCAGGCGGGCGGCAGCCTTGTCGTTGTGGGGCGGAGCCCCGAGGCCCGGGGCCAGTTGCTCCGATTCCGGACCCGTGAGGCTTCGGGCCCTATCTTCGTTCTTGACGACGAAGAGGAGGACCAGTCCTGGGACGAGCTCCGCAAGCGTGCGGAGGCGACAGTGGGGTTGCTCCGATCGTCGCTGGAGGTTCTCTGCGGGGACGTCCCCAAAATCCTTCAGGTAATGGTTTCAGACATACCTTCTTGCTTCTGCGAGCGAGGCGTTCGTCGTGAAATCTTGTTTTCCTTTCCAGGACCTGACGGACCGGAGCGCTGCCAAGTCGTCGTTCATTCGCCGCGAGGCCGTCGTCTGGGGCTCGCTGCGGTCCCTGAGGACTTCGCTCGCCGGGGCTACCGCGCGCCTCTCTCAGCAAGACGCTAAGATAGCGGACCTCCAGTTGCTCTGTGCTGACCTGAAGGCCGAGGCGGCGGCAGCGTGCACGGAGCTTGCCCAGGTTGCCGAGGAGCGGGACCAAACTCGGGGCCAGGCTGCCGAAGCTGAGAGCCGGGCCAAGATCCTTGCGGCTGATCTGGCCGCAGCCCAAGTCGCAGCCTCGGAGCAGCGCGTCCGAGCCAGAGGTATGGCTCGACCGTCCTCGGTTCTCAATCTTGTCCGTTTCTTCCGCTTGGGTTTGAGATCTTTCTTCTGGTTGTCCGCAGAGCTCGAGTCTGCCCTCGACGAGTCTGCCAAGGCGCTTGCCGAGGCGCTCGACGGGGCTGCTGAGCAAAGGGAGGCCGATCTGGCGGCCATGTCCGAGGCCGTCTCGGAGGTCTATCGGAAACTCGGTCCCGGCGACGTCCCTTCAGGGAGCTCTCCCCAAAGCCGTCTTCAAGCCCTTGGTGATTACGCGCGCGGCAAAGTCCGCGGGGCGCTGCACCACGGCGTCAGGCGGGCCTTCGCCGTGCTCGCTTCCCACTACGTCGTGGACTTGGAGCGGGTCAGCGAGGGGTACTGCCTGCCTGACGAAGACGAGGCAGCCCTGGCGGAGGTTCAGCGGCTCGACGCGGTCGCTGCGGGTCCGAGCGCGTCGCTGGCGACCGTCTTCGAAGCGGAGATTCTTCCTCCTGCGCCGCCGCCGGAAGCGGAGGTGGGCTTCACCGACGGCGGGGTCGGAGTTGAGGGCGCGGCTCCTGCCCGAGGCGACGCCTGATTTTAGTTGGGACAATTTCTGATGGATGCGTAATTTGCCGCGGCCACTGGGGCCTGAACATTTTACTTCTTCCTCCGTGAAGTCATGCTTCTTTTCGTTTCGATTTTCGCGCCTGGCTCGTAGTGTCGACAACAGGGTGATTTCCCGAGCTGGGTCCTTTTTCGCGGCAGGCGACGAGTGAGGTGTCCCTAGCTCGGAAGCATAGGTGTTCCCCGGCTCAGTCGGTCTCGCCGCTTACTCGTACCCAAGTTCGCTCCTCAGGACTCTGCCTCTGACGCATCCGGGAGAACGCAGAAAACCCTTCTTGACCGAAAAAAGAGTTTTTCTGACGCGGAACGGTGCGTCCGAACTCGATGAGAGGGGTTCCCCTTTTTTAGCCCCCGAGGGAGGGTCGGGCTCTGCCGGGGCGAGGCCGACCCTTCCTTGATAATTGATTCGTATGTATGAGTGGGGAAAGGGCGCAGCCCCCGGGCGTCGTTCGCGCAGAGGCCGTTTGGCGAGTCAGGCTCCTGCCCAGATATGCGGCGAGTGCTTGGTGACATCCCCCGGCATGGCGGGCATGCCCGAGGGACCCTACGCAAAAATGTCGACGTTTGCGCGGGGGAAGTCGCCGAGCACTGCTTCCTATTTGGGGCCGAGCCCAGAGTCGATCCGGACACGCTTGGAGGCGTCGCCACTGGGGTCGAGAGGGGCGGCCTTAACCGTCCCCGCTGGCTCGAAGTTGCCGGCATGCCGCCTTACGTCCGGTACCTCTCGGGAGAGGCTTTCCAGGTCGGCAGTGAGGGCCTCGGACTCGGCGAGGGCCTCGGCGTACTCCACGCACTCCACATCGCATTCGAATGCGTGTTCGTACGTGGGGCCGACGGTGATGACCCCGTTGGGGCCCGGCATCTTGAGCTTCAGGTAGGTGTAGTTGGGGATGGCCATGAACTTCGCGTAGCATGGCCTTCCCAACACTGCGTGGTAGGTTCCTCGGAACCCGACCACCTCGAACGTCAATGTCCCCCTTCGGAAGTTGGAGGGTGTTCCGAAGCAGACAGGGAGGTCGAGCTGTCCGAGGGGCTGGACGCGCTTCCCGGGAATGATCCCGTGGAAGGGCGCAGCGCCTGCTCGGACGGATGACAGGTCGACGCGCAGGAGCCTGAGGGTCTCGGCGTAGATGATGTTGAGGCAGCTGCCTCCATCCATCAGGACCTTGGTGAGCCTGACGTCGCCAATGACGGGATCGACGACGAGCGGGTACTTCCCCGGGCTCGGCACGTGGTCGGGGTGGTCGTCTCGGTCGAAGGTGATGGGCTTGTCGGACCAGTCTAGGTAGACTGGTGCCGCCACCTTCACCGAGCAGACCTCCCGACGCTCTTGCTTACTGATGCCGAGCCGAGGCGTTTGCCGTATGCCCTCCGTAGATCATGAAGCAGTCGCGGACCTCTGGGAACTCTCCTGCTTGGCGATCCTCCCTTTTGTCGTCGTCGTGAGCCCTGCCACCCTCTGCGGGTGGCCCGGCCCGATGGAAGTGACGCCGAAGCATGACGCACTCTTCGAGAGTATGCTTGACGGGCCCCTGATGGTAGGGGCACGTCTCCTTGAGTGCCTTGTCGAAGAGGTTAGCACCTCCGGGGGGCTTCCGAGGGTTCTTGCGCTCGGCGGCGGCGACAAGGTCCGCATCGGGAACGTCGCGCTTCGCTTGCGACTTCCTCCTGCCTCTCTTCTTGGCGCCGCGCGGAGTGGACGCCTCGGGAGCATCTTCCGACGGGCGGCCCTGGGGCTGCTTGTCCTTTCGGAAGATGGCCTCTACCGCCTCCTGGCCGGAGGCGAAACTTGGTGGCGATGTCCATCAGCTCGCTCGCCCTGGTGGGGGTCTTGCGACCCAACTTGCTCACCAGGTCGCTGGCAGGTGGTGCCAGCGAGGAACGCGCCGATGACATCGGAGTCGGTGATGTTAGGCAGCTCGGTGCGCTGCTTCGAGAACCGCCGGATGTAGTCCCGAAGGGACTCTCCCGGCAGTTGCCGACAGCTTCGCAGGTCCCAGGAATTCCCGGGGCGCACGTACGTGCCCTGGAAGTTCCCGGCGAAAGCCTGGACCAGATCCTCCCAGTTGGAAATCTGCCCCGGGGGCAGGTGCTCCAACCAGGCACGAGCGGTGTCGGAGAGAAACAGGGGGAGGTTTCGGATGATGAGGTTGTCATCGTCCGTCCCACCCAGCTGACAGGCCAGGCGGTAGTCCGCAAGCCACAATTCCGGTCTCGTTTCCCCCGAGTACTTCGTGATAGTAGTCGGGGGTCGGAATCGGGGCGGAAACGGCTGCCCGCCGAATGGCTCGGCTAAAGACCTGCGGACCGGGTGGTTCGGGCGAGGGACTCCGATCCTCCCTGCTGTCGTAACGTCCCCCACGCCTGAGGTGGTAGCCTCGGCGCACCCTTTCGTCAAGGCGTGCCCGACGGTCGCGATGAGGGTGCTCGACGCCGAGGTGGCCCGGGGCCGCAGGCGCGGTGGTGCGCGTGCGCCCGGTGAAGGCCGAGGCTTCCCGCGTGAGTCGGGAAGTCGCGGCACGTGGTTCCGAGGGGTATCCCTGCCCGCGGGAGGCAGAGTTCTCGGCCCGCCGGGCCGCAGCGCCTTCCAGGAGATGCTTGAGTTCTCCCTGGATTCGCCGACCCTCGGTGGTTGATGACTCCGGCATCGCGCGGAGGAGCATTGCTGCAGCGACCAGGTCCTGGCCAGTCCCGCCGGATGCGGGTGGCGGTTTGTCCCCGGCATCGTTGGCGATGCGGTGCTGGAGACCTTGGGGCAGGCGAACGTATTCCTCCGGCCGGGGGTTGGCTCGCCCATACCTGCCCGATGTTCTGGCGGATTGCCTCGAGCGCTCCTGCTCCTTCATCGAACCCGGCCTGCGCCCCGCGGACTTGCTCGAGCTGTGGGTCGTGACCCCCCGCCGGAACGGGGACCACAGCTAGCTCCCGCGGGATGTCGGCGCGAGGCGCTGGCCTAGGGGGGATCACCGTCCTCCGGCATGCCGAGACAGCCGCCTCCGGAGGGATCCCCTAGCTCGATGTGGAAACATTCGCGACTCGGGCCGCAGTCCTTGTCGCCAAGGCTGCGGCTGCCGTCGGAACAGTCGGAGAGGCAATAGTCACATGCGGTCATGAAGTCCCGCATGGCACTAGGGTTGCCAGATCCGGAGAAATCCCAGCAGATGCTGGGGTCGTCATCTTCCTCGGACCCAGAGGGTCCGTAGGTCGAGACGCCCGTCAATCGGTCCCAAGGTGACCGCACACGAAACCCCAGAGAGGTTGCACTCGCCTCAATGTGAGTGCCCGCCAAAGCGAGGTCGCCAGGCGGGCTGAGGCCGAGTCGAAATAACGAAAGATGGGGAGCAGTCGGTACCTTTTCGTCGACGAGGAGCGATGAAGTCGTGTCGGGGGCTGACCGCGCCGTCGTCTTGGGTACGAGGGTGACGTCCTGCAGGCCCTCCGTGAGCGTGCTGGCAGTCGTCCACCTGCTCGGGGTCGACGCGTTGCGGGGGGATGGCGCTCGCGTTTGCCTCGAACGCGAGGGCGACGCTTGGCGTGTCCTCCGCTGGGGCGCCGGGGATGTCGACTTGCTCGACAGCCGTCGGAGCGCGGCCTCCCGCTCGGCCCCGGTTGCCCCGCCTCCTCCTCCTCCGATGGCGAGGGAGAGGATGGGGCGAGCTCGAACGTTGTCCTTCCCCAACGCGGGAAAGACGTCGTCGATTCCGCCGCCGGCGGGCGGGCTGTCCGCCACCAATGTCGTCGTCGCGCGGCGGTGGAAGGAGTATCATGTCGTAGTCGCCATCGAGAGACATGAACTCGAGGTTCCCGAAACGGAGCACCATCCCGGGTTGAAGAGGTTGTTGGAGACTGCCCATCTGGAGCTTGACGGGAAATCGAACGTCAACACGCAGCGTGCCCCTACCTGGCGCGCCAACTGTCGGCGTTCCGAGACCGGGGGGTCCTCGAGCCGACGAGTGAGAGTGCCGCGTGCCCCAGCCCAGATGGGTCGAGCGCGTGGAGCGAGCGCGAAGGGGGGAACAGAGAGAGAGAGTCGGTGGCCGGAGCCGGGTCGTGAGGGAGTCGGAGAAATTCCCGCGGCCTTCGTGTTCGTCCCGCGCCCAGGTCGGGTGCGCTTGCAGTAGGGGGTTACAAGCGTCCGCACGAGGTGAGGGGAGAGAGCGGCCCTGAGAGAGAGCGCCTGCCCCTGCCCTTCGTCCCCGTGAGGCCAACCTCCTCTAAGAAGGCCCTGGCCCTTCCTTTTATAGTCGTAAGGAGAGGGTCCAGGTGTACAAGATGGGGGTGTAGCAAGGTGCTACGTGTCTAGCGAGGGAGAGCTAGCGCCCTATGTACATGCCTAGGTGGCAGCCGGAGAGATCGTGGCACCCTGTTGGTGTGGCGTCGTGGCTGTTGGAGGAGTAACGGAGCCGGACGGGGGGGACAGCTGTCGAGGTGGCTGGGTCCTTGCTGACGTTCTCCTGCTTTCGTAAGGGAGCTGGGAGCCGCCGTCGTCATGATCTAGCGGGGCGCCATCATGGCCTATCTGGCATAGCTGGCCGGATGGGACGTCGGTCTTGTTCTCTGCGACCCAAGTCGGCTCAGGGCAAGGGTGATGATGACGCTTCCTGTTGACGTGGCGGTCTCGTATCCTAGGTCGGGCGTCGTGGAGGCTCCTCCGAGGCCGAGGCCGAGTCCGTCCTGCAAGACAGAGACAGAGTCCGAGCCCTGGGTCGGGCGAGGCGGAGATTATTCGGCAGAGGCCGAGGCGGAGTCCGAGCCCTGGGTCGGGCGAGGCGGAGGTCGCCGTCTTCCGGGGCCTTAGCCCGAGTCCGAGCCCTGGGTCGGGCGGAGCGGAGTTCGCCGTCTTCCGGGGCCTTAGCCCGAGTCCGAGCCCTGGGTCGGGCGGAGCGGAGTTCGCCGTCTTCCGGGGCCTTAGCCCGAGTCCGAGCCCTGGGTCGGGCGGAGCGGAGTTCGCCGTCTTCCGGGGCCTTAGCCCGAGTCCGAGCCCTGGGTCGGGCGGAGCGGAGTTCGCCGTCTTCCGGGGCCTTAGCCCGAGTCCGAGCCCTGGGTCGGGCGGAGCGGAGTTCGCCGTCTTCCGGGGCCTTAGCCCGAGTCCGAGCCCTGGGTCGGGCGGAGCGGAGTTCGCCGTCTTCCGGGGCCTTAGCCCGAGTCCGAGCCCTGGGTCGGGCGGAGTCTCCTATGGCACCACTGGCGAAGTCTGGTCGCCCGTCGGTCTTACCTTTTGCGTTAAACGCCCTGGTGACTCGGTCGGTTGGTGCGGTGATTTAGTCAGGGTTTCTCCTTATCGGAGGCGGGGCCTAGGGCGAGCCGGAGATGCGTCTGCCGTGAAAGAGGAGACCTCAGGCGAGACGGAGTCATCTTAGGGTCGGCTGCCCTCGCCCGAGGCTAGGCTCGGGCGTGGCGTGGTCAAGTCACTCGTATGGACTGATCCCTGACTTAATCAAACCCATCAGGCCTTTGCAGCTTTATGCTGATGGGGGTTACCAGCTGAGAATTAGGCGTCTTGAGGGTACCCCTAATTATGGTCCCCGACACTAATGATGTGCACTAAGGATAAGGATTTTACTTCATGTGACTTATGGATGATGAATTATTCATATTTCTTATCTAAAGAAGTCATCCTTCATCATATGCTCCCTTGTGCTATTAACATCTTTCTTGAGTATTTTCAATAAGTTTGAAAGGAAAAAGAAACAACTACAAAGGGAGGACACTCACATGAAAGAGAAGGACGTCAAGAACAACAACACTCACTTGGATAATAAGATCCTCAAAACAATCAATGGTGTGGTTGTAAGCATTCTAAACCTTTTTCATTGTGAGAATACCAGTCTTAAGTCGTTTATTGCAAATTTTATGAGCCTTGATCAAGATGTATAATGCTTCTCCCTATTAGTCTTTAGAGAAAATTCATCCATTCAATTCATTTAAATACTTGATGCATATCTTTAGGGGGAGCCTCTTTCCATATCTTGATTATGAGACTATCGCTTTACTTTAGTAATCTCATATAGTCTCTTGCATGAGAATGAGTTTCTCATGAAGTATGCTACTATTTTTCAGTACTTATCCTTCATTGCTAAAGTAGCATATTTGCTGGATTCTCCTATTTCAAGCTTATCTAATGCATATGTTGTTCTTTTGATCACATCTGTTATTTGTTTGATCATTGAATAAATGCTTATGTTTCGTAGTGCTGCATTCACTATAAATCGATATCTCTCTTAATATGCACTAAGTTAAAAGGAGAATTCATGATACATTTATGCAATTTGTGATCCATTTTGATATGTACTAACAATGTCTTGGAGAAGGATCACTAGTTGTAGAACTCTTTATTGTGCAAAATATTTCCATACATTGTCTTGAATTTAGGTCTTAAGCAACTAAGACTAAGGACAAAGCACAATGAAGAGAGCGTCTCTATGTGAAGGTACAAAAGGGTAAAACTACTTCCTTTCATTTAAACTTGTACCTAAATCTTCCTTTTCTATACTTTCTTTGCATATCTTGTATAAAAGGAAGAGAAAGCATGTCCATGCATCAGCCCTGCTTCAAACCTAGTTTAACTTCTCAAACATTTCATTCCTGCATTTATGCATCTTTGATTAAACTGGGTGAAGCGATTTTATTGTCAAAGAGCTTAAAGCTTAACCTTGTAACGAGGATAAGCTGTCTTTGTTCCAAAGGTGGATGATCCTTAAGCCTCTTTGAAATCCTTAAGGGAAAATGCTTAAGATGTTTTAACATGCTTTCATAAGTGCATAAACTGTCATGAGCATCACACTTATACTACGACACAATGCACTTCACATTCTGTATGATATAGATATGTTCTCATTAACCTAATTATGTGCAATTGGCATTTAAGGCCAAAATATGTGTTCCTCTCCATGCACATATTTAGGGGGAGCAATCTATGTTATATAGAACTATGATCATGCTTAATTTGATATATCCTTTGATCATATCTCTTTTATGTCTATGACTAATGTGTTTTCAAGTGTATTCTCATGCTTAGTCATAGAATTGAAAGGGAAATGGAGTATTCGGCAAAGACGACGCTTCCACTCAACTCCTTCGGTATTATCGACTCTTTGTCGGTATTCCGCATTGTTCTCCACATTGGTATAATCTTCACTCATATTTATTTGTTTACCATTGGGGAGAAAGTGAAACGAGCTTATATTTCACTCACAAGTATCCGTTTTTGGCGATTCATGCCAAAGGGGGAGAAAGTATTAGCCCAAAGCAAAAGAACTGCACCACCATGGATTTTAAAAAAATGAAGTTTTTCAAATTGATATCTTATTGTGTTCAAAAAGGGGGAGTATCTTCAAAAATTTATAAAACCCTCTTGAACACTAAGATGAGAATTTCATTGAGGGGGAGTTTTGTTCAAGTCAAAGGAAAAGCATTTGAAATAGAGGGAGAAAATTTCAAAATCCTGAAAATGCTTTTTTCAATCTTATTCATGTACCTTTGACTTCTTGCAAAAGGTTTTTGAAAAGAATTTTACAAATAATTTGCAAAAACAAAACTCGTGGTGCAAGCGTAGTCCAAAATATTAAAATTAAAGAAAGCAATCCATGCATATCTAGTAGAAATAACAATATTGGTTTTAATTCCAAGCAATCTTTGCACCTACCTTATGCAAACGAGTTCAAATTCTGCACTTTAATATTTGCTTTGGTTTGTGTTGGCATCAATCACCAAAAAAGGGGAGATTGAAAGGGAAATAGGGTCAAACCTTTTCCTAATTGATTTTGGTGGTTGAATTGCCCAACACAAATAATTGGAATAACTAGTTTGCTCTAGAGTATATGTTCCACAGGTGCCAAAGGTTCAACTCAAAACCAATACAAAGATTAAAAAGGGTTCAAGAAGAAAGGAGCAAAGGAAATCGAAGTGCTCCCTGGTCTGGCGCACCGGACTGTCCGGTGCACCACCGGACAGTGTCCGGTGCACCAGGGAAGATTGTCTTCAAACTCTTCACCTTCGGGTTTCCCAGGCGCAGCTTCGCTATAATTCACCGGACTGTCCGGTGTACCAGCGGAGCAACGGCTATCTGCGCAACGGTCGACTCTGACAGCACAGTGAACGCGGCAGAAGTCAGAGCAGTTGGTCAGAGGGGCACCGGACTGTCCGGTATCGCACCGGACTGTCTGGTGCTGCATGAGGACAAAGCCTCCAACGGTCGACCAGCTCCAAGCCCTAACGGGAGGATGACGTGGCGGTGCACCGGACTGTCCGGTGCGCCCATCGCCAGCAGCCTTCTCCAACGGCTACAATTTGGTTGGTGGCTATAAATACCACCCCAACCGGCCACTTCAGTGTGTGGGAGCCCAAGCAACATTCCAAGTCATCTAGTTGACACACTCAAGCCCTCCCAACCACCTCTATTCATTGATCCATCCTATACACAAGATTTAGACCACTACAACCAACACAAGTGCCACAAAAGAGAGAGCAAGCAAGAGAGAGCTACTCATTTGAGTTTAGCACAAGTGCCTTGTGAGATTCATTGAGAGATAGTGTGTGCTACATCTTTGTGTTCATTTGCGGGTGGAGTTTTGACTCCCATTGAACTTCCTCTAAAGTTTTGGAGGCTTGTAAAGCTAGCAAGAGACACCAAAGAGTGTGGTGATCCTTGCGGGGTCTTAAGTGATCCTTGAGAAGAAGAAGAGCTCGTCGGTCTTTGGTGATCGGTGGAGAGAGGGAAAGGGTTGAAAGAGACCCGTCCTTAGTGGACTCCTCAACGGGGACTAGGCCTTCGAGGGCCGAACCTCGGTAAAACAAATCACTCGTGTCTCGTGTGCTTATTGCTTGTGATTTGTTTGTTCGTTCCCTTTCTAAGTCTTTCTTGCACTATTCTTTGCTAATACAGTTTGGTGTTGCTTTAAGTTAAATTCTCATATAGTGAAGCAACACATTGCAAGAAAGAACTTGTGTTATTGCTCTTCTTATCTAAGCCCTCTTGCTTTATTCTCATAGACTTGTTAATAGTGTTGATTTACCAATTCCGCATTATTTAGCAATACTCTTTACAAGCAAAGGACTTAGTTTTTATACTCTGATAATTGTACATCTTGTTTTAACCACTAATCAAGGGATCTAGTTGGGGGATAAAGTTTTAATTTTCAGGTTTCGCCTATTCACCCCGCCTCTAGGCGACTTTCATGAAGACTGGGATGCACCACCCTTCCTTGCCACGTGGCGCCCTTGGACCTGCCCATGTGGTGGGGTTGGGCGCTATTCTCCAAGTGGCCTTGAGGTGTTGCACTGATGCGGCGTCTTCATGCTATAGGAGAGGGTACCCCTGATCGAGGGTACTGACAGTGGCCCCCGGGCCCGCCTGAGGGGAGGATGCGAGCCTACAGGTGGGGTGATCTGTTTGCTGCTCTTGCGCTCCTGTTGGTGCAATTACTGTCGGCCCGCCTATGGCTACGTCGACTGTCACGCCCGTTCCCACGGCTGACTGGCCCGTGACCTTTATACTTAATATCACTGTTGGGCCATGCACGGGGCGCCTCGAGTCGCTGCATCGGTTCTGAAAACTTATCCTTTCAGTCTTCTACGACGGTTCCCGAGGGGGCGCGGCATTGGCGCGAGCGGCGGTGTGATTTTTCTGCACTCAGCAACCAGTGCACCGGTTGCATGACATGTGGGCCTGGGTCCGCATGTTGGACCGCCGACTGGCGCGAAGCCAAGGGGGCGTACAACCGTGGGGCGGTTGTTCGCTTTCTGCGTAGCGGTTTGCATTCTTGACCGCTGGTTCCTCCAAAAATGGAGAGGCGCATAACCACGGGACGGTTGCACGTTCCTTGCGCGGCGGTTCATCTTTTTCATGCTTCGGATCAGCCTATATGACGCGTGGGGCCTGGCCCCCGTGTCATAGGGCGGGATTCTCGGTGCACACCGAGAGAGACTTTACCCGTGATGCTTTGGGGCGTAAAGGGGAAACCTCCTTTTAAAAAGGGGTCGACCTCTCGGGTAGTAGTCATGCCTTGGTCCTCTTTCATCCTTCGTGCCCTTCCACCTTCTGGGCCCCAAGATGGGGTGCGCCTGTGTCTTCTGGAGGGATCCGTGTCAGGACCGTTCCTTTCGGCGATCTCACCGCCGGAGAGCTTGCGCTCGTGGTGGTGCCGGTGGTCTTGTTTTCTTCTTACAGCTGTTAGGGGGGCGCAACCCCGTGGGGGTTGGTGCTCTTCCGCCATTGTTCGGCTTCAAGGATTTTCATCATGCAGCCCGGCTACAGTCCCCCGCCAGTGGCCATCCAAAAGGATGACCACCAGCCTCGCGGTGGGGAGAAGCAAGCCGGGCTACGTCTTTGAAAGTCGCCTAGAGGGGGGTGAATAGGGCGAAACTGAAATTTACAAATATAATCACAACTACAAGTCGGGTTAGCGTTAGAAATAATAAAGAGTCCGAGAGAGAGGGCGCAAAACAAATCGCAAGCGAATGAAGAGTGTGACACGCGGATTTGTTTTACCGAGGTTCGGTTCTCGCAAACCTACTCCCCGTTGAGGAGGCCACAAAGGCCGGGTCTCTTTCAACCCTTACCCTCTCTCAAACGATCCCTCGGACCGAGTGAGCTTCTCTTCTCAAATCAAACCGGGAACAAAACTTCCCCGCAAGGACCACCACATAATTGGTGTCTCTTGCCTCGGTTACAAATGAGTTTTAATCACAAGAACAAGTGAGAAAAAAAAGAAGCAATCCAAGCGCAAGAGCTCAAAAGAACACGGCAAATCTCTCTCGCTAATCACTAAAGCCTTGTGTGGAATTGGAGAGGATTTGATCACTTGAGTGTGTCTAGAATTGAATGTCTAGCTCTTGTAAGAGGTTGAGAAGTGGAAAACTTGAATGACTTGAATGTGGGGTGGTTGGGGGTATTTATAGCCCCAACCACCAAACTAGCCGTTTGGGTGGAGGCTGTCTGTCGCATGGTGCACCGGACAGTCCGGTGCACACCGGACATGTTCAGTGCGACAGCCACGTCACCCGGCCGTTAGGGTTCTGACCGTTAGAGCTCTGACGCTGGGCCCGCCTGGATGTCTGGTGGCGCACCGGACATGCACTGTAGAGTGTCCGGTGCGCCTATACGCGCGTGCCTGACTTCTGCGCGCTGGCGCGCTTTTAATGCGCCTGCAGGTAGCCGTTGGCGCCGAAGTAGCCGTTGCTCCGCGGTTACACCGGACATGTCCGGTGAATTATAGCGGAGCAGCCGATGCGAATTCCCGAGGCTGCCGAGTTCAGAGCCACGTCCTCTTGGAGCACCGGACACTGTCCGGTGTACACCGGACAGTCCGGTGAATTATAGCGCGCCAGCTCTGAAAATTCCCGAAGGTGAAGAGTTCAGCTCCTGGAGTCCCCTGGCGCACCGGACACTGTCTGGTGGCACACCGGACAGTCCGGTGCGCCCGACCAGGGTGCCTTCGGTTGTCCCTTTGCTCCTTTGTTTGAACCCTTTCTCTTGATCTTTTTATTGGCTTATGGTGAACCTTTGGTACCTGTAGAACTTATAAACTTGGGCAAACTAGTTAGTCCAATTATTTGTGTTGGTCAATTCAACCACCAAAATTAGTTTAGGAAATAGGTGTAAGCCTAATTCCCTTTCAATCTCCCCCTTTTTGGTGATTGATGCCAACACAAACCAAAGCAAGTATAGAAGTGCATAATTGAACTAGTTTGCAAAGTGTAAGTGCAAAAGTTACTTAGAATTGAGCCAATAAATATTACTTACTAGATATGCATGGATTGTTTCTTTATTTTTAACATTTTGGATCACGCTTGCACCACATGTTTTGTTTTTGCAAATTCTTTTTTATAAATCCTTTTCAAAGTCCTTTTGCAAAATAGTCAAAGGTAAATGAATAAGATTTTGAGAAGCATTTATAAGATTTGAAAATTTCTCCCCTTGTTTCAAATGCCTTTCCTTTGACTAAAACAAAACTCCCCCTCAATAAATTCTCTTCTTAGCGTTCAAGAGGGTTTTAAGACATCAAATTTTGAAAATACTACTTGCTCCCCCTTTAGAACACAAAGAGATACCAATTTGAAATTTACCAATTGAAAATCATTAATTTTAAAATTAGGGTGGTGGTGCGGTGCGGTTCTTTTGCTTTGGGCTCATACTTTTCTCCCCCTTTGGCATGAATCGCCAAAAACGGATACTTTGAGTGAAATATAAGCCCTTAGATAACTACTTTCTCCTCTTTGGCAAATAAAACATAGGAGTGAAGATTATACCAAAGACGGAGAGTGAAGCGGAGCGACGACGAAGGATGAGTAGTAGAGTGGAGTGGAAGCCTTTGTCTTCGCCGAAGACTCCAATTCCCTTTCGATATACCTATGACTTGGTTTGGAATACACTTGAAAAACACATTAGTCATAGCATATATAAAAGAGACATGATCAAAGGTATACTTTTGAGCTATGTGTGGAAGATTAACAAAAGAAATTCCTAGAATCAAGAATATTGAGCTCATGCCTAAGTTTGGTAAAAGTTTGTTCATCAAGTGGCTTGGTAAAGATATCGGCTAATTGATCTTTAGTATTAATGTATGCAATCTCGATATCCCCCTTTTGTTGGTGATCCCTAAGAAAATGATACCGAATGGCTATGTGTTTAGTGCGGCTGTGCTCAACGGGATTATCCGCCATGCGGATTGCACTCTCATTATCACATAGAAGAGGAACTTTGGTTAATTTGTAACCATAGTCCCGCAGGGTTTGCCTCATCCAAAGCAACTGCGCGCAACAATGGCCTGCGGCAATGTACTCAGCTTCGGCGGTAGAAAGAGCGACCGAATTTTGCTTCTTTGAAGCCCAAGACACCAAGGATCTTCCCAAGAACTGGCAAGTCCCCGATGTGCTCTTTCTATTAATCTTACACCCCGCCCAATCGGCATCCGAATAACCAATCAAATCAAATGTGGATCCCCGAGGGTACCAAAGCCCAAACTTAGGAGTATAAGCCAAATATCTCAAGATTCGTTTTACGGCCGTAAGGTGAGATTCCTTAGGGTCGGCTTGGAATCTTGCACACATGCATACAGAAAGCATAATGTCCGGTCGAGATGCACATAAATAGAGTAATGAACCAATCATCGACCGGTATACCTTTTGATCGACGGATTTACCTCCCGTGTCGAGGTCGAGATGTCCATTGGTTCCTATGGGTGTCTTGATGGGCTTGGCATCCTTCATTCCAAACTTGGTTAGAATGTCTTGAGTATACTTCGTTTGGCTAATGAAGGTGCCCTCTTGAAGTTGCTTTACTTGAAATCCTAAGAAATACTTCAACTCCCCCATCATAGACATCTCGAATTTTTGTGTCATGATCCTACTAAATTCCTCACATGTAGATTCGTTAGTAGACCCAAATATAATATCATCAATATAAATTTGGCATACAAACAAATCATTGTCAAGAGTTTTAGTGAATAGAGTAGGATCGGCCTTGCCAACTTTGAAGCCATTAGCAATAAGGAAATCTCTAAGGCATTCATACCATGCTCTTGGGGCTTGCTTGAGCCCATAAAGCGCCTTAGAGAGCCTATAGACATGGTTAGGGTACTCACTGTCTTCAAAGCCGGGAGGTTGCTCAACATAGACCTCTTCCTTGATTGGTCTGTTGAGGAAGTTACTCTTCACGTCCATTTGGTAAAGCTTGAAGCCATGGTAAGTAGCATAGGCTAATAATATACGAATTGACTCAAGCCTAGCTACAGGTGCATAGGTTTCACCAAAATCCAAACCTTCGACTTGGGAGTATCCCTTGGCCACAAGTCGGGCTTTGTTCCTTGTCACCACACCATGCTCATCTTGCTTGTTGCGGAAGACCCACTTGGTTCCTACAACATTTTGGTTAGGACGTGGAACTAAATGTCATACCTCGTTCCTAGTGAAATTGTTGAGCTCCTCTTGCATCGCCATCACCCAATCCGAATCTTGAAGTGCTTCCTCTACCCTGTGTGGCTCAATAGAGGAAACAAAAGAGTAATGCTCACAAAAATGTGCAACACGAGATCGAGTAGTTACCCCCTTATTAATGTCGCTGAGGATGGTGTCGACGGGGTGATCTCGTTGGATTGCTTGGTGGACTCTTGGGTGTGGCGGCCTTGGTTCTTCATCCTCCTTGTCTTCATCATTTGCATCTCCCCCTTGATCATTGCCGTCATCTTGAGGTGGCTCATCATTTTGTTCTTCCTCTTTATCAATTTGAGCCTCGTCCTCATTTTGGGTTGGTGGAGATGCTTGCGTGGAGGAGGATGGTTGATCTTGTGCATGTGGAGGCTCTTCGGATTCCTTAGGGCACACATCCCCAATAGACATGTTCCTTAGCGCGATGCACGGAGCCTGTTCTTCACCTATCTCATCAAGATCAACTTGCTCTACTTGAGAGCCGTTAGTTTCATCAAACACAACGTCACAAGAAACTTCAACAAGTCCTGAGGACTTGTTAAAGACTCTATATGCCCTTGTGTTTGAGTCATATCCTAGTAAAAATCCTTCTACAGTTTTAGGAGCAAATTTAGATTTTCTACCTCTCTTAACAAGAATAAAGCATTTGCTACCAAAAACTCTAAAATATGAAATATTGGGCTTTTTACCGGTTAAGAGTTCATATGATGTCTTCTTGAGGATTCGGTGTAGATATAACCGGTTGATGGCGTAGCAAGCGGTGTTGACCGCCTCGGCCCAAAATCGATCCCGTGTCTTGTACTCATCAAGCATGGTTCTTGCCATGTCCAATAGAGTTCGATTCTTCCTCTCCACTACACCATTTTGTTGTGGGGTGTAGGGAGAAGAGAACTCATGCTTGATGCTCTCCTCCTCAAGGAAGCCTTCTATTTGTGAGTTCTTGAACTCCGTCCCGTTGTCGCTTCTAATTTTCTTGATCCTTAAGCCGAACTCGTTTTGAGCCCGTCTCAAGAATCCCTTTAAGGTCTCTTGGGTATGAGATTTTTCCTGCAAAAAGAATACCCAAGTGAAGCGAGAATAATCATCCACAATAACTAGACAGTACTTACTCCGGCCGATGCTTATGTAAGCGATCGGGCCGAATAGATCCATGTGTAGGAGCTCCAGTGGCCTGTCAGTCGTCATGATGTTCTTGTGTGGATGATGAACACCAACTTGCTTCCCGGCTTGGCATGCGCTACAAATCCTATCTTTCTCAAAATGAACATTTGTTAATCCTAAAATGTGCTCTCCCTTTAGAAGCTTATGAAGATTCTTCATTCCAACATGGGCTAGTCGGCGATGCCAGAGCCAACCCATGTTAGTCTTAGCTATTAAGCAAGTGTCGAGTTCAGCTCTATCAAAATCCACCAAGTATAGCTGACCCTCTAACACTCCCTTAAAAGCTATTGAATCATCACTTCTTCTAAAGACAGTGACACCTACATCAGTGAATAGACAGTTGTAGCCCATTTGACATAATTGAGATACGGAAAGCAAATTGTAATCTAATGAATCAACAAGAAAAACATTGGAAATGGAATGGTCAGGAGATATAGCTATTTTACCCAAACCTTTGACCAAACCTTGGTTTCCATCCCCAAATGTGATAGCTCTTTGGGGATCTTGGTTTTTCTCGTAGGAGGAGAACATCTTCTTCTCCCCTGTCATGTGGTTTGTGCACCCGCTGTCGATGATCCAACTTGAGCCCCCGGATGCATAATCCTACAAAAAAAAGTTTAGTTCTTGACTTCAGGTACCCAAACAGTTTTGGGTCCTTTGGCATTAGACACAAGAACTTTGGGTACCCAAACACAAGTCTTGGAACCCTTGTGTTTGCCCCCAACAAACTTGGCAACTACCTTGCCGGATTTGTTAGTTAAAACATATGATGCATCAAAAGTTTTGAATGAAATGTCATGATCATTTGATGCATTAGGAGTTTTCTTCTTAGGCAACTTAGCATGGGTTGGTTGCCTAGAGCTAGATGTCTCATCCTTATACATAAAAGCATGGTTAGGGCCAGAGTGAGACTTCCTAGAATGAATTCTCCTAATTTTGCTCTCAGGATAGCCGGCAGGGTACAAAATGTAGCCCTCGTTATCCTGAGGCATGGGAGCCTTGCCCTTAACAAAGTTAGACAATTTCTTAGGAGGGGCACTAAGTTTGACATTGTCTCCCCTTTGGTAGCCAATGCCATCCTTGATGCCAGGGCGTCTCCCACTATAGAGCATACTTCTAGCAAATTTAAATTTTTCATTCTCTAAGTTATGCTCGGCAATTTTAGCATCTAATTTTGCTATATGATCATTTTGTTGTTTAATTAAGACCATGTGATCATGAATAACATTGATATCAACATCTCTATATCTATTACAAATAGACACATGCTCAACGGTAGATGTAGAGGGTTTGCAAGAATTAAGTTCAACAATCTTAGCACGTAATATATCATTTTTATCTCTAAGATCGGAAATTGTAACATTGCAAACATCAAAATCTTTAGCCTTAGCAAATAATTTATCATTCTCATCTCTAAGGCTAGCAAGAGAAACATTCAACTCATCAATCCTAGCAAGTAAATCAACATTATCATCTCTAGGATTGGAAGTTGAAACATTGCAAACATGAGAATCAACCTTAGCAATTAATTTGGCATTTTAATTTCTAAGGTTGGCAATAGTATCATGGCATGTGCTTAGCTCACTAGATAATTTCTTACATTTTTCTACCTCTAGAGCATAAACATTCTTAACCTTAACATGCTTTTTATTTTCCTTGATTAGGAAGTCCTCTTGGGAGTCCAAGAGATCATCCTTCTCATGGATGGCACTAATTAGCTCATTTAGTTTTTCTTTTTGTTGCATATTGAGGTCAGCAAAAAGAGTACGCAAATTATCTTCCTCATCACTAGCATTATCATCACTAGAGGACTCATATTTAGTGGAGGATTTGGATTTAACCTTCTTCCTTTTGCCATCCTTTGCCATGAGGCACTTGTGGCCGACGTTGGGGAAGAGAAGTCCCTTGGTGACGGCGATGTTGGCGGCGTCCTCGTCGGAGGAGGAGTCGGTGGAGCTCTCGTCCGAGTCCCACTCCCGGCAAACATGGGCATCGCCGCCCCTCTTCTTGTAGTGTCTCTTCTTCTCCTTTCTTCTCCCCTTCTTGTCGTCGCCCCTTTCACTATCACTAGATAATGGACATTTAGCAATGAAATGACCGGGCTTACCACATTTGTAGCATACTTTCTTGGAGCGGGGCTTGTAGTCTTTCCCTCTCCTTTGCTTGAGGATTTGAAGGAAGCTCTTGATGATGAGCGCCATCTCCTCGTTGTCGAGCTTGGAGGCGTCGATGGGTGTTCGACTTGGAGTAGCTTCCTCCTTCTTTTCTTCCGTCGCCTTGAATGCGACCGGTTGTGCCTCAGGTGTGGAGGAAGTGCCTTGCTCGATGATTTTCTTTGAGCCTTTAATCATTAGCTCAAAGCTCACAAATTTTCCTATAACTTCCTCGGGAGACATTAGCTTATATCTAGGATCACCTCGAATTAATTGAACTTGTGTAGGGTTAAGAAATACGAGGGATCTAAGAATAACCTTGACCATCTCATGGTCATCCCATTTTTTGCTCCCGAGGTTGCGCACTTGGTTCACCAAGGTCTTCAAGCGGTTGTACATTGCTTGTGGATCCTCCCCTTGGTGAAGCATGAAGCGACCGAGCTCCCCCTCGATCGTCTCCTGCTTGGTGATCTTTGTCACCTTGTCTCCCTCGTGCGCGGTCTTGAGTACGTCCCAAATTTCCTTCGCACTTTTTAGCCCTTGCACCTTATTATACTCCTCTCGACTTAGAGAGGCGAGGAGTATAGTGGTGGCTTGGGAGTTAAAGTGGTGAATTTGGGCCACCTCGTCCGAGTCGTAGTCTTCATCCCCTACGGATGGTACCTGTACACCAAACTCAACAACATTCCATATGCTTGTGTGGAGTGAGGTTAGATGGTGCCTCATTTTGTCACTCCACATATTATAATCTTCATCGTCAAAAACCGGTGGTTTGCCTAATGGAACGGAGAGTAAAGGAGTGCGCTTTGAAATGTGGGGGTAGCGTAGAGGGATCTTACTATACTTCTTGCGCTCTTGGCGCTTAGAAGTTACGGACGGCGCATCGGAGTCGGAGGTCGATGGTGATGAAGAGTCGGTCTCGTAGTAGACCACTTTTCTCATCCTCTTGTGCTTGTCGCCTCTCCGATGCGACTTGTGGGAAGAAGATTTCTTCTCCTTCCCCTTCCCTTTGTTGGAGGAGTCCTTCTTCTTCTCCTTCCTCTTGGTGCGGGACTCTTCCGATGAAGTGCTCCCGTGACTCGTAGTGGGCTTGTCGCCGGTCTCCATCTCCCTCTTGGTGTGATCTCCCGACATCACTTCGAGTGGTTAGGCTCTAATGAAGCACCGGGCTCTGATACCAATTGAAAGTCACCTAGAGGAGGGGTGAATAGGGCGAAACTGAAATTTACAAATATAATCACAACTACAAGTCGGGTTAGCGTTAGAAATAATAAAGAGTCCGAGAGAGAGGGCGCAAAACAAATCGCAAGCGAATGAAGAGTGTGACATGCGGATTTGTTTTACCGAGGTTCGGTTCTCGCAAACCTACTCCCCGTTGAGGAGGCCACAAAGGTCGGGTCTCTTTCAACCCTTACCCTCTCTCAAACGGTCCCTCGGACCGAGTGAGCTTCTCTTCTCAAATCAAACCGGGAACAAAACTTCCCCGCAAGGACCACCACACAATTGGTGTCTCTTGCCTCGGTTACAAATGAGTTTTAATCACAAGAACAAGTGAGAAAGAAAAGAAGCAATCCAAGCGCAAGAGCTCAAAAGAACACGGCAAATCTCTCTCGCTAATCACTAAAGCCTTGTGTGGAATTGGAGAGGATTTGATCACTTGAGTGTGTCTAGAATTGAATGTCTAGCTCTTGTAAGTGGTTGAGAAGTGGAAAACTTGGATGACTTGAATGTGGGGTGGTTGGGGGTATTTATAGCCCCAACCACCAAACTAGTCGTTTGGGTGGAGGCTGTCTGTCGCATGGTGCACCGGACAGTCCGGTGCACACCAGACATGTCCGGTGCGACAGCCACGTCACCCGTCCGTTAGGGTTTCGACCGTTGGAGCTCTGACGCTGGGCCCGCCTGGATGTCTGGTGGCGCACCGGACATGCACTGTAGAGTGTCCGGTGCGCCTGTACGCGCGTGCCTGACTTCTGCGCGCTCTGGCGCGCTTTTAATGCGCCTGCAGGTAGCCGTTGGCGCCGAAGTAGCTGTTGCTCCGCAGTTACACCAGACAGTCCGGTGTACACCGGACATGTTCGGTGAATTATAGCGGAGCAGCCGATGCGAATTCCCGAGGATGCCGAGTTCAGAGCCACGTCCTCTTGGAGCACCGGACACTGTCCAGTGTACACCGGACAGTCCGGTGAATTATAGCGCGCCAGCTCTGAAAATTCCCGAAGGTGAAGAGTTCAGCTTTGGAGTCCCCTGGCGCACCGGACATTGTCCGGTGGCACACCGGATAGTCCGGTGCGCCCGACCAGGGTGCCTTCGGTTGTCCCTTTGCTCCTTTGTTTGAACCCTTTCTCTTGATCTTTTTATCAGCTTATGGTGAACCTTTGGTACCTGTAGAACTTATAAACTTGGGCAAACTAGTTAGTCCAATTATTTGTGTTGGGCAATTCAACCACCAAAATTAGTTTAGAAAATAGGTGTAAGCCTAATTCTCTTTCAGTCTTCCCCCCCCAACTTTAGCTTCAAGGATGTTCATCATCCTCGCTGGAGTGGAGGGCGAGCCAAGTCGGGGCCCTGCCCTCCGCATGGGCTGGTGACCCGCTTCTTCCTCTAGCATTCGGAGGAGAAGGGTGTTCACCAGCCTTGCGGAGGAGGCGAACCTCGGCTACGTGGGGTCGGCTGGCTATAGGCTATCAGCTGCAGTGTGTCCTGGCCCTTTGGGATGGATGGCTTCGGCGCCGCTTCCGACGCTGCCTCCTACCGTCGAGTCCCTGACTTTTTGGCTTTAATGACCTCATTGTCACCCCCCGTAGGAGGATGGGGGCGAGGACCTTGCAACGGCGCACACCCTGAGGTGGTCGCTGCTGCTGGCAAACCACTCGGGGTGGTGGTCGTTGTTGCTGCTGGTGCAGAGCTGGCCGCCGCCGCCGGTGAGGTTGCCTAGAATGGAGGGTGAACCAAGTCGGGGCCCTGCCCTCCGCATGGGCTGGTGACCCGCTTCTTCCTCCAGCATTCGGAGGAGAAGGGTGTTCACCAGCCTTGCGGAGGAGGCGAACCTCGGCTATGTGGGGCTGGCTGGCTACAGACTGTCAGCTGCAGCGTCTCCGGCCCTTTGGGCTGGATGGCTTCGGCGCCGCTTCTGACGCTGCCTCCTGCCGTCGAGTCCCCGACTTTTTGGCTTTAATGGCCTCGTTGTCACCCCCCGTAGGAGGACGGGGGCGAGGACCTCCTTGCAACGGCGCACACCCTGAGGTGGTCGCTGCTGCTAGCAAACCACTCGGGGTGGTGGTCGTTGTCGCTGCTGGTGCAGAGGTGGCCGCCGCCGCCGGTGAGGTTGCCCGGAGCCAGCTTCCAACGCGATTCCTACTGGCGCAGCATGTTCATTCCTGCAGAAATAGAGCTAGGGCCCCGCTTGTAAGGGAATGTAATAACATATGTTTGCTTAGAAGCAGAATGTAATAACACATGTATGCAGGATTTTAGTCTGGAAACCCAAGTTGTGTGTCTGGACCCCCTGGGTGGTGGTCCTAGGTACTAGGACCCCTGCCGCAGGGTGGTGGAGTGTGTAGGCCCACGGCACGGGGCCAGGCTGAGCGGCTACACGGCTCCTGGACCACCCCAGGAGACAAGCATCGCTTCTCTAGTTCCGGACCACAAGTTGTCGGACGCACAGGACTTATAGTTCCAAATACTAGGGCACCCGTCACGGAGTGATGGAGTGTGCAGGATTTCGGGTACGGAACCAGGCTAACCGGCCACACAGGCTCCGGGCCACCCCATGGAATGGGCATCCGTTCTTTAGAACCGGCCCCCAGGCTTTTTCTTGTTTTTGTAAGGTACTCTTGAGTATTATTTATAAAGCAGTGTTAATACTTATCTGTGTATTGCTCGTTCCTGCTGTGTGAGATGTTACGTTGTTGACTCCTCCCCCGGTACCTGGCCCCCCACCTAGGATGTAGGCTTGATGTGTCGAGGTTGGATACCAGTGCGTCTGAAAGAGTTGTTAACAGCTCTCCGGGAGGCAGCCTTGCCAAGACTTGGATCTGTACACAGCTTCAACTAAGGAGTGTTAGCAGTACACCCGTAGGACCTATAGTCTCACACTAGCCTTTCTTAGATACATGCACGAGACTTGCAGGGTCTAGCCTAGGGGAGCCAAGTTGCACGTTCGGACCCCCTGGGCAATGGTTCTAGGTACTAGGATACTTGCTACGAGGAGGCGGAATGTGCAGGCCCACGGCACGGGGCCAGGCTGAGCGGCTACACGTCTCCGGGCCACCCCAGGAGACAAGCATCGCTTCTCTAGTTCCGGACCCCAAGTTGTCGGACCCACAGGACTTATAGCTCCGAATACTAGGGGACCCGTCACGGAGCGGTGGAGTATGCAGGGTTTTGGGTACGAAACCAGGCTAACCGGCCACACAGGCTTCGGACCACCCCATGGAACGGGTTCCCATTCTTTAGAGCCGGCCCCCAGGCTATCGGACCCTCCTGCTTTCGCATAGAGGCCCTAAACTGCAAACCTGGCTGCTCAATTCGGATACCATTATGCTTGACAGGATGGGAACTGATCGGATGGGTTAGACAGAATATAATCCAGAAACTGTTGGGTAAGACCTTGGAGCAGTAGGATAACACTACTGTAGAGGTACATCTGAGAGGGTAGTTTTCCTTTATAACTTATCATGCATGTGTGCGGACCAACAGGCCGGGTTTATGGGGACAGACCCCACCAGGTTGGCGTACATGTATGCGTTACCTAGTTACAAAAAAGGGAAAGACTTCGACCCCTCAGACTTGCTCTATAGATAAAACTTACAGAGATGTTTTGGCACCCCGGGGGGGCTCTCCTTTACCCGTTACCTTGAAGGGTCCTTCCCAGCCGGGGGAGTGTTGCGGAGCCCTAATTTGGCTTGGTACTTCCATAAGATTAGGCCCCGCCCTCGGGTTTCCATCTGCATCTGGCGAAAAGGCCCCCGTCTTTGGCTGCAGTCATTCCTAGATGAACCTGTCAGAAGTCTAGACCCGTGGGGGATCCAGAGGGGTTTCCGAAGGAAGGCAGGCTTTAGCTCCGTAGGCCAGGGGACATTGGGTCCCACCGGTGGTCCGTCTAGTCATCGCCATCGGAGTGGGAGTCCCTAGTGAAGACGTTCTTTAGGTCCCCTTCGGGTGACTGATACCTGAGGTCTCGCTCAGCTGCGGCTACCTCGCCGTCGTCGACCTTTTCCTTCCCAGGGCGGCGACGGGGCGGGCAGCCATCCTTGGAAGACTGCTCACGCCGCTCGCTGATGCATTCGCTGACGTGTTTCGCGAGATCAATGATCTCACGACACTCCGCGGCGCTGTGGCGACTGTTGGGGTGTACAGGGCATGAGCCGCTGTTACCCCTTTGCGGCCGTGGGCGTTTGTTGCGGTCGCCCTGGCCCCCGGTCGCAGTTGTGACAACCAGCACGGTAGACTACGGCCTTTCGTCGCCATGGCCCTTCTTTTTCTTTTTGCCGTCCCGGGGGGCGGCACCCGAGCCACCCATCTGGGTAGTCCCAGTTTGTGGGGCCGAGTGCCATGCACGGCCCTCGGCGGCTCTGGCGCACTTGTCGGCCAGAGTGAAGAGCGTGGGGACAGTCTCCACGTCATGTGTGGCCAGTTTCTCCAACATTTTCGTATCACGTACCCCTTGTCGGAAGGCCGTGATGATGGAGGCATCAGAAATATGAGGTATAGTACCTTGTACCTTGGTGAAGCGGGAGATAAACGTCCGGAGGGTCTCCCCGGGCTCCTGCCTCACTGCGTGTAGGTGGGCCTCCACGCCATGCTGCTGGTAAGCGCTGATGAAGTTTGCAACGAACCGTGCGCAGAGCTCTTCCCAGGTGTAGATTGATCCCGGGGCGAGGTTCATGAGCCAAGTCCAGGCAGGTCCAGACAAGGCAACATGAAAATACGTCGCCATCACAGCGGTGTTTCCTCCCGCTGTGGTGATGGCGATGACGTACACCTGTAGGAACTCCGATGGGTTTGATGTTCCATCGTATTTTTCTGGCAGGTGCAGCCGGAACTTGGGTGGCCATGACGCTGCACGGAGATGGTCCGCGAGGGCGGCGCAGCCTACGTCGGCTAGGGGGACACCCGTTTCGGACCGGGTGCCCATTGGTGTCTGCGGTGCTGCCGCAGCAAAGTCTCGATCGAGGCTGCGACCCTCGATGTTTTGGCGGCGTTCACGCGCCCTTTCCAAAGAGATCCGGGCGTCCTCCCCCGTACGCCTGCGGTTGAGTTCTGCCCGGAGGTCGTTGGTCTGTGCACCCCTTATGGAGGGTGAGCGCACTGACGCCGTCGCCTCGCGTTAGCGCCGGGATGACCGAGGCCTAGACCTGGTTGAGGTAGAATGCGCCATGCCGAGTAACCGGTCGACGTCATCACGCCATTGCTTCATGGCCCCTGGTGAGGCCGTGGAGCTAGAGGGGTGGCGCAGCAATTCCCTGGCCGCAGACAGCGCCATAGGCGCTGCCCTCGATAGAGTCCGGGACATCTGTGCCGGGGTGTGCTGCTGTACAGCGTGTACAGCAGCAGCCCCAGACTCGGGGTGGTCAGGTACTCGTGGCGCTGAGGACGCAACCTCTTGCTCCATCACCAAATCTTCTGAAGTTTCGGCGCGGTGCTCGATGATTCGCACCATCATGTTGAGTGAGAAAACCAGCAAAAACTTCAAGCCTAGGCCCCTACCTAGCGCGCTAAATGTCGAAGAGGAAATCTCTCCGGCCGGGTGGCGGATTGCACCCGCCCTAAATCCTAAGAAGAGGAGGGGCCTAAGCATTTTGCTTGCTACGAGATTGGTGGATGAACACACGAGAGCACGCGAGGGTTTAGAGTGGTTCGGGCCGCCGGAGCGTAATACCCTACTCCATTGTGTGATGTATTGCTTGAGAGCTTGTATGAACTTGTGAGTGTCTAAGGGAGCCTAAGGTTGGATCTGTCTTGTGACGCTGCATGCCTCCCCTTTTATAGCTGAAGGGGGCATGCACAAAGGTACTGAGCCCTGACATGTGGGCACAGGGACATAATGAATATAGCACTTGGAGCCACAAACGTTTGCTGCTGGGGCGATCTTCTAGTGCCCTGACACCCGAGATCTTCGTATCCTCGGTGTGCAGGGGAGGCTTCTTGTCGAAGAGACGATGAGTATAGTGCGTTGCACGGCACGGGCGCACTGTTTGCCAACAGACCGGTCAGGCGCGCTGCCTGCTGGATGACCCTGACGCCGCTTGCTACCGGATTGGATAGGACGCATTAAATGTTGGGAGGGCACGTCACCCGTTAGCGTGGTGGCAGGAGGCGCGTCCTTTCGGCAATAAATGCAGAGGCTGCACGGCTTTGTGAGCTTTACGTCAGACTTGGCCCGTTGGCTTATGTCGCAAGCCACGCGCCAGTAGCAGGAAGGGCCGAGCTAGGCCCGGACACATGCCAGCACCGGGCCCCCCTCTTGCCAGGGTCCTTCCCATCCCAGGACCTTGCTAATGCCCGGACCTCACTTGGAGGGAGACTAGGGCCTCTCCAAGGGACCTGGCGTGCCTTCTTGGGGCTCTGGACTTGTACGTATAGGGGTCTGGTGTCCTTTTGTGGGGGTCCGGACCCAACGGTGAAGACTGGGATGCACCACCCTTCCTTGCCACGTGGCGCCCTTGGACATGCCCGTGTGGTGGGGTTGGGCGCTATTCTCCAAGTGGCCTTGAGGTGTTGCACGGATGCGGCGTCTTCATGCTGTAGGAGAGGGTACCCCTGATCGAGGGTACTGACACATGTGTATCTTTTAATTTTAGCTAGACGTCGGCTGTACGGGGGAATGGAAATAGGAATGGGCTTTGCGGGGAGGAGGAATGAGAATGATAATAGATATAGAATGGTGGGAATGGACTATGCGCGGGGAGGAGGGGATCGGAAATGCAGAACAAGGAATGAGAATGGTGGCAGAACACGGGATGGGCAGAACAGGAAATGGTGGCAGAACACGGAATGGCAGACTACTATTGCAGCCTTAATAAGTAGTAGAGATTAGAAGAAAGACAACTTGAACAGGCTATGTAAATAACTCTTTAACTACTATTGCAGCCTTAATAAGTAGTAGAGATTAGAAGAAAGACAACTTGAACAGGCTATGTAAATAACTCTTTAAATTTAATAGCTCTCTATTTTCCTCCTTCGCTCTCTATTTTTACTCGGTATTCAGTTTTTGGTTTACATAGTCGATTAGATCAGCCTACTCTTTTTTAAAAAAATTTATTTTAGAGAGTAGCTAAATCAATAAATTTGTCTAATCTTTTGGAGAGTATAAATTTGAGGAGATTTGATGGTTTAGGTAATAGCTAAAATAAGGTGGTGATTTAGGCTGCTATTGGAAGGATGTTGTAACATTATAAAAACCATCAATTAAAATAATGCATTTTATTAATGATAATTATGGTAATAAATTTTCTCTTGATTTTTATTTGCATCTAGAATAAATTTTGTTTCCTCATATTTGATTTTGGATGCTTAATAGAATTTCTTTCTTAATGAAAATCCAATTGATTAATATAGAAATAATGGTCCACAAATAAATATTTTAGTTATAAATAATTTTAGTATAATTATTATGATTTTTTAAATTATTTAAAAATATATTTATTTATATTTTTAAATAGAAAAGAAAAGAAAAAAACAAAAACCAAACCTAGGCTCGGCCAGGCCAAACGGCCCAGCCGAGGCCCATCAAATTGCTGCCACCAGGGGGATTTTCCCCTCTCCCTACCGAGCAGGCCCCACCCGTGGTGCCCACTTGCCTCCTCATGCAGGGCGTCGTCACCGCGCCGCCGCCATTCCGCGCGCGCCGGCGGGCGCGCGAGCGCGCCTCCTCCTCGACGTCCGCGCCCCTGCCACGCCCTGTTTGGTCCCGGACCCGAAACCACCGTCTGTTCCCTCTTCTCCTCCCTCGTTTCCCCTTCTTCCTCCCCATTATGGAGACCTCCATTGATGACCATCAATGGAGTTCAATGGCCGGCTGTTTTCTTGTCTTCCCCGGCGCCCTCTCCTCTCCCCTCTCCCCTCTATAAATTGGACAGCCGGACCTCTCTCTCCCTCCTCGAGCTTGCTCTCTCTCTCGCTCTCCTCGCTCTCAAGTTTACCGTCGACCGCGCCCAAGTCCGCTGTCCTCGCGCCTCCCCGTTCGCGCCCCACAATCCCGGTTGAACCGCCCGTCCAACGCCGCGTCGTCCCCTGTCCCGCTCCGTGCTCGGCCGCCGTGCTCCCTGCTCTCCGAGTCCCTCCTAGAAGAAGACGGTTTTACATTTTAGCCCCTGTGCTTACGTAAAATTAATTTTGAAATATCCAGTTCAGAAATTATTAAAAAGAGACCCCTGGTGTATACGTTTAATTGTGGATCAGCCTCTGCAACAATATTTTGGATACAGGTATTATATATATATTTCGAAAATAATTAAGTTATGTCACGGTTCTTTAATTTTGTGATTTAGTACTAGAAACGTTTGCGATTAACTTCTCATTTTAGCACATAAAATAATATTGTCGGCGTTTCGAGACCGGGGGGGTCCCCGAGCCGACGAGTGAGTGTGCCGCGTGCCCCAGCCCAGATGGGTCGAGCGCGTGGGCGAGCGCGAAGGGGGGAGAGCGAGGTGGCCGGAGCCGGGTCGTGAGGGAGGCGGAGATCCCGCGGCCTTCGTGTTCGTCCCGCGCCCAGGTCGGGTGCGCTTGCAGTAGGGGGTTACAAGCGTCCGCGCGGGTGAGGGGAGCGAGCGGCCCCAAGAGAGCGCCTGCCCCTGCCCTCGTTCCCGCGAGGCCAACCTTCTCTAAGAAGGCCCTGGTCCTTCCTTTTATAGGCGCAAGGAGAGGATCCAGGTGTACAATGGGGATGCAGCAGAGTGCTACGTGTCTAGCGGGGGAGAGCTAGCGCCCTGGGTACATGCCAATGTGGCAGCCGGAGAGAACTTGGCACCCAGCTGGTGTGGTGTCGTGGCTGTCGGAGGAGTAACGGAGCCTGGTGGAGGGACAGCTGTTGGAACAGTTGGGCTCTTGCTGATGTCTCCCTGCTTCCGTAAGGGAGCCGAGAGCCGCCGTCGTCATGGGTCTAGCGGGGCGCCATCATTGCCTATCTGGCGGAGCTAGCCAGATGGGACGTCGGTCTTGTTCTCTGCGACCCAAGTCGGCTCGGGGCAGGGTGATGATTGCGCTTCCTGTTGACGTGGCGGACTTGTGCCCTAGGTCGGGCGACGTGGAGGCTCCTCCGAGGCCGAGGTCGAGTCTGTCTTCCATGGCCGAGGCCGAGCCCGAGCTCCTGGGTCGGGCGAGGCGGAGGTCGTTCGGCAGAGGCCAGGGCGGAGTCCGAGCCCTGGGTCGGGCGAAGCGGAGTTCGTCGTCTTCCGGGGCCTTAGCCCGAGTCCGAGCCCTGGGTCGGGCGGAGCGGAGTTCGCCGTCTTCCGGGGCCTTAGCCCGAGTCCGAGCCATGGGTCGGGCGGAGCGGAGTTCGCCGTCTTCCGGGGCCTTAGCCCGAGTCCGAGCCCTGGGTCGGGCGGAGCGGAGTTCGCCGTCTTCCGGGGCCTTAGCCCGAGTCCGAGCCCTGGGTCGGGCGGAGTGGAGTTCGCCGCCTTCCGGGGCCTTAGCCCGAGTCCGAGCCCTGGGTCGGGCGGAGCGGAGTTCGCCGTCTTCCGGGGCCTTAGCCCGAGTCCGAGCCCTGGGTCGGGCGGAGCGGAGTTCGCCGTCTTCCGGGGCCTTAGCCCGAGTCCGAGCCCTGGGTCGGGCGGAGCGGAGTTCGCCGTCTTCCGGGGCCTTAGCCCGAGTCTGAGCCCTGGGTCGGGCGGAGCGGAGTTCGCCGTCTTCCGGGGCCTTAGCCCGAGTCCGAGCCCTGGGTCGGGCGGAGCTTCCTATGGCGCCTTTCGCAAAGCCTGGCCGCCCGTCAGTCTCACTCTTTGCGTTAAATGCCCCAGTGACTTGGTCGGTCGGTGCGGTGATTTAGTCAGGGTTGCTTCTTAACAAAGGCAAGGCCTCGGGCGAGTCGGAGATGCGTCTGCCATAAAAAAGGGGGCCTCGGGCGAGACGGAAACACCTCAGGGTCGGCTGCCCTTGCTCGAGGCTAGGCTCGGGCGTGGCGTGATCGAGTCGCTCGTATGGACTGATCCCTGACTTAAATCAAACCCATCAGGCCTCTGCAGCTTTATGCTGATGGGGGTTACCAGCTGAGAATTAGGCGTCTTGAGGGTACCCCTAATTATGGTCCCCGACAGTAGCCCCCGAGCCTCGAAGGGAGTGTTAGCACTCGCTTGGAGGCTTTCGTCGCACTTTTTTGCAAGGGGACCAGCCTTTCTCGGTTGCACTTTGTTCCGGTGGGTGCGCGCGAGCGCACCCAGCCGGGTGTAGCCCCCGAGGCCTCGGAGGAGTGGTTTCACTCCTTCGAGGTCTTAATGCCTTGCGTAATGCTTCGGCTGGTCTGGCGGTTCCCTCATGCGAACAGGCCGTAGCCCGGGTGCACTGTCGGGGCCCAAGTTCTCGGGCTGGTATGTTGACGCTGTCAACGGTTTGGCCGGAGCCGGGTTTGCGAGAGCAGCCCCCGAGCCTCCGCACAGGGCGAGAGGGCGATCAGGGATAGACTCGGCTTTTTTACATACGCCCCTACGTCGCCTTTCCGCAAGGAGGAGGGGGGGAGAGCGCCATGTTACCCTCGATGGGCACCGAACATGGTGTCTCCGGTGAGCTGCAAGCGGGTAATCCGAGTGGACGTCCGTGCCCCGTTCGTTGGGGGTCGGCTAGGGGCCCGGAGGCACGCCCAAAAGTACCTGCGGGTGATCTGCCGGACCCGGTCCCCTGGCGACGGGGTCCGAGGGCTCGTTGCCTCCCTCCGATGGGATTCCGTTACAGGATCGTTCCCGCTGGTCTCGGAAATGTCCTAGGGTACCTCGGGAGCGCAGCCCGAGCCTTGGTTATGTATCGAACGTACCCCTGGTCATCCCTCACTCGGTGTCTGAGGCGACTGTGAACCCTTCGGGGGGCCAGCCTTCGAACCCCTGATCAGTAATGGGCGCGGAGCCCGAGTAGCCTGAGGCGGTCGTGGAACCTTTCGGGAGGCCGACCTTCGAACCCCTGACCAGTAGTGGGTGTCGGGCCCACGCGATCTGAGGCGGCTGTTGAACCCTTCGGGGGGCCAGCCTTCGAACCCCTGATCAGTAAGGAGGCTCGGAGCCTAGTTCCTTCACGGGGAAGGATCCCTTTGGGGGTATCCCCTTTCCCGGTCCCTGTTGCAAGAGATAGAGAAAGAGGAAAAAGGGAAAAAGGATACGAAATTGAACGACGTGGCGTACCTTTTTTGGTGGAGTCGTTTTTGCGAAGGCGAAGCGTCGCCAGCTGCTTCCGCCAGAAGCGCCGCCTGTCGAGCCGCGGAGTTAATGCGCCGGGGCGAGTAGTTGGCGAGGCTGCCGTTGCGCGTGCGCGAGCCGTTCGAGGAACGGGTCACGGGCGCGTCGTCTTCACACCGTGAGAGGGGGTTCTCTCGCTGCCTCCGGATGGGACGTGAGCTTGGCTGACGGCGTGACCGCTGCTCTCGCGCGCCTGCCACCGTCATTACTGCCGGCCCACTTTTGACCGCGTTTGACCGCTGCGTCAGGCTGGCGCTGCTGGGTCGCGCGCTAGGGTCGCCTCGGGTCGCGGTATTGGTTCCGCAACCGAGGAGGTGCGGTGGTGGCGCAAGTGGTACAGTTGCTTGCATGCAGCATCCGGCGCGCTGGTCGCGCGACGCGTGGGCTTGGGCCTCCATGCTGGCAGGTCAGGAGTCGGAGAAGCGCGTCCACTTGGCGCGGTTGCATGCCGCCTGCATGGCTGCCCGCCCCTTTCGCCCGTTGGTCTGGGCAAAAGTGGAGGGTCACTCGTAACCGCTGGGTGGTTGCGTGCGCCGTGCGCGGCGGTTCGGCTTCTTCTGCTCGGAGCCGGTCTGCATGACATGTGGGTCCCAGCCCCCGCGCCGCAGGGGAGGGCTTTGGAGGCGTGTTGGAGAAGACTCAGCCCGTGACGGTTGGGGGCGCAAGCAGGGAGAGTTGCCTTTAAAAGGAGGGCGACCCCTTTCGTAAGGCGACCATGTCTTCTTCCTCCCTTATGCATCGTGTCTTTCCACCTTTCAAGCCCCCGGATGGGGGAAACCGTCGTCTCCTCGCCTCATCGTCGGAGGACACAACTCCGTGGGAGTGGGTACCTTTCAGCCATCGTTCGGCTTCAAGGATTTTCATCAGGCAGCCCGGTGGCTCCCCTCCGCTGGGGGTCACGCGAGACGGTGACCACCAGCTCCTGGGTGGGGAGGAGCAAACCGGGCTGCGATCTTGGTCCCACCCTCAGCTTCAAGGATGTTCATCATCCTCGCTGGGGTGGGTGCCGGACTGAGCCGGCGCTCTACCTCCCGCACGGGTTCGTGGGTCGTCCTCTCCCGCAACATTCGAGGGAGAGGGCGCTCACTGGCCCTGCGGGCGGCCCGGACTTCGACAACGCGGGGTGGATTGACGGCGGACGTCGTTACCTCCAGCGTGTCGGGTCGGCTGGTTTGGCTCCCGGCGGCCCCTTCTGTTGGGGGGCGGCTGCCGCGCCGTGTACACGGGAGGACCACCCTAGATGCTGCGCGCTGTTAGGGCGGCGTTCGTGTTCTGGGGTGGTCCTGCCTCCACACCGGGGCGGCGCCTTTACGCGGAGGCCGGTGCCCCACTCATCTGGGAGGACTTGAGTGGGGATCTGCCGGTAGGCTGATGGCTCCTGCTGTCGGTGCCGAGGTGGAGGCGGCTCGAGAAGTCCCCGTCACCGACGGGATTACCGCCACCATCCGCGCTTCGGGCCTCCGGCTCTTTGTACTTGTCCTCGCCCCTCGAGCGTCGGTGTGGGCGAGGGCAAGGCTGCAGCGGCGCCTACCCCGAGGCCCGCGCTGCTGCAGTTCGGTCGTCCGGAGTGGGGGCCGTCGTCGTCGTGGCCAGAGCGGGCGGCGGCGAGCCGCCCTTCAGTCTTCTGCAGCCCCGCAGGCCCGCCCCTATCGAGTGGGGTTGTTCGTACCTGCGGAGGGGGAACCGGAGTTCCGTTTGTAATGGCACTTCGAGTGCCGGGTTTTTTGTTCATTTCGGCTTTCGGGGCCTGAACATACATGTAACGTCGGCACAGAGCCGTATTTTTTCCTCATTTCCGAGCACTAAGACTCGTCTGCTGATTATCTGAACCGCTTTACCAAGCATGAGTCGCCCCGTGTCAAGGTGACGAGTGAGGTATCCGTATCCCGGAGGCGTAGGAGTCCCTCGGCTCGGTCGGCCCTGTTGTCCGAGGCTCCTCTAGCTTAGTTAAAGAGACCCCTCGGCCGCTCTTCGACGAGCCGAGGCCGGGGGTAGCGATATCAGCATGAGCAGAGGCGGAGTTGGCTCGAAAATGAAACCTGGTTGGCCGGAGCCTAGCCGAGTTGTCCGTTGGTAGGATCGACGCCGGAGTTGGTCAGCCGAGGCTTCGGACCGGGCTGGTGCCCTCGGAAGGTGGTTGGCCGAGGCCCCGGAGGTGGCCGGCCGAGCCGCCCGCTCGGGCCGGATTCCCGGAGAAGTCCCTGACAGCGATTGCCCGGGCGTGGTGATGACGTCGTCCTTCGGAGCGGAGGCCCTCGGACCGCGTCGCCGTCCGCGGCTAGGTCGGGCCTCGCCGAAGGTGCCGTCGATGCCGAGGGTGTCGCCGCCCCCTTCCGGCGTCAAGACCCGAGCCTGTAGGATCAGATTGTCTTGTAGCGTGGGCCTTGTGCGGCCGTCGAGGCCAGAACACACACCCTTGCCGCGTTGTAAAGCTGCGTCTCTTTTCCTCTTGTTTCGAGTATCTGGACTTTTTGTCGGTAACAGGGATGTTAGTGCGAGCGAGAGTTGCTTCTCGCGGAAGGTGATGAGTGAGGTATCCGTATCCCGGAGGCGTGGGAGTCCCTCGGCTCGGTCGGCCTTGCCGCTTACGCGTACTTTCACCCGTCCATGAGGCCCCGTCACCGACTTGGTCGAGAAGGCCTGAAAGATCGCTTCGGCAGAAGGGCTTCCGAACGTAAAGACTTGTTCAATCCGTGGAGCCGCTTTATCCGAACGTGAGTTACTTATCGCAGAAGGTGATGAGTGAGGTATCCGTATCCCGGAGGCGTAGGAGTCCCTCGGCTCGGTCAGCCTTGACTGCTTACGTGTACCCCGTCGTTTCCGGGACCCACTTTTCGAAGTAGTCAAAAACCACGAAAGACATTCTGGTAAAAGAGATTTTTTTTTCGAGGAAAATTTTGACGCAGAGGGGGTTTCCCCCCTTTTAGCCCCCGAGGGAGGGTCGGGCTTTGCCGAGGCGAGGCCGACCCTTCCTTGTTGACTAAACTTTGCGTGGGTGCGAGGTATATGAACAACTTGGAAACATCTTAAGGGTAGAAGCGACGTAGCTGTTGGATGTTCCAAGCGTTGTCGTAGACCTCGCCTTGACTGTTGGCCAGCTTGTACGTTCCGGGCTTCAGAACTTTGGCGATGATGAATGGCCCCTCCCAGGGGGGCGTGAGCTTGTGCCTCCCTCGGGCATCTTGCCGCAGCCGAAGCACCAGGTCGCCCACCTGGAGGTCTCGGGGTCGGACCCCTCGGGCGTGGTAGCGTCGCAGGGACTGCTGATACCGCGCCGAGTGTAGTAAGGCCTTGTCCCGAGCCTCTTCCAGCTGGTCCAGCGAGTCTTCTCGGCTAGCTTGGTTGCTTTGATCGTCGTAGGCTCTCGTCCTCGGGGAAGCCGTATTCCAGGTCCGTGGGCAAGACGGCCTCGGCCCCGTAGACCAGGAAGAACGGCGTGAAACCCGTGGCTCGGATCGGCGTCGTCCTCAGGCTCCAGACCACCGAGGGGAGTTCCTTCATCCATCGCTTGCCGAACTTGTTGAGGTCATTGTAAATCCGAGGCTTGAGCCCTTTTAGAATCATGCCATTGGCGCGCTCTACTTGCCCATTCGACATGGGATGAGCTACGGCGGCCCAGTCTACCCGGATGTTGTGATCCTCGCAAAAATCCAAGAATTTTTTGCCGGTGAACTGGGTGCCGTTGTCGGTGATGATGGAGTTCGGGACCCCAAAGCGATGGATGATGTTGGTGAAGAACGCCACCGCCTGCTCGGATCTGATGCTGTTCAGGGGTCGGACCTCGATCCACTTGGAGAATTTGTCGACGGCGACCAGCAGGTGCGTGTAGCCCCCGGGCGCCTTCTGCAGAGGGCCGACGAGGTCCAGACCCCACACAGCGAAGGGCCAGGTGATGGGTATCGTCTGCAGAGCCTGGGCGGGCAGGTGGGTCTGCTTCGCATAGAATTGGCACCCTTCGCAGGTGCGGACAATTCTAGTGGCGTCAGCCACCGCCGTCGGCCAGTAGAAGACTTGCCGGAAAGCGTTCCCGACAAGGGCTCGAGGCGCTGCGTGATGGCCGCAAGCCCCCGAGTGTATCTCTTGCAGAAGTTCCTGACCTTCAGGCGATGGAGATGCACCGCTGGAGGATGCCCGAGGGGCTGCGGTGGTAAAGCTCCTTCTCATCGCCCAGCAAGACGAACGACTTGGCGCGTCGCGCTACCCGCCGTGCCTCGGCTTGGTCGAGGAGTAGCTCTCCTCGGCGGAGATATTGCAGGTACGGGGCCTGCCAATCTCGATCAGGCGTGACCCCGCTCCGCTCCTCTTCGATGCGCAGCGCCTCGTCCTCGGGGGCCGAGGGTTCCTCGGGTTGAAACGAGGATGGCTCGGGCTGGGCCGAGGTCTCCTCGGACGGGGCCGAGGGCGCCTCGGGCTCGGGCGTGTCGCTGATCTTGACGGAGGGTTGGTGCAGATCCCGGGAGAAGACGTCCGGGGGAACCGTCGTTCGCCCCGAGGCTATCTTTGTCAGCTCGTCCGTAGTCTCGTTGTAGCGCCGGGCGATGTGGTTAAGCTCGAGCCCGTAGAACTTGTCTTCTAGGCGTCGAACCTCATCACAATAGGCCTCCATCTTCGGGTCGCGGTAGTGGGAGTTCTTCATGACTTGGTCGATGACGAGCTGCGAGTCGCCGCGAGCGTCGAGGCGTCGGACCCCTAGCTCGATGGCGATCCGCAATCCGTTGATCAGAGCTTCGTACTCAGCCACATTGTTGGACGCCGGGAAATGGAGGCGTAGCACGTAGCGCAGGTGTTTCCCGAGGGGCGAGACGAAGAGCAGGCCCGCGCCGGCTCCCGTCTTCATCAGCGACCCGTCGAAGAACATGGTCCAGAGCTCCGGTTGGATCGAAGCCGTCGGCAACTGTGTGTCGACCCATTCGGCTACGAAGTCCGCCAGTACCTGGGACTTGATGGCCTTCCGAGGGGCGAACGAGATTGTTTCGCCCATGATTTCCACCGCCCACTTCGCGATCCGTCCCGAGGCCTCTCGGCACTCGCTGATGAAGTAAACTGGCCTCTGAATGGGCAATGCATGCCCCTCTTCTTGCCTTTCGACCACGATCGCGGCGCTGACCACCTGAGTGGTAGCGGCGACGTAGACCAAGAGGGCTTCTCCATCAGCTGGGGGCACCAAGACGGGCGCCTGGGTGAGGAGCGCCTTCAGGTTCCCGAGAGCTTCCTCGGCCTCGGGAGTCCAAGTGAAGCACTCGGCCTTCCTTAAGAGACGGTACAGAGGCAGGCCTCTTTCGCCGAGGCGCGAGATAAAACGGCTCAAAGCCGCGAGACATCCCATGACCCTCTGTACGCCTTTTAAGTCCTTGATGGGCCCCATGCTGGTGATGGCCGCGATCTTCTCCGGTTTGGCTTCGATGCCCCGCTCGGAGACGATGAATCCCAGGAGCATGCCTCGGGGCACCCCGAAGACGCACTTCTCGGGATTGAGCTTGACGCCCTTCGCCTTGAGACACCGGAATGTCACTTCAAGGTCGGAGAGAAGGTCGGAGGCTTTCCTTGTCTTGACTACGATGTCATCGACGTAGGCCTCGACCGTGCGACCAATGTGTTCGCCGAACACATGGTTCATGCACCGCTGGTACGTTGCACCCGCGTTCCTCAAACCGAACGGCATGGTGACATAACAGTACATGCCGAAGGGCGTGATGAAAGAAGTCGCGAGCTGGTCGGACTCTTTCATCTTAATTTGATGATACCCTGAGTAGGCATCGAGGAATGACAGGGTTTCGCACCCAGCAGTGGAATCCACGATCTGATCGATGCGAGGTAGAGGGTAGGGAACCTTCGGACATGCTTTGTTGAGACCAGTGTAATCTACACACATCCGCCATTTCCCCCCTTTCTTCCTCACAAGCACAGGGTTGGCAGGCCATTCAGGATGGAATACCTCTTTGATGAACCCTGCTGCCATCAGCTTGTGGATCTCCTCGCCTATCACCCTGCGCCTTTCCTTGTCGAATCGGCGCAGAGGCTGTCTGACCGGTCGGGCTCCGGCCCGAATATCCAGCGAGTGCTCGGCGACATCCCTCGGTATGCCGGGCATGTCCGAGGGACTCCACGCAAAGACGTCGGCGTTTGCGCGGAGAGAGTCGACGAGCACTGCTTCCTATTTGGGATCGAGCCCAGAACCGATCCGGATCTGCTTGGAGGTGTCGCCACTAGGGGTCGAGAGGGACGGCCTTAACCGTCTCCGCTGGCTCGAAGTTGCCGGCGTGTCGCTTCACGTCCGGCACCTCTCGGGAGAGGTTTTCCAGGTCGGCGATGAGGGCCTCGGACTCGGCGAGGGCCTCGCCGTACTCCAAGCACTCCACATCGCATTCGAATGCGTGTTTGTACGTGGGGCCGACGGTGATGACCCCATTGGGGCCCGGCATCTTGAGCTTCAGGTAGGTGTAGTTGGGGATGGCCATGAACTTCGCGTAGCATGGCCTTCCCAATACTGCGTGGTAGGTTCCTCGGAACCCGACCACCTCGAACGTCAAAGTCTCCCTTCGGAAGTTGGAGGGTGTTCCGAAGCAGACAGGAAGGTCGAGCTGTCCGAGGGGCTGGACGCGCTTCCCAGGAATGATCCCGTGGAAGGGCGCAGCGCCTGCTCGGACGGATGACAGATCGACGCGCAGGAGCCTGAGGGTCTCGGCGTAGATGATATTGAGGCAGCTGCCCCCATCCATCAGGACCTTGGTGAGCCTGACGTCGCCGATGACAGGATCGACGACGAGCGGGTACTTCCCCGGGCTCGGCACGTGGTCGGGGTGGTCATCTTGGTCGAAGGTGATGGGCTTGTCGGACCAGTCTAGGTAGACTGGCGCCGCCACCTTCACCGAGCAGACCTCCCGACGCTCTTGCTTACGATGCCGAGCCGAGGCATTCGCCGCATGCCCTCCGTAGATCATGAAGCAGTCGCGGACCTCGGAGAACTCTCCTGCTTGGTGATCTTCCTTTTTGTCGTCGTCGCGGGCCCTGCCACCCTCTGCGGGTGGCCCGGCCCGGTGGAAGTGGCGCCGAAGCATGACGCACTCCTCGAGGGTGTGCTTGACGGGCCCCTGATGGTAAGGGCACATCTCCTTGAGTGCCTTGTCGAAGAGGTTGGCGCCTCCGGGGGGCTTCCGAGGGTTCTTGTATTCGGCGGCGGCGACAAGGTCCGTGCTGGCGGCTTCGCGTTTCGCTTGCGACTTCCTCCTGCCTTTCTTCTTGGCGCCGAGCGGAGTAGACGCCTCGGGAGCATCTTCCGACGGGCGGCCCTGGGGCTGCTTGTCCTTTCGGAAGATGGCCTCGACCGCCTCCTGACCAGAGGCGAACTTGGTGGCGATGTCCATCAGCTCGCTCGCCCTGGTGGGGGTCTTGCGACCCAACTTGCTCACCAGGTCACGGCAGGTGGTGCCGGTAAGGAACGCACCGATGACATCGGAGTCGGTGATGTTGGGCAGCTCGGTGCGCTGCTTCGAGAATCGCCGGATGTAGTCCCGAAGAGACTCTCCCGGCTGTTGCCGGCAGCTTCGGAGGTCCCAGGAATTTCTGGGGCGCACGTACGTGCCCTGGAAGTTGCCGGCGAAAGCTTGGACCAAATCCTCCCAGTTGGAAATCTGCCCCGGAGGCAGGTGCTCCAACCAAGCGCGAGCAGTGTCGGAGAGGAACACGGGGAGGTTGCGGATGATGAGGTTGTCGTCGTCCGTTCCACCCAGTTGACAGGCCAGGCGGTAGTCCGCGAGCCACAATTCCGGTCTCGTTTCCCCCGAGTACTTTGTGATAGTAGTCGGGGGTCGGAATCGGGTCGGAAACCGCGCCCGCCGAATGGTCCGGCTGAAGACCTGCGGACCGGGTGGTTCGGGCGAGGGACTCCGATCCTCCCCGCTGTCGTAGCGTCCCCCACGCCTGGGATGATAACCTCGGCGCACCCTTTCGTCGAGGCGGGCCCGACGGTCGCGATGAGGGTGCTCGTTGCCGAGGTGGCCCGGGGCCGCAGGCGCGGTGTTGCGCGTGCGCCCGGTGTAGACCGAGGCTTCCCGCATGAGCCAGGGAAGTCGCGGCACGAGGCTCCGAGGGGTACCCCTGCCTTCGGGAGGCAGAGCTCTCGGCCCGCCGGGCCGCAGCGCCTTCCAGGAGATGCTTGAGCTCTCCCTGGATTCGCCGACCCTCGGTGGTTGATGACTCCGGCATCGCGCGGAGGAGCATCGCTGCGGCTGCCAGGTCCTGACTGGTTCCGCCGGATGCGGGTGGCGGTCTGCCCCTAGCATCGTTGGCGATGCGGTGCTGGAGACCCTGGGGCAGGTGACGTATTTCTCCGGCCGGGGGCTGGCCCGCCCATACCTGCCCGACGTCCCGGCGGATTGCCTCGAGCGCTCCTGCTCCCTCATCGAGCCCGGCCTGCGCCCCGCGGACTTGCTCGAGCTGTGGGTCGTGACCCCCCGCCGGAACGGGGACCACAGCTAGCTCCCGCGGGATGTCGGCGCGAGGCGCTGGCCTAGGGAGATCACCATCCTCCGGCATGCCGAGACAGCTGCCTCCGGAGGGATCCCCTAGCTCGACGTGGAAACATTCGCGGCTCGGGCCGTAGTCCTTGTCGTCAAGGCTGCGGCTGCCGTCGGAACAGTCGGAGAGGCAGTAGTTGCATGCGGTCATGAAGTCCCGCATGGCACTAGGGTTGCCAGATCCAGAGAAATCCCAGCAGATGCTGGGGTCGTCATCTTCCTCGGACCTAGAGGGTCCGTAGGTCGAGACGCCCGTCAATCGGTCCCAAGGCGACCGCACACGAAACCCGAAAGGGGTTGCACTCGCCTCAACGTGAGCGCCCGCCAGAGCGAGGTCACTAGGCGGGTTGAGGTCGAGTCGAAATGACAAAGGATGGGAAGCAACCGGTACCTTTTGGTCGACGAGGAGCGACGAAGTCACATCGGGGGCTGATCGCGCCGTCGTCCTGGGTACGAGGGCGACGTCCTGCAGGCCCTCCGTGAGCGCGCTGGCGTCGTCCACTTGCTCGGGGTTGGCGTGTTGCGGGGGGACGGCGCTCGCCTTCGCCTCAAACGCGAGGGTGACGCCCGACGCGTCCTCCGTTGGGGCGCTGGGGATGTCGATTTGCTCGACAGCCGACTGAGCGCAGCCTCCCGCTCGGCCCTGGTTGCCCCGCCTCCTCCTCCGATGGTGAGGGAGAGGATGGGGCGAGCTCGAAAGTTGTCCTTCCCCCACGCGGGAAAGACGTCGTCGATTCCGCCGCCGGCGGGCGGGCTGTCCGCCACCATTGTCGCTGTCGCGCGGCGATGGAAGGAGTATCATGTCGTAGCTGCCGTCGAAAGACATGAACTCGAGGCTCCCGAAACGGAGCACCGTCCCGGGTTGAAGAGGTCGTTGGAGACTGCCCATCTGGAGCTTGACGGGAAACTGCTCGTCAACACGCAGCATGCCCCTACCTGGCGCGCCAACTGTCGACGTTTCGAGACCGGGGGGGTCCCCGAGCCGACGAGTGAGTGTGCCGCGTGCCCCAGCCCAGATGGGTCGAGCGCGTGGGCGAGCGCGAAGGGGGGAGAGCGAGGTGGCCGGAGCCGGGTCGTGAGGGAGGCGGAGATCCCGCGGCCTTCGTGTTCGTCCCGCGCCCAGGTCGGGTGCGCTTGCAGTAGGGGGTTACAAGCGTCCGCGCGGGTGAGGGGAGCGAGCGGCCCCAAGAGAGCGCCTGCCCCTGCCCTCGTTCCCGCGAGGCCAACCTTCTCTAAGAAGGCCCTGGTCCTTCCTTTTATAGGCGCAAGGAGAGGATCCAGGTGTACAATGGGGATGCAGCAGAGTGCTACGTGTCTAGCGGGGGAGAGCTAGCGCCCTGGGTACATGCCAGTGTGGCAGCCGGAGAGAACTTGGCACCCAGCTGGTGTGGTGTCGTGGCTGTCGGAGGAGTAACGGAGCCTGGTGGAGGGACAGCTGTTGGAACAGTTGGGCTCTTGCTGACGTCTCCCTGCTTCCGTAAGGGAGCCGAGAGCCGCCGTCGTCATGGGTCTAGCGGGGCGCCATCATTGCCTATCTGGCGGAGCTAGCCAGATGGGACGTCGGTCTTGTTCTCTGCGACCCAAGTCGGCTCGGGGCAGGGTGATGATGGCGCTTCCTGTTGACGTGGCGGACTTGTGCCCTAGGTCGGGTGACGTGGAGGCTCCTCCGAGGCCGAGGTCGAGTCTGTCTTCCATGGCCGAGGCCGAGCCCGAGCTCCTGGGTCGGGCGAGGCGGAGGTCGTTCGGCAGAGGCCAGGGCGGAGTCCGAGCCCTGGGTCGGGCGAAGCGGAGTTCATCGTCTTCCGGGGCCTTAGCCCGAGTCCGAGCCCTGGGTCGGGCGGAGCGGAGTTCGCCGTCTTCCGGGGCCTTAGCCCGAGTCCGAGCCCTGGGTCGGGCGGAGCGGAGTTCGCCGTCTTCCGGGGCCTTAGCCCGAGTCCGAGCCCTGGGTCGGGCGGAGCGGAGTTCGCCGCCTTCCGGGGCCTTAGCCCGAGTCCGAGCCCTGGGTCGGGCAGAGCGGAGTTCGCCGTCTTCCGGGGCCTTAGCCCGAGTCCGAGCCCTAGGTCGGGCGGAGCGGAGTTCGCCGTCTTCCGGGGCCTTAGCCCGAGTCCGAGCCCTGGGTCGGGCGGAGCGGAGTTCGCCGTCTTCCGGGGCCTTAGCCCGAGTCCGAGCCCTGGGTCGGGCGGAGCGGAGTTCGCCGTCTTCCGGGGCCTTAGCCCGAGTCCGAGCCCTGGGTCGGGCGGAGCTTCCTATGGCGCCTTTGGCAAAGCCTGGCCGCCCGTCAGTCTCACTCTTTGCGTTAAATGCCCCAGTGACTTGGTCGGTCGGCGCGGTGATTTAGTCAGGGTTGCTTCTTAACGAAGGCAAGGCCTTGGGCGAGCCGGAGATGCGTCTGCCGTAAAAAAGGGGGCCTCGGGCGAGACGGAAACACCTCAGGGTCGGCTGCCCTTGCTCGAGGCTAGGCTCGGGCGTGGCGTGATCGAGTCGCTCGTATGGACTGATCCCTGACTTAAATCAAACCCATCAGGCCTCTGCAGCTTTATGCTGATGGGGGTTACCAGCTGAGAATTAGGCGTCTTGAGGGTACCCCTAATTATGGTCCCCGACAAATATTATGTTAGTAATTGTTTAAGTATAGTTTTAATGATATAAGAAATTGAAATAGGTACTAGGCCGCACCTTTTGGTCAGGTTAAAATTTAGAGTTTTTTTAATCATAATATTTGTGTTCATGCTCCTATCGCTTATTCACTAAGAATTAGTAAAATACTCGTTTATATAACCATGATTATGTTATTAAAAGTCTAATTAGTAATTTACATTAATTCTTAAAATATTAATGTTAGAAGAATTATAAATAAACAATTTTTATCTATACGCATAATTTCTATATAGAAAAAAGGGGATAAAACTTAAAGGTCTATTATTAGTAATAAATAAAATAATTAGCATTTAATTTCCATAAAGATTGTTAATACATATTATACTAGATGAAACTAGTGTTATAGTCACCTACTCATATTTTCACCAATATTGACTCAGTAATGGTCATAATGGATTAATAAGTATTTACGCTTTAAGACGTATTTATGAGGATAATTGTGTGATGTATGAATGTGTATGTAATGGTGAATGATTACTCCTGTAATGGTTTATGTTTATTTATTTGGCGTACGTATTCTTTTTGTATGTACGATACGCAAATCGATGCTAGAAGTTGACTGTGAGGTAGACGAACTAAACTCGTTCGAGGACGACCCACAGGACACTTTCGAGCAAGGCAAGTGGATTCTCTCTCTGTATATTTTGTTTGTACCTAATTAATGCATATAAAAATGTTTACTTTTTGGATATATTGCATAATTTGATGGGATTTGCCTAATTAAGGATTTCCTAGATTTACCAACTTTTATTCCTTGATTACCCTGGAAAAAATACTATGCTTTGCAATTTTTGCTATCGCTCAACTTGATAAAAATGATGTCACTTTTTCAATGATATTATTGTTCTAGAAATGAAATTTGTATTATGATGTTAATCCGATGGTTAAACAAGATTATTTCATATTAAACGGAACATGGAGTGACTACCCAGGATAACAGTGCAACCACGAGTGCTATAATAGCTCTGGCTTTGGTAATTAGTTTTATATGCTTAGTACATGTTAACATGGGGACATTGTTGGCTAAGGTACCTCGCCCAGAGGACCTTCACACCGACTTAGAAACCTTAGCAGGTTGCTTTGTATTAAGTGTATTTTGTGAAAACCTCATAGTGAATCTCTAGCCATTCGCCTCGGCGGTGTTTAAGGATCCGTACAACCCATGCTAGATGGGATATACAGCTTGTGGGTAAAGTTGTACCAACTCTGCAGAGTGTAAAACTGATATGTCAGCCGTGCTCACGGTTAAGAGCAACCTGGACCCTCACATGATAAGTGAACATAAAGATGAAGAATAAATCGTGATCCGATGATTCACAAATGGTTTGCTTAAGTGATTTCACTTAAGTGTTTTTGATATAATTTTATGTCTTGGATTAATTGGGATATTTGGGACACACTTATTAGTAAGACAGGTGTTGCTAATAAAATATTGACCAACTAAAATGCTTACCGCTTAACCTTAGCCTTACCTTGTTAAACTTGCATTAATTTCCCCCACTTGCTGAGCCCCGACCATAAGTGAGCTCACCCTTGCTAATATTTTGATCAGAGGGTGACGAAGAAGACCTTGATGGAGATTTCGATGAATACTGAGTCTAACGATGTGTTGGTCATCTTCCTGTGGGAGATTACCCATGTTCTTTCCGCTATACTTTAATGATACTGTTTAAGATACTTATATCTAGATGATGTAATAAAATTACTCTACTTTCTTTATGCCTGTTTGTATTGTCTTTTGATATATTATACTTGTGACATCAACATATATGTGGAAAATAGATCTTGGCACATATATGCTATGCATTCGGTTTTGCCGCTAGAACCGGGTGTGACATATGTGTTCGCTCCAAATACCAAAATCAGTTTTTTTTGTCTGTCAGTGTCGCCAGTTTTGGAAACGCTCTGACGGCGCTGCATTTTGTTCGACAGGCTCCTTTCAGCTTGACCTTTGATCTTGCAAGCTCGACCTTCGATCTTTTGCAGACAAGAAAAAGAGAAAAGAAAATTGTAGTTCCGCAAAAAACTAGTTAGTAAAGCAGAGGCCAGATAAAAGATGAAACAATCAAAATTCGGAAGGCAAAAAGAATTTGCAGATAGTTGGTCGCTAAAATCAGCTCAAGTGCGTACCAGGTAACAAGCGGTTTGTACCCGGTCCTAGACTACTAAACGAAAGTCCCAAGCTAACTGCGGCACGCAATTCTGCATGTTTCACCATGATTGTATGAGCTGGTCTAAACATGAGGCACTCCTCCAGTCTTGCTAGAACCAAGCTGCAGGCCTGCAGCTCACCTGACAGAAACTCAAACTCTGTGCAGCTTCAAAACTTCGGACCCTGAAGTTGCAATCAAACAGGGTCTTCACTGCTTCACGTTTATCAATCATGTCATGGAAGCCTGTCAGGTCTAGAGAAGGGACTGGCCACGCGCTTGAAGTGGTACAACCGTACAAGGCTCGCTATCTCTTCCTCATTCTTCGAACAGAGTCATATATCGGACGGAACAGAATGGTGGAGATGTATCTCTCTCCAAAGCTGGGGAAAATGACCTGCAAACCCACGTGACTGGTTAATTGTCTAAACCATGGCAAAATGTCAAAAATGAAATTAACATGCTCGCACCGCAATCAGCTTTCCGGCATTTTCAGGTCTTTTGCCAACATTGATAGCAGCAACCGCTGCAGCACCAGAGGAAATACCAACCTGCATACAGACCCGTAAATGAATCACAAATCACATAACAAAGAAATTGGAGATGCTATTGTAATAACTAAGACAACTCAAAAGCTATTCGTTTTACAGTGCGCTACTCACCAGCAAGCCCTCTTTTAGAGCAAGTTCCCTTGCAGAATCAACGGCTTCTGCTGTGCTAACCTGAAAAGTCAACAACCATAATCGTCAATTAGCTCATCAGACTGCAAGAAGTTTAAAACTACAAAATCTGTTTGACGTAAAAGTGGTTCTAAAGTTAGCATTACAGACCTTCACAACCTCATCAATCAACTGCACATCTAATATACTTGGAATGTAACCTGTTGTTTATTGGCATGAACAAACAGTATATGTCAGAGGCAAGGAAAAGATATTCAACAAGCTTTTGTTTCCTAGCATGTTGAATTGATTATTACAAAGGGGCCAAGCAGTTAATGCATTACCAGGGCTATCACCAGAAATCACACTAGTTTCAGCAGGTTCTACCCCAATAACCTGAAATGATAGGAGGAAAATTATTCAAATGAAACCAAACAGTGACAGGAAAATTAGGTCAGATAAAATTTCATACATATTACATATTGACATCGGCCTTGCAGAAATCAACTGTATTCTCAAAATAGAAATTATGATAGTTGAACGACTTTAGAATGAAAAAAAAATGAACCGATAACAGAATGATGGTGCTGCTATCCTTTTGCTAGAACTAGTTTGATAGTAATGTCTCTATGTTCTCATAAAACACAAACACATAACTGTTTAGCTAATAAAATACAAGAAAACCCCTTCAATGCAAAATTCACTCAAAAATTAATCCAGGCAAAAGTAGTAACCTTAATATCTTTGTTCATCCTTTTCAAGTAACGCCCAGTGCCACTAATGGTACCGCCTGTTCCTATGCTTGCAACAAGTATATCAACAGAACCCAATGTGTCTTCCCATATTTCTGGGCCTGTGGTTTGAAAGTGGATCTGTAATTTACCCAAGTGGTTTCTCAATAGATCTTTAAAGAAAAAGAAAGCAAATGAATTACACATTTGCTGCAATGCAGATCATATGAGTGAAAGATAAAGCTTGAATGTCAACCTCACTATTTGCCTCATTGTTGAACTGCTGAAACATATACGCATTTGGTGTTCTCAGGACTATTTCCTCAGCTTTATCAAAAGCTCCTTTTAGTCCTTTGGTAGGATCAGTTAACACAATCTCTGCTCCGAATGCACGCAGAAGAATGCGTCTCTCGACATCTAATGATGAAGGCATTGTTGCTATCAACTTGTATCCTCTTGCTGCAGCCACAGAAGCAATGGCTACACCAGTATTTCCAGTTGTTGGTTCTACCAAAATGGTCTGCACAGGTAGAAACCATCTGCATATATTACAATGTTGGCAATGATAATATTGCTAATAATATGAGATGGTCTTTAACCTTGTCTGGAGAAATTAATCCCTTCTCTTCAGCATCATTAATCATGCTTAATCCAATCCTGTAAACATAGGCATGAGTTGACACACAAATAATTGCATCATGTGCATGAAATCATGCGCCAGTCACAAAAGTGTACCTATCTTTGACACTTCGGCAAGGTCCCATGTACTCGAGCTTTGCAGCGATATTAGCCACACATCCGTCAGCAACTCTATTGAGATACACCATTGGTGTTTTCCCAATGAGCTGTTAACAGCACATAAACACATTTTATCAGAGACGTGATTGGGCATAGTGAAACGCAAAAGAAAAGGATTTTTGCCAGCTATCCCCCTATACAGTTGCTAGCTAATGAAAAGTAGAAAATGGCCTAGTTCACCAAGAAATTCAGCGATTCTGAGTCATAATCGGTGAAAACACTAGAACGGCACATAGTCATCAGCTGATCCAATAGCAATCACAAAACACCTTCCTGGAGCGTGGGGCAATACACTCAGCATACCCAAATCCGTAAATCACTATACAACACATGGGGAAAAGCCGAAAAGGTAAGAAAGCAAAGCGGAGGCCGCGGCACCTGGGTGACATCCTGCGCAATGTTCACCGCGTCCATCTCATCCGTGTAGTCATCCTGGATTTCGACAGAAGCGGAGGCTGCTGCCTTCGATGACCATGCCGCGGAGAGGTGGCGGCGTGCGAAAGCGAGACGCGGGGAAGGAAGGATACCGGGGCCACGCGAGGTCAAAACGGAGTTGGAAGTGACGGAACTGGGCGCAGCAGCGGCGACCCGGGGGAAGAGCGAGCAGGCAGGCGGTGGAGCCATCGCCATGGCCGCGTCTCTTCGCTGGTGCTGTGTGCTTGTTTGTCCGCTGCCCGGGGGTTTAGAGACGAGAGGGGAGTAGTTTTCAGGATAAGGGGACTGGGTTGCGGTTGCGGATACGGATCCTCCAGCCCAGTTCCTCTGCGCGCGCTTCTGGCTCATTGGCTGGCTGCCAAGATTGTGGATTCTGGAGCGCGTGCCCTCCGACATCCGCTATAGAATTGGCCCGTTAACAAGAGTTTGGAAATCGCGCTGAGTTTGGATATTGATATTGGAGAGAAGTTGAAGGCTAATGGCCTGTTTGGTTTACTACCTAACTTCACTTTACCTAACTTTTCTGTCTAAGGTTAGTTCTTCAATTCGAACGACTAACCTTAGGCAAAGTGTGACACAGTTAGCCGCGAACCAAACAGACCCTAAATCATGCATGGTATTCAATGTGATGAAATTCTACTTTTATTGTTTGTATATCACTCCATTGGAGTTTGGAATTGTGCTGTCTAATTCTATGTAATACCGAGGGGTGAAGCCACGGAATTAAGCAGTGACGGGTTATGGATGAGTGCTATTGGTGTAGTTGGTCTGGCTCTGAACCTATGTGCCTATAACTTCGTTTCCCAGGAAATTCGTGGAAGATCCTAATTTTGGGACTTCTACACTAAAAATATTCTTTTAAACGAGGGTATTCGTGTATGGATGGCAACTAGGGATCAACCTCATGAAAATCTTATAGGAATAATTTGGAAACTCAAATCGCCTTGAAATCCCCTCATTTCCCAGGGTAAAAAATTAGTTATATGTGGAGGGTTTTGCCTCCCTAGGTTTAACCCCCCTCCCCCAAATTGGTCCTGAGGAGATTCTGCCACGTGGAAATGCTCTTTAATGGAACTTTCGTTTTAGCTAGTTGTGACGAAGAAACCACATACTTTACTTGGTGGGCTAGGAATGCCAGACTTATCAATTTATCTGATAAACTACTTAGAGCTCATATAGCCTATGTCGAATTAATCATATTTTGGGCAGAGCAATGAACCTATTTGAAGTGCCCCAGGGAATTAGGCCTCTAATTCAAAATCTCAATTCCACATGCAACGAAACAACATAATTTAGAAAAAAAATTATTCTAATTTCTAATTTTATGCTCCAATATCTACATCCAAACGTGATGTTAATATTTTTATCTCGTGTGGTCCAATATTTCATGATTTAGTAAACGATGTTTTTTAGCAATGATCTCGTGAATCTCATCCCAAAAATTTATCGATACAATCGTTGAATATGCGCATAAGGTTAGGGTGTAGTTTAGAAAACTAATAATTTCTATGTTCATTAATTTAGTTTTGATGTCAACGAAGGAAAATAATGACATAGCATTGAAATTATATCTGCATAAGGTGAAAGTTCGATCTTTAGTTGTTGTCTCCACATTCATACTCACCTACGTACATAATATATAAAAATAATTTTAAAATTTTTATGTCTACATTCATATAAATAATTATAAACATATACATATATATAGAGCACATTATTATATGAATCTGATAAAAATGTAAAAAGAATTTTAATTTGGAATGAAGGAATTATATATTTTGTATTTTATTAAGGCTCCGTTTATTTCGTTGGAATTGAATTCCATTTTAATAATTATAATTTAGATAAAACTAATTAAATTTATATATTTATATATGTAATATATTTGTATATTATACTAAATTATATAAGAGAGATAGTTATATACTATATTTATGTTATAGCGAAGCAAGTAGAAGAGTGTGTTATAAGTTGTACATCAGAAAAATAGCATGTAAATCTATAGAATCAATTTTCATCTCTTACCCCATAAATTTGAAATAGGCTTATATGATAACTTTGAAAAGTGGTAGAATATCACATTCTAAGAAATAGCCTATTTATTAGTAAGATTCCAATTCCTCAAAATGAAAGGAAACAAACGGGACCTAAAAGAAAGTCTACTCATATAATATATAAAAATCTAGCAATAACTAAAAAATAAAATTTAAGCGAAAAATATGTGATAAGACAATAAAATAGAGGAGACATGTGACTAAATAAAATATTGTTTTCAAAAATATACATTAAGAATATAATTTGATTTGACAAGTACAAAATTATCTGAGAGTTCTGGGTTGAGACTATCCTCGCAATGTCAAGTCTCAGAATTGCCGATTTAATGGCTGAGGTGACTGCATAACCAAAATGCTTACTCCAGATAAGAAGAGATATTCCCAATCCATGTCACGGTTTAAGGAAACATCATAACCAAAATGTTTGCTTTTTGGTTGTATATATGAACCAAAAGTAAGGTTCTTTGCATTGCTATGGTTAGCTGATGATAGTGAGACATTTCTTATTGCATCCAATGGTCCACATTTAAAATCAATAATGATAGTAACAAACTGTTGTCTCTGCCAATGTGGATTTATGTGGAGGTAGATATCATTTGACCTCAAAAATAGAGATTGCAAAAAATGCTGGCGCACTACTAATCATCATGTGATCCTGAATTCCTCCTGATATCAGCTAACGAGCAGAGTCAGGTACTATTCCTGTGACCGAAGAACCATGTCGGTCACTAATTATTATTTGCAAACTTAACATTGCTTAGAACTGGAACTGCATCTCCTTTGTGTAGTTGAGCTCGTCAAGGTGTGCAGCCATGGCCTTGTTCATCGGAGGAGGACCACATCTCAGGATCTGAAATAGGTAAACACATCTCAGGTTAGATACAAGAATAGAGAATACACAATCGATCTTCATAGTGAACTGAAAAAAAAAATAAGACTCAAGATTCACCTGAATGTCCTCAGCAGGCGCTGGACAATGAGATTGGATCATTTCCTTAGACACAAACCCAACACCACCGTTCCAGTTCTCAGGAGGCTGCACAAGTAAAAACACTGTGTATGTCAGATGTCTTTGGAAACAATGTGCTAATTAGTATAACGTAAAGCAGATTTCTCAGGATAATAACTTCAACCGATAGAGAACAACATAGCAAGGAAGTACATTTGGATATTGTTTTAGCTATAACATGAATTCTGCAGTCATTCTAAAAGTTTTGAATAAATGGAGGGTTTGAAACAGTGAAGCCTGCTGTTCTTTTTACAAAAAAAAGAACTAATGTGTTCCTATACATGAAATAAAGAATGTTGATACAGTAATACCTTCAAATTTTCTAAAGAATGTGACACAAACCTGATTCAACACATAGTAGATCTTAAAGCGGCCAGGATAGGTTTTGGCCATGTCGTCCAGCTCATCCTGTATGATTGGATTGAATAGAAATTATCAAATTCAGTATGGCAGCCCATCATAAAGAGAGCATGTGCAAATCAGTCTGACAGATAAAAGATAAGAATCCATAACAACAACGTAAAGAAAACAACACGCAATGGGGAATAATGGCTTATCCTATAGCAGTATAACATTATCTAGTAATGGAAATATTTTATTAAGCCTATGTTGCTGCCACTATATCATTTTATATTGGCTACAAAATTTTCAACATATATCTGAAGAAAATTCTCAGAAAGCGATGTGTTAAAGGATAAGTTTGAGCTTTTAAATTCAGCTGTACAACTCATTGATATTTTGTGCTTAACAATTTGCATGAGTTAGATAATAACTTAAAATTATGCTGAAAATATGCTAAGTAGAGCAGAAAGAGAACAGGAGTAAACTGATTGTCACTGGTTCTCATGAGCAATAAAAATTAGTCTGCGCATAGAATAGTAAACATGTCCACAGCAGTCAATTAAATCATATACACCACAGAAGGCACGATTGATGAAAAGCAACCACCATGTCAACAAGAAAAAATATCATATATTATATTATTTAAATTGACTGCATCACAACCATCACAAATGAAAAATCTACCTTCAGAAGAATGTCTTCATATGTGACATTAGCATAAATTAAGTGAACCTTGGTGTTGTCATTAGGGTTCTCAAGAATTGCTCTGGCAACCTGTGGCGGCAGAAAGAAAATAAGGTCACTGATCACTTGGAAATGAAGCGTTTTGTAGCATGATCTATCGCAATATACAACTCAGGATTGAATGTTACTTGAAACATTGGAGTAATGCCTGATCCACCAGCCAGCATTCCAAATGCCCTCGCTTGGCCAACGTGGTACTTGAATCGGCCCTATATCAGAGAAGAATACATATTAACCTCCTAACTGAAGGCAAATGTGCATGGTACAGAAATTGTGAGGCGATTCATAGAGTTTGAGGAAAATCCATTTGAATTCACCTCAGCGCTCAAAGAAACCACTAACCAATCCTTTTTTATGACCACAAAAAAAAACTAAACTGACTACATCAGAAGCTCAGAACATGATGATTACCTTAGGTCCCTTCACAGACAAATAATCACCAACTTTCATCTCGCGGAAATGATGGGACATTCTCCCTTGGGGATACATCTGTGTGATCAAAAGGATTAAAGAACTGGTGTGTCAACATATGAGTGCAAAGCATAAAAAGTATCCGAACAAGGAAAATCGATCTAAATATTTACCTTTATGACAAGCTCAAAATATCCAAGATCAGAATCCAATGTAGTAGGGGTATAAGGCTTGATTACTTCTTCACCTGTAGCGTCTTGTCCTCTGCATAAAAACAAGAGAACACAGATATAGTTAAAGAAATGATGTAAACGCAAAATTAAGGGAAAAGGCAGAATCAAAACCTGCAGCTGATATGTTGACCGATTGGAAGGCCCAATACAGAAGTTGGAGTTGGAAGAGCGAACTTGAACCTGGCAACATTATGACTTATTTGCTTCTTTTCAACAAGTTTGAACTTCCTGAAGTTCTCAGGATCCAAGCAGCCTAATGCCAAAACAACAGCACAACAATCAAATTGAGCTATAACGCATTAACCTTGAATTGCAGAAGCAAACTTAAGCACAAATATTTTTTTGGGTGATAAACAAAAAATCTAATGGATGCCAGGAATAAATTATCATGTCCTGCCAAGAACTAATACTTATAGACAGTTCAGAAGCAAGAATAAACAATGAAACTACAACTATATTGCACATAATAAGGCTTTCGGTCACTAAAATCACATCAGAACCAAAAACATCAACAGTAGCAGACATTTCGTACCACGCAGGTAATAACAGAGACCATCTGTTACATCCTGTGGTTAGAACAGTTAGGCAACAGACACTCCATCCGTTCCAAATTACAGGTCGTTTTGGCTAGGTTATGTCTAGATACGTAACAAAATCTATGTATAAAAAAAATCAAAACGACTTATATTTTGGAACGGAGTGAGTCTTTTTCTAGCAATAACATGCTACAATCAGAGATAATAAGACATTTTCAAGGAAAATAAACTCAAAGCTCCACCCCTGCCACTCAGAAACGGAGCAGTCAGCCAGAACAGATGCTTGCCAGATAGTGAAAGCAGGTTAAACTTAACTATATTTGATTGACACTGACAGCCTACTACATCTACAAGCAAGACTCCATGGGCATAAACTTCTGCTCGTTTTCCTTTTCATTTGATGTTTGCCCCCAACAACTACTGCCTTGCAGGCTGCAAGTAGAAACTCTACAGACGGAGTCCAGATAATAATTAAAAGAACTATACTGTGTGCGACGACGCGCTGGAACCCCTTCCCCAGTCATTTCCCCGAGATAACTGAACTAGCACGCTAATTCCACTGGAGCTGATGAAAGCGCGGAGCCCATTGGCAACCAGATCTTACGCGAACCAGAGGCATCTCGCGACCGCACAACTGCTAGACTAGTAGGATGCACACATGTCCATACCCTTGGGCTTCCTGGATCGGAGGAGGAGGAAGGCGCCGCCTGCGGCGACGGCGGCGACAGCGACGGCGACGGCCACTGTGGTCTCGACGCTTTGCCCCTGCAGGAAATCCATGGCTGCGTGCGGCCTCCCTCGGTAGGAATCCCTAGGTGGGTTCGGTTGGGCTGCTGGGGGATTTTAGAGGTGGTGGCACGGGGGAGGTAGGTAGCTCGGTGTCAGCAGCAGGGTTGTACGTGGCTGGATGCGGAGATTACAGGGTTTTACTGTTAGGTTCCGTTCTTTCATTTTAACAAATTGAAAGCTTACTAATAGAATAACCTATTTTTTTTAATGTAACATTCTTCTGTTTTCTAAAGTTATCATATAAGCCTATCTTATAAAAATAAGGTGAGTAACAAAAATTAATTTTATAGATTTATATATTATTTTTTTCGATATATAACTTATAGCACACTCTTCTACTTGCTTCGCTATAACATAAATAACTGTCTCTCTCATATCATTTAAGATAATATACAAATATATTATATATATAAATATATAAACTTAATTAGTTTTTATCTAAATTATAATTATTAAAATAAAATTAAATTTCAACGAAACAAACGGGGCTGGCCTTTAGGTTCACTGTCGATTTTGAAGCTGCGGGTCCTTCCCACCTCTCAGATAGTCATCGGATGATTGCATGTGGCCTGACGAAGTGACGACTGAAGACGCAGTGGTTTTCCCGTTCCTGTGGTCGGATCGCGGACCAGCGACGGCGGGTGGTTGGTTGGTAATGGTATCAAGCACGCCACGCCGCCACAGCCCACGGCGATGGCACACCAATGCTGCACCCGCGTGGGTTGGTGAGCAGCCGCCAGCCGGTGACAGCGCCAGCGGGTGCTGCGGGTCGTTCGTTTCGACCTGTTCCGGCCGTTCAAGGCCTTTGGAAAAATTATCTAGTTTAGAATCCGGCTCTGAACTGTTAGTTTAAGGTAACCCGAAATAAAAACGAAAGCAGCCCAGTTCGAAGTTTTCTCTTCCTTCAAGGCCCAGTAGGAATGTTTCTAGAACCGTTTCAGGCCTGAAAGGCTTCCCAGGCAACAAAACGAGTGTTTTTTTTATGAAATGAATAAATTCTTCAAATACGAATGGGAACTGGTGACTCGGAAACTAGTAGCTCCGTTCTAAAATAATTGCACATCTATATTTTTGAAAACTAGTAGCTCCGTTCTAAAACAATTACACACCTATATTTTTAGTACAGTTAATACCTTCAAAATTTATGACTTTTATTTGTTCAATGATCACATTTTTTAACAAGAAACCTGAGGGCATCAGGTAAAGTAGGATGTACACCTCCAGTGGATTAGTGGAAGTCTTGGAAAGCAAATTCGGCAGTGTAGCTCACAAGCTTGGAAGAGGCAAACTTCACAATGCGAGAAACGGTCCATACTCTCACAGTTTGCCTCAACGATATAGCAATAAGTTACAAACATACACGGAAGATTCGAAACCCCTGAAGTCTTTAGCCAAAGTGAGTCCAGTTAATTCGCAGATCAAAAAATTGTTTGGCTGCTGACGAACATATGAGGTAGCTGTAGCACAAACCATGGAAGACCAACGAGTTTGCACCATTGAGAAGAGGGCAGTGATGTCTCATCTCATCTGCACGATGTGAATCGATGAGAGTATTGAAAATTGAATCCCAACATTTTAGAGGTCAAAAGGATTGCCGATGCAGTGAAAAATGGATCTCCGACAGAAAATACAAACAAGCAGGGAATTTTATCTCAGAGGATCAAACCATAAGAAACAAGGAGTTAAACGGTTAGGAGAAACCATTTCACAAGATTCCCGTCCAGTTACAAAAGAGGCCAAAAAACAGTTTCATGTTAACATTTGTGTTGCTTTTACTACTAACCTAAGGGAAGCGTATTTGTAGAGGGAAAAGTCAAATTTTACAAACTTTGCTGAACGATTAATCAAATTATATACCAGTTTAGGACATCAAAAAACTTTTACCAATGATAACATATTATAGCAAAATAATGGATTGGAAACAAGCCCTAAGTAGGATTAGGTTGGAGAAAAACAACTATAAGTGCTAATTTGGTGACCAGAGAATTGGAAATGATCCATAGAGAAGGAATCTCATTGCTATTCAAAATTAAATAGCAAAGGAATTCCTTCCCATAGATCTCCTCAATTTCCCGGTCAGCAAACTATGTGAGTGGTATTATAGTTTATAAAAAATGAAGTCTTGTACAAAGGTCCGCTAGACCGCTACTCTGTTTATGACACTAGAGCCGCTAAACTAAAAAAAAAGTAAATTTTAGCCTGAGGAAAATATGGTTGAAAAGCAGGTAAGCTAGGAAAAGAACACGAAAAACCTTTCAAAAAGTAGGTAGTCTTACTGAAAGCAGCCAGAACATAACATAAGTATAAGGAAATTGAATAACATATATAATATATGTCTCACGCTAAGCATATAGATAAAAATATGGTAGTCTTAGATTGTTATATAGAATCACTCCTAAAGAAGTCAAGAACAAACTGTGGAAAAACTAAAAGAAAAAGAATAAAAAAGAGAAGCAAATAGCAAAAAGGTTGAATGACATAGTGCAATGATGAAAGTTGTCTCACTAAATCACAAGATCGCGTGTTTGAAGCAGCATTTCCGCATTTGTCGGGAGAAGGCTTCTCTCAGTTTGGCATGGCACACAAGTCGCAGCCACACAAAGTCACATATTCAAGATTATGGTTGTTCCAGTTATAATCAAGATAAAGTGAATCGGCTTATTGCATAAGTGAAAAGAAACTAAGGCACACGTAGTAACATTAGGAACCGCAACTATTTAGGCTTGGGTACTGGGTAGGGGTAAAAAGACAGTATCAGGACTTCTCAGCTAAAACAAAGTTGTACCAATGCACACTCAACATTTTATTCATGAATTCATAGAAAGTAGGTTTGAACTTGTAATAATCAAGTAAAGGTTTCCTTTGAGGGAAGGCATATTAACATAGCAGAAACCAATCTTGATGGTTGAATTTCAAACCATTACATTGAAACTATGTAAAATTCATTGGAGTACCAGTTTAAGAGTAGATGGATAACATGAATTCTACCACGCTCACAATAACGAGAGCGTCGGCTGTCATTCTGTCAACCTACCATAAAGGAGCTAAAACTTCACCCCAATAACATTGAATCAACAGCAAAAACATGTCATATAAGACAGATAAGTAGCAACTAAACCTGTACCACAATATGGATAAAAATGAAGGACCCAAAAGGCAGCCAAAGGAGCAGGCAGCTACTGACTAAGATATTGTCTATGTTGCTACTGTACCAATTATCCAGGATCCCATGAAAATTAGAGAATGAACAAGTAAACAGCATGTATTTCTGTCCAAATTCGCCACTGGTTCATAATACAAGGAGTATATTATTGTCTATATAAGCTATCTATGATAATAACTGGTTCTGTGTTCCGTTTATTTCGTCTCCCTATACTTATACTTATTATTACTGAGGATTTTTTTTTTCTAGCAGTAGCTACTTACGAGGATCGAGGTAGGAACAAGAGTGCGCTAGTACTATTGCACTAACAAGTAACCATCCGATCCTTGTTCCCCCTTCACTTCTTGATCCGGCGCACCTTCTTGGCGCCCCAGACCTCCATGCGGCCCTTGGGGCAGCCGCAGGGGGCGCGGAAGATGAGGACGGTACGGCCGTTGGGCGGCGCCATCTTGCGCAGCTCGGCCTCCAGCTCCCGCTGGTCGTCGCCTAGGTCGACGGGGCGCGCCCCCGCCGCGGCCAGCAGCGCCGATCGCGCCGCGGGGCCGGGGCGGCCGCGCACGCACTCCTCGGTCTCCAGCTGGATGTCGAACTCGACGGCCTTCTTGAGGCCCCTGCACCTGGGCTTGCCGCACTTGCGCGCGTGGTGGCCCAGCAGCTCCCAGGCGACGACGGCCGCGGCGACGGCGACGGCGGCCCCGAAGAAGGCGGCGGCCGGGAGGCAGGACGCGGCGGGGTGGAGCAGCGCGCCCATCTCGAGGAGCAGCAGCTTGAGGTAGGGGATCAGGAGGAAGCCGAGCGCGGTGACGACGGCGAGGAGCATGACCGCGTCGACCACGGCCATCGGGGCGCTGTCGCAGAAGGAGCCGCCTGCGGCGGAGGAGGCCCCGGCCCGCCTGGATCGGGAGCACGCGGAGGCGGAGATGTCGGCCGCCCTGCGGTGGTGCTCGAACGCGCGGAGGAACTCGATGAGGCTGCGGCACTCCGCCATCGTGGCGTGGGGGGGGCAGCTCCGCCTCCGCGGCCGGGGCGATGGGGGAAGGAAGCAGGGAGGGATGTGCGGTGGGGACGCCGGGATCTGTGGGGAGCTGGTGGGAGGGATTTTGCCGATCCGATCGGTGGGGCTGGGGAATGCGAATGAGCACCGCGCCGTGCCGTGCCGTGCCTGCGTTTGGTTTGGCTGGGGCCTGGGGACGTGGTAGTATTGGCTTGGCTCGGTCGGCGCCTCGTTCCGTGGCGTACGTCGCGTGGGGCTGCGCCGAGGCAGGTCAGGCAGAGGCGGGCGGGCGGCCGGCCGGCGTGACGCGATGTCAAAGCCGTGGAGGGAAAGGAGCGCGTCCTGTTGCATTTGCTAGACGGGCCCCACCGCGGCTGCGGGTGAGGAGGTCACGTCCGATGACGTGTGTGACAGGCAGCGACGCCTGGAACTGGCCGCATGATGGGCCATAGGCAGCCCAGATGACGCAACGCGTACCGTAGCCGCAGCTTTCCCTCTCAACGGATAGACGGACGGCCGCACCGCCGAGATGTATGTCAACGCGTCCGGACTCGGGACGCGTCACGGCTTCCGTAGCGGTGCCGCCGCTGATCGCTGGAGTCGGTTCTGGGGTTTGTTTGTTTTTGTTTTTGCCTGCGTTCCCTGCACCAGGTTTTCCTGTCCTCCGCACGACCGCACCGGTTCTACAGAAGAAGAAGAAACGCGTGGCATGAGTAATTGGAGCCACCAAGGCCAAGAGTGGCTGAGCGACTTTCGGCGCTATCCTGGTGACGCGTCGTCCTGATGTGGTACCCCTTTCCGATTCCTTGGATGAATCCTTTCCGTGCCGCCTTTGCGCGTTCTGGCAAGCAAATTAGCCGGCCACTAGACGGTACGATACGATGCTAACTTTGGGTGTTGTCGATGGTGGCACGCCACGGTCATGTGCCCCCATCGATCGAAAATGGGAAGTGGATGATACCAAACCCTCCTTTTCCTTGTCTCTTCTGTTTCCATTGAATCTGGAGGCCACAGTTGGTCAAATGACGGCGTCACGCACAGATGGTGCTGCGTGTTTTGGGAAACCAGCGGATAGCAGATACTAGCTCTTGATGTCAGTAAAATCAGCGGCCGCGTGAACAAGGGTCACCCACCCCCACCCCCATTGGTCAAGCAAATTGATGAGCGGAGGCACGGGCACCACGACCCGATGACCGCGTGCCGCCCCGTCACACGCGGCGAAAAACTTCCCGCGATTTCACATGGGGCCGGGCTAGCCTCTGATTCAGTGACCAACTGAACTTGAGTAGTTGAGTACTGTACACTGCATCCTCGACCGTGCTCCTTTTTTTTGGTACGCTAAAAACAAAAGGAACCACTCATGATTTCATAAATATACTCCCTCCGGTGCAGTAAAAGAAGTCATCCTGCGCGTGCACAAAAAGAAGTCATAGCGCGCGTGAGTCTGGGATTTGGACGTTTTGCCCCTAGTAATTGCACAAAAAAAGATGCATTTAAGAGGAATCGAACTTGGGACCTCCAGTCTAAAATGCCTTGGAGCTGCTGCAACAACCAATCAAGCCTGATTGTTTTAGTGACGTTAATGCACTCATATCTCTATTTAATAGGGGTAAACAGGGAAAACTCTATGATAATTAATCACTCCTTGGTATGCACAATCATGTCTTAAACGACTACCTTTACTGCACTGGAGGGAGTACAGTAGTATACTCCTCTGGTTGTCACCTGCAGGGGATGTCACAGTCTGCCTGGAGTAGTATTTGGCATGCTGCATGCATTTGGACCCCTCTGGTTGTCACCTGGGGATGTCACAGTCGCAGGCGAGTAATCATCCATCCGGAAACAACAATCTTCCGTGGATGTGGGGTTGGAACTTTGGGGAGACGTGGTCGTGGTCTCTGGACTTGGAACCTACCGTTTGTATACTCTTCCCAGCAAGGTTCTGCGATGGACGACTCGGTAGTGAGAACGTTGTCCCGGTGAAATGAATGAATGGGTCAGAATTCAGAAATGGCGAGTAGAGATTACTACAAACATAAACCTCCCGTCAAGATTATTTTGCTAGTGAAGTTGAAGGGATCACCTGAGAGTGACACAGGGACTGCTAACAACTTCATTACCGGCTACTCCTGCTGTACTGTACTGTACTGTACTGTGCTGTACATATATGTACCGCCCATCGCATGGTCCAACCAATCCAAAGAAAGAGGAAACACATGCACTGCACCCTGCTGGTGCTGGTCTCGACCCCGTGGCCGAAACCTGCTCGCGATCCGTGATCCGCTGCGAGGGTTTCAGCGCCGACAGCCCCGTTTCTGGGCATGTGAGCTCACATGGGTGGACAAACGGAGTTCAAGGTTGGTTACAGTGCTACAGGTGACAGGTCCAGGGAATTCAAAGCTTCTTTCTTGACTTCGCTGGCTGTGACACCTGCGGGCTTCATCGCCAGCCGGGGATTCCATTTTTTTTCTTTCTCCTGGTCTTGTGCACAGGGAGGGAGATTTGGTCCAGTCCAGACACGGCCACGACCAAACCAATTCTCCGTGGGCGTCCGGACGTGCCTGCACGGGTCAGTCTGAGGAGAAATCTGGGACTCGGCACTCCCGAGTGACGAGCGTAGCGGTCAATGGGTGTGGGGAAATTTGACTGGACTGAACTGAATTCGGCCAGTGCAGCCAGATGCCATCCCAAGTCTTGGCGCTGAGATGATGGGGACGAAGGGAGCCTGTCGCTTGACGTCAAGGCTAAAGAAGGCTAAACAAGGTGCATCAAGAACTGTATCCAGAACTATTTTCCTATGCAATCAACAAAAACATCACTATTCAGAAAACAAAAAACCTGGGTTTCTGCGGACCTCTTCCACTTGCCGCTATTTGCTGAAGCGTCTGCACATTTTCAGCTTCTAGGCAATGAGCTGCAAAATACCCCACTGTTGGATGGAAAAGACGAATGGAGATACAACTGGAGGTCCTCGAATTACTCTTCTCAAAAAGGCATACAAACTGATCCACGTCAATCCCACAACCCCACCCCCTGGACATTCGCTTGCCTATGGAAAACAAAGTGTTAACCAAAACAAAAACTCTTTTTTTTGGCTCCTTCTGCATGACAAACTCTTGAGGAGACATATGGAGCTTGAATCATGTACATGTGAAAATTGCACAAGGCAAAGGATAGAAACTTGGTCCCATCTTTTCTTCAGATGCAGTTTCGCACGGAGGTGTTGGCAAATTGTTGATGTCACCTCTCCAAGGACATGCAACCCCCATTGGGCAGTGCAAAAGATGATGTCGGATCTTCACAAACCATGGTCGATGGAAGTAATCATAACCATGTTGTGGTGCATATAGAAATGTAGAAATAACTGGATCTTTAAAGAAGTCCCACCCACAATAAACCAGTGTAAGAAAATGTTTGCCGAGAAGAAGTTGATACTCAACTCCTATAGAATGAAAAAAATGACGACCAATTCTGTAAAAACATGAGTGCAAGCGTTGTAATGACTATATATATGTAAACTCGTGGCATATCCCTCTCTTTCTCCTCTATAATATGAAAGAAAAAAGGAATACTATAGGCACCCCTACAGTCACAAATTATGAAAGAAAAAAGAAATACTATAGGCACCCCTACAGTCACAAATTTATTTAAACTAGTCGGTTGCCCGTGCGTTGCGACGGCTTACAACAATACCCACGTAAACTATACATCAAAAAAATTTCAAGATTTTTTATTGATTGTCTCCGCTCTCTGTATAATATATTTTTTGATTTGGCTAAGTGATGTCATTGTTTACTCCATACAAATATGTCTTGGTACAACACGGCCAATGAAGTGAGCGATTAGAAGAGAGTTCACAACGATTGACTGAATGAACAGAGATTATAAAATGACATAATTCTATCATACATAGACCAAATAAGAGAAAGTTTGTGAGATCAAGTTTCTAAAATAAGTCCCATAAAGTCAAACTTATAAAAAAGATAGATCAAAATATGGAGTGATTGCTAAAGTCAGGCATCAATAAAAACTGGATGCGCTCCGTATAAATTATGCTACTTCATAGCAATTACTAACGTTTAAAACCAACAAATAAACTTTCATTTTGTTGTTAGTGTGACAAATCATTGATGCTTCATCCAATTCAGCAACCTCAAACATCATGTAGTCCATTGCGCCAATGTGGTCTCATAAACGACCTAATGCTTGCAAGAGCCAAGAACGTCGTGTCGTGCTTGGGCTGTAGTCTCGGCCCGTAGTGCTGGCTGGGCCCGACACGATTATTTTTTTATTTTACAAAAAAATGTATATACCTATATACAATTTATATTCAATATTAAAAACATCTTAGCGTGATGTTCTACTGGTTAGACAGTTTCACTCAGTGTCTCCTGCTCTTCTTCCATCAGGGCATGGGTTCAACCCCACCTCCTGCACCGTTTTTTTGACATTTTACGCTGATTTAATTAAATGGATCGACGGGTTAACAGGCTGGCCCGACACAGTTAGCAGACCGGCATGACGTGCCTGTGCCATAGTTGTGGCCCGCGTGCATCTAGCCCGTATCGGGCGTCGTTACGCTGGTTTAATTAAATGGATCGATGGGCTAACGAGCTGGCCCGACACAGTTAGTAGGCCGACATGACGTGGCTGTGTCATAGTTGGGCTCGTGTGCATGTAGCCCGTATCGGACGTTGTTTGACATCTATAGACGTGCAGCGGATTAATTTGAAATAGATGTGAGGGGTTATTTGTAAAAAAATGACGCATGACGTCCGTTGAAACTGGTGCTTTAAATATAGTATAGAAAATCTGAATAGGTGTTTTTTTAAAAAATTGAAGAAATTTACTCGAATAACAAAACATAGACTAGAATAAGAATTCAACACTTAAATAAAAGAATGAACAAAAACATTTGAAGACTGATGCTACATCACTAGATCAAAAAATATAATAAAAATAGAAAAATGCATAGACATGGTTCTAGAGTTGCCATCACTCACGTGAGTTCAGGAAATAATGAGCCAACTGCGTCTAAGGCGGCTACTTCAACAAATTCAATTGCACTGGAATTAGTCGATCAGAAGGTAGAAGAGAACAAACAACTAACCGAAGACAAAATTGTTAGAGAATTGTGTTTGTTTTTCTAAAAATGTTACTATATGAATAATGGATAAATCCCTTGTATCAAATAATAGCAATGTCCATATAGCAGACTAAATCTGCCTTGAGCGCACCTAACAGAAATATGAGCGATGAACTCATCATTACTTACAAGTTACAACGATGATCGCTCTAGCCTGATCGAAGATGAGTTCGTTGTGGTGATAAAGTTCGTAAATGCCGCAGTGCAGATCAGCTCGATGAGTAGTGACACGATCGTTGCTTAAAAAAAGATATGCCCCAACCTATACAGGTTGTTCAGTTGAGTGAGAACATTAGTTCCACACAAAGTGTAGGGATCCCCAAAGTGTAATAGCTTTCTGCTTCAGTAACCATTTGAGCTTGCGTGGAGACCCTTGGGCACAAAGAGAGATATCAGGTTTAAGTCCATGGAGTGTGATGGTTTTCCCTTGATGCCAAAATTTGACCGCGTTCTTTCTCCAATGAGCCTACACGGGACTGTGTTCTTCCAACCAATCAACGCCAAGATTTATGCCAAAGTTTTTTAGTGGAAGAATTCGGGCATCAAAGCTGAATGAGTGGCCTGGATGCACCACTGAAAACCATGGAAGTTTCTAGAGTTGTGGAGTCCATGAGAGTACCATCAGTTGTTGAGTACCTGAGCAATTCACAAGTAGCTTGAATCATATGAATGGAGACTTGGTCGGGAGGGACATCTATGATTATGGCCTTGCCACTTCTCCACACAACTAAAACAGAGGTCGTTAACTTTCCTGAATCCCTTCAAGGCTCCCCACTTATCATCAGCATTGGATTTGTCAGACCTACATTAGCCATCCTTCTTCACTGACAACTTAGATTTGTCAACAGATCCAGATCTCTCGAGCAATCCCGTATCCCTCTTAGAGCTATGTGGCTTCCCAGCACTAAGCTCCTCTTCCTGAATTAACGCTAGAGAGTAGTCAGTGTCCAGGTCTTTTAGGACGATGAAAAGCAATCAGAGCACGAATATCCTCCTTGAGCCCACCTAGAAATCAAGTGACAATGTAGACATCATCATAAGCAGAGTTATAACACATAATTGGGTGATCCAACTGCTCAGTGTATTCCACAATATAACCAGTCTGCTTTACATTGTCCATCTGCTTCATACGAATGTGATATTGATCTATACCAAAACGGGCACAAACTAAATCGCAGAGAAAAGGCCAAGAGCCGAACCTGCCCCTGAGCTCAACTGATGGCAACCAGGTAGCTACAGCCCCTTCAAAGTTCAGCGCAGCAAAATCTTGGCTTCAGAGTATCGCTGATGGCGTACACTTCAAAGTAGATCTCACGTTGGCCGTTCCACAAGCGAGGATCGTCACCACTGAAATTGGGGAAATGCAATTTGGGCATCAGAAAACGTGATCAACGAGAATACAGTCTGAAATGGAAAACCATACGTAAAGGATTTGGTGTTACATACCGTCTCTAATACAGCTAGAAATAGAAATATTTCTAGAAACATCAATTCTAGAAAACGACTTTCAACAACGGTAAAAAAATGGCTCACGTATAAAAATAGAGTTGGATAAATACAAACTGTATATCACATTTGTAGGGTTAAAGAGATCTACTAAATTGAAGTTAGTGGTTTAATCATTTGAATTTGTTTTTTTTTAGATTTTAAAAATTACAAAAATAGTTTTTTTTTTCAAATGACGTCAGGTGGAGAGACGCACTACACTAAATCCGCCGTCTTGCTTGATAAGATTCAACATTTTAAAGTTAAAACTCTCTGCGTTTAGAATAATGCGCACACTTCGTGCAGTCACACTCACCAGTAGAAAAGAGTTCAAAGCCCATGGTTGAGATTTAATTTTTACAGACGATTTCAGTTATCAAACACAGTGCTATTTCTAGTGGCAATTTATTAAGAAAACAACTACTAGAAATCATATTTGTAGTGACGGTTCCTTGAGAAAACATCACTAAAAATTATGGATTTAGTGGCAGTTTTCTTAAGAAACCGGCACTATAAATCAGTTTATCCTGATTTTTTTGAGTTTTTTAAATGATCTCGTATGAAAAAATTACCAACATAGAAGTTGCAGAGCTTTAAAAGTTATGAAAATTTCTAGTTGAAAACCTTTTTATTTGAAATCATTCTAGCTCTAAAAAACTGTATCTAAATTTGTCAAATTTAAAATGTAAATTTTGCAAACGCCCTCGGATGAAAAAAGTGTCAAAACAATAGTAGTATAACTTCAAAAGTTATGAAACTTTGTAGTTGACAATGTTTTCGTTTGAATTTATTTACAATCTCAAACAATCAATTTATATTCAGTTGGTTATAATATGTATGCAAGAAAACTGTAATATAGATACAATGTAAGTGATAGACAGAATGATAGAGAAGGTTACACGCGAGGGGACGTCGTGGGTAGATTCCCATTGGCCGCGTAGCAGCGTATTTTGTATAAAAAATATCGCGACTTCGATGGAAACAGGCGGGCGTTGGGGCATGTTAAGACAATTTTTTTGCTATTTTAAACTCATTTTTATATTTTTTGGAAAATATTTCCACCAACCAACGATTTTATTAACTCGACCGCCAGTGGAAATCGATTTTCGCTGACAGTTTTCTTAGCACAATAGCCAATAGAAATCGATTTTCACTGATGATTCTTAATTACTCGTATGTAGAAAAAATATTTAATACTTGATGTTATAAAAAAACGTCAGTGTAAATAGTTTTACAACCGCTGGTATAGAGCTTACTAGTGACTGGTGATCGCCACGAAGGATCAACTAGAATCGTATGTACCACGTTCCTGGTGTCAACTAGGCGCCGGATTCAAACGGCGAAGAAGGCAAGGATCAACACGAGAATATTCGTGCCGAAGAAGATCATGTTGATACTGTTCATGCTCTAATGCAACTTGCATCAACAGGGTAACCAAGTGTCAATCTGACAAGGAAAAAGAAGCGTCGGGCAATGGAAATTCGATGGTTTGACGACTAAATTGTGTTTCTTTAGAAAGAACAAAAGAAAAATAAAAAACTACGCTGGATGTGTCTGTAAGGCTATTTTCAATATACTTTTTATTCTACTTTTTATCTTAAACTTTATTACGTAAACAGTGTAATAGTAGAAAACAGTATTTTACACCACCGTTATTTTACACGACGGTTTATACGACTAGCCTGAGCGCGCGAAAATACGTGAGCGCGGCGGGACCATCGCGTACGGTTCCGAGCCCAGCGTTTTCAGCAGCATTAACCTATAATTAATGGGACTAATGAATGGACGTCGGGCCATTAAAAACAAATCACCACTTCTTTGTTGTCCCTTGATCACTGCGACCATGGCTTACATGATGGAGATTTAGGAACGGAGGGAGTACTGATTAATGGAGACCGAGAGGTTTGGGGTCATTTCCTCTACAGTACTCCCGAGGGGAGAGTGTTTTCCTTGGGGACTTTTTCCCTAGAAGGCGTCGCTCGCCCGTCCTTCTCAGCGCCCGAGTTCAGATTTGCGTGATTTGTTATTGGCCTTCCCAAACATATATGTAAAAAATGTTTGAACGCAGACAGCAACCAAGCAGCATCCCAAACATGTAATTTGGGACACGAAAGACATAACCTGGGTAAGGCAATATTTGGCAAGCTTCTATCAGGCAAGCCGCAAACCCGGCCCTTAAATCATTTGTAGGGCTCACTCATCATCTTCTAATCATTGATCAACCCCTGATCTAGCGTTTGTTTTTTGCGCCAGATTCAGGTGCACCTCTGGAGCCCGCGGAATCGAGCGCGGACCACAGTTTTGGTGCAGCTACACGGGCGAAAGCGAGGTTCACGACAGATTTCCTCGAATAGATCCGTACATGATGGAATTGATGGCGAGATAACGAGAGCGCAACCAAGCTAGCGGTAGACGCCAGATGTTTCGTCGTCTCTAGTATTTATAAATACTACTCTCTCTATTTTATTTATTTATTGCGGTTTAGTTTAAAAAGTAGACGACAATTCGGACCAGTACTAGAAAGCATGGCGCATGGATGAGCTCGCTAGTCAAATTTTTGGTGGCATAAATATTCAACATCTGACACTTAAAATTTGTACCGCCATCTTCATAAATAAACGGTCTACTACTACGATCATGTGATTTCTCTCATGCGCCATTTTTGAAGGAACCGGACGACGAATCGTTCTGACATTTCTGACAGTGTCTCGCCACCCCCAAGACATAACGTTTGTATGCAGTGGCGCGGAGCACGCGAGAAAATCAGAAAGTGGTGTAAGAAAATTCGTGTAAAAGCAGTGCGTGGGGCTTGGACGCTCGGAGCTTATATAGGAGCAACCGAGCAAGAGTAATGAAGTAGATTGAGTGCGTCCCACACTATAACAATGAGAATTCCAGCCTCCTTAGTTCTCTTCGTTACTTTTTAAATAGTGTGAGATTATAACTCACTCAATCTTTTCTATTATTCTTGCTTCCAAACAAAATTTTGTTGTTTAGAAACATTTTTTTGGTATAGTATTTATATTGAGCGGAGTCAAGGTACTGCTCAAATAATATAGAGCCATATTGGTTGCTTCGACCCTGTTTGCATGGTCGGCAACTGCTCTCTGCACTGCAACCCGTGCATCTTTTTTTTAACACCTGAATAGTATGCAAATGGCAGATTCACGGACGCATAACAGTGATACAGACGTTTAGAGCTTCATTTACGTGCTTAACTAATATATTGCAACATTTGGAGAGGAAAAGAGTAGGTCAATGTTAGTCCAAAGATACATTAATTTTGAAAAAAAAAACATCAATGTATTATTTGTTTGTTTCGTCAATGTACTTTACTTCCTCCGGTAATAGGTCAACATTTGGAAAGGAAAAGAGTAGGTCGTCAATGTACTTTACTTCCTCCGGCAATAAGAGCGTGAATGTATTATTTGTTTGTTTGGAAGCAAAAATACAGAAAGGGATTGGAGGGGCTAAACTTACCTTGCAGTCTTGCTTAATTAATTTCAAATAGCAAGGAAAATTTTAGATCATCTAATCTCCTCTAGTATTTTTGCTCCCGAACAAATTCTTAAGGACTGCAGACCATCTTCAATGAAATGAATAGCGATTCGAGTTCATCCCCCCTCCCCTGTGAATTCACCGTCTCTTTCGCGTTTGCTGCTCGCTCGCCTGTCTGTTCGTCCTTCTTTTGCTCAACTTTACGAAACGACGTTTGCGCCATTCTTCTTCAGTCGTGTGCCCACAGATTGAAACTACACTAGAGGACAGAGGAGGTCTCGGTCGAGTCTTCTGCAGGCGAATGTGACTCGAGTAAATATCTCAAGAGTACTATAGCTGTTGACGATGCTACGTTACTAACTGATGCCTTGTGTTCCAGATCAGAGATAGCAAAAGCTAGTAGCTCAAGCAGAAGCAGATCCGATCCGCCGTTGAAGACTCTAACAAGGAGTACGTAGCAATAATTAACAAGCTAATTAAGTACACGATAAGGCTCTCCTTGACCTCTCTATAGCTAACAACAAGCAATGTACTCTCCTTCGCTTCGCTACTTATAAAACTCTCAAGACAGCAGCAGCAGCAGCAGCAGCTCCATGCCATGGTCTTCATTCCTGATTCCTGTCTGAGACGTACGCAGGGGACGAGGGCCTAGCTTCAAGCCTCATGGCCTCCCAGGGCTCCTCGGTTCATGGCGGTTGTTGGCACCGGACCCAGGGTAGTCGTTGACCTCGATGTCCATCCTCGCCGCCACCTCGCCGCCGGGGTCTCGAGCTCCCACCGCACCAGCACCAGCACCCGCACCCGCATCCGCACCCTGTATAAGTACAGAGACGACGACGTACACAGACAATTAGTAAAGATTAGCTGGGTACGTTATTGGTAGTGCGTGCGTGTGCGTCAGATATTTACAAAAAAGACTTGATGATGACATCGACGAGCAGTCAACTGACGGACAGCTAGCGTGCAAGTAGTGTAAAGTTGACACGATTGTGTTGTTGCACGAACCTTTATTTTTGCCTTTGTGGCGGGAAAGGTGTCGTGAGTGGGGTGGGGGTACGCGAATTGCAAGTTTGCAACTGTGTGTGCGAGTGGCCATGCATGTGACCTGCACTATGGCCGGCCTGCACTGCAGCCCTGCACTGCATGCCCAGCTACCTAGCTAACACTGCATGTGAGTGGAGTGCCCCTGCCCCCAAGCACAAGCTTTTTGTGCGCAGTTGTGGTGTGGATACGCGACGAAATCTACCAAGCCGCAGGACGAGAAAGAGATCGAGCGAGCGAGCGCGACCGACCTGCTGGGCGGGAACCTCCGGAGCTGGGTCGTCCGCGAGCTGGAGGCGGTTCCTCGTCAGCGACAGGCTTCCTGCGAACCACACCAGGACAGCAGGTAGTGAGGAAGCTAGCATGGAATAGATACATACAGACAACGAAGAAGAAGAACGCATGAACGACGGATGACTGGTGCGCGGCGTGTGCTTACTGGACAGAGGCGCAGCAGAGGAAGCCCGGGGAAGAAGAAGAAGGAGAAGGAGGCAGGAGAGCTTGAGGCAGAGGAGGGCAAGCGAAGCCTTCTTCTTAGAGGTGAACTCCATCGCCGCCGTCGCCGCGGCCACCAGTCTAGCACAGACCACAGGACAGAGGAAAGACACAAGGCAGAGAGCCAGAGAAACAGCTCTATTGGTTGAGCGGCGCTCTCAATCTTTCACACACACACACACACACAAAAAGAAGATTGAGTAGCTCCCTCCCAGTCCTCGGCTACCACACAAATGAAATGGGGGAACTGTGGGCTGTGGCTGGTGCCTCTCGCGCCAGGCATGCAGGATGGTGGCCAATGGCCATGGGTAAGTGGGGGGGATTTTATACACAGCTCAAGACAGCTCCTTCTCTGTTACTCTCTCTCTCTCTCCGCCGCTTGTTTGTGAGTGTGGGTGTGTGCAGGACTGCAGGCCTGAAAGTCAACTCGCACAGCTTGGTTCGCTTTATCCATTTCAGAGCGAGGGGGAGGAGGACCGACCATGGTGGAGGATGTGTCGTTTCCGGGACCTGTGTCTTTTGGAGCTCTTGATTTTCCTCTGACTGCTCGATGCTGCTGCAGTGCTGCTGGCACTGCCTGCTGGTGCTGGGTGCTGGCCCCGTGGCCCGTGCCCCGTGGTGGCGAGGGGCGACGGGCGAAGCGTTGTCGCGTGCGTTGGCCTGGTGCGTTGGTGGGCGCAGCGCAGCTGGCATGTGTCCACGGGCCCGTGTGAAGTGCGAACCCCACCTACCATCCGCACCCGCCCGCCCGCCCGCCCGGATCTCTCTGGTCAACGACGCAGTCGGGGTGTCCAAGAGCTTAGTAATTTGCTGATTTTGTATGTATCTCGTGGTACGTGCATGGGGCAACTCTGAGCTGTCGGATTTACGTAGGGACGGCGTGCGGTGACTGTTGTGCGTTGCGAACCAACTGTGACGCAGCAAGTTGTCTCAGTTAGGTATTTGGGTGCATGCTGATCAACGAAGTCCCAGTTTGCATCGCAAGTACGAGCACAAAACGGCAGGATTCCTCCGACCCAATCCTCGGTGGCGCGCGGACGGCGAAATGAAAAAAAAAAGGTGATCGTATCGTGCATGAGTACACTACGGAAGATGGTGTGCGGTGCGGGATCCCACGTTCCGCGGCTCCTATTTTTCCCCCATTTCCCACGGCGCAGTGCATGTACCTAACCTAACCTAGGTAGCTAGCTGGCTCGATCGACATCTTGGTCGGGAAGGCTTAATTAGGAATAGCATGCTTTTCGCGCTGCAACGCATGCTTGTTAGGCTATTCACAATGGGGATTTCATGTCACTGTTTCTAAAAATGTCACATCAGATTTATGGATGAATGAAATACCCTTTCTCAATAGAGAGTTTCATCTCACTATTTCATATGTCAACATACTTCTTAAATGCTGCATATAAATAACCAATAGGATTTACTAGGATTTACTCAATTATATGAAGATGAAACAAAACACTCTCAATGAAGGTTTCATATAGTTTCTAAGACATTGAAAACGAGTTAACATGATTTCATCCCCATGAAACTCTTCCTTCTTAAATGATGTGACATGTCATCAAAATAACTGATGTGGCAGACTAATTAATACATGAAACACCTCATAAAACCTCTATTGTGAATAGCCTTAGTGGTCATCAACATTAAATAGCCGTGACAGCTGACACGTTCGGGCCATTCTACCATCCTGACTGGGACCTCGCCGGCTTGAAACCGTGACATACAGCTGACATGTCATCGGGCCGTTGGACGGGGCGTACGGTACGGGCAGCACGGCGCGGTGGCCGACGACGACGAATCCCGTACGTGGACGACACCGCGGACCGCACATTCTCATTCTCGGTCGCCGATCGTGGATCCGTGGCGACTGCAGCGCCAAAAGCTATCGGAAAACACAACGGCGACTGCAGCGCCCTTTTTTGGCTTTTTTTCGCACGTTATCGCTGACCACGTTTCATTTCCACAAGGGGCAATCGGGTATGGACGTCCCTTGCGTCGCTGCCCAGCGATCAGCTTTGGATCCCCCCAAATATCCATGTGTTAACCATTGTACCACGAGCTTATCGACAGGTCGTTTTTTAGTCCTTTTATTTATTTATTTATTTATTTGATAATACCTTTTCTATAGTAATTATTTGCGCTAGCAGTTTACTTTTGAGTGGCTAGGCCCTGCGTGCATTCATAGTGCTAATGGAGCAGCTAGCAAACTGAAAATAAACGGGCGACCTGGCTACCCTGCTTCAACATGAGCCGGCCCACTGAGCTGTAACACCATAAAAGCCATCAATTAAAAATAATGAATTTAGTTATCATAGTAATTAGAATAATAATTTTGTTTTAAGTGTCTAATTATTTATTTGCATTTTGATCATTTTCTTGGAATGCGCTTGATTGATTATCGGATGTTTATTATCAATTTTTTTAAAAGAAAAACCTAGTAATTAATATAATAATTAAATAATATAATAATTATTAGTCTAAAAACAAGTATTTTATTTATAAATTGTTTTGGTGAATTTTTATGAATTTTTGAGCTATCTAAAAATATATTTCGGAATTAGAAAAAAACAAAAAAAACTAATCTAAACCGGCCCACAAGGGGCCCATCTCCCAAACCCTAACACCCTGCGCGCGCGCCTGCCCATCTCCAAGCCACCGCCGCCGCCGGTGTCCCTTCCCTCCTCTCTCCCCTAACTCTCTCTCTCTCTCTCTCTCTCCCCTAACTCTCTCTCCTCTCTCTCACCGCCCTCTCTCTACCGCGCACCCAGGCGCGTGAGCCCTAGGCAGCCGCCCGACCACCTCCCTGCTGCGCCCAGGACCCTGCTCCTGTCCCGACCGCGCCGAGCAGCCGAGCCCCGACGGCGCCCAGGCGTGGCCTCCCCGCGCGCCCAGCCGCGCCCAGGACGTCGCCCCGGCCTCCCCGCGCGATGTCGTGCCTCTCCCTGCCGCGCCGAGCACGCCCACCCGAGGCCGACCAAGCGCGCAGGCGAGCCTGCGACCTCGCGCATTCAAGCAGCCAGTCGGCCCCACCGCGACGCGTCCGAGCCCAGTTCCAGCCGTCCAAGCACCGTGAAGCCCGCGCGTCCGTTTGTTTCTCGCGTTAAGGAACATCACTGCTTCTGTTTCTTCCTCTCTTCACTCCTCCATTACTCTCTCCCTCATCAATGGTGCCATGATGTACTGCCGACCGTTCTCCTCTCCCTCCTGGCAGACCGTCTTTCCCTCTCCCCTCCCTCTCTCTATAAAAGAGCAGCAGAACTCTCTCTCATTTCCCCTACCCGAGCTCGCCCCCATCTCTCTCTCACTCTCCTCACCGTTAGAGCCACAACCGTCGTCGCCGGAGTTTGTCGTTCGTCGCCGGAGCCCGTGGAGTTCGCCGGAACTACACCATCCGTCGTCCGAAGTCGAGCCCCTCCTCTTCTCCACCCGACCGAAAACCCGTCGATCCATCGCCGTCACACGCACGAACCCAAGGTTGAAGACGACCCAAATTAATTTGTGTATTTTATAAAATACTTTTGATTCGATTCATGAATTATATATTTAGTTTGTTGTAATATAAACACGTGTGATCCGCAATTTATGTGTATGTGCGTTATAGAATTTTTGGTAGAGATATGCGATTGTTAGTACACCGTGATATTTCATGTTAGTCGTGGCGATGATTTTTGGATTAGAGAAAGATGACGAGAATTTAGTAGTCACACGTTGGTGATAAAAACAATAGATAGGAATTTTTGTAGTTAAATTTTGTCGGGGACCATAATTAGGGGTACCCTCAAGGCTCCTAATTCTCAGCTGGTAACCCCCATCAGCACGAAGCTGCAAAGGCCTGATGGGTGCGATTAAGTCAGGGATCAGTCCATTCGAGGGACACGATCACGCCTCACCCGAGCCTAGCCTCGGACAAGGGCAGCCGACCCCAGAGGATTTCCGTCTCGCCCGAGGCCCCCCTTCAGCGGCGAACATATTCCCGGCTTGCCCGAGGCCCTGCCTTCGCTAAGAAGCAACCCTGACCAAATCGCCGCACCGACCGACCAAGTCGCAGGAGCATTTAATGCAAAGGTGGCCTGACGCCCTTATCCTGGCGTGCACCCCCCAGCCAGCAGAGCCGAAGTGACCGCCGTCACTTCGCCGCTCCACTGACCGGCCTGACAGAAGGACAGCGCCGCCTACGCCACACCGACTGCAGTGCCACTGGACAGAGTAAGACTGACAGGCAGTCAGGCCCTGCCGGAGGCACCATAGGAAGCTCCGCTTCGCCCGACCAAGGGCTCGGACTTGGGCTCGGCCCCAGAAGACGACGAACTCCGCTCCGCACGACCCAGGGCTCGGACTCGGGCTAAGTCCCGGAAGACGACGAACTCCGCCCGACCCAGGGCTCGGACTCGGGCTATGTCCCGGAAGACGGCGAACTCCGCTCCGCCCGACCAGGGCTCGGACTCGGGCTAAGTCCCGGAAGATGGCGAACTCCGCTCCGCCCGACCCAGGGCTCGGACTCGGGCTAAGTCCCAGAAGACGGCGAACTCCGCTCCGCCCGACCCAGGGCTCGGACTCGGGCTAAGTCCCAGAAGACGACGATCTCCGCCTCGCCCGACCCAGGGCTCGGACTTGGGCTCGACCCCAGAAGACGGCAATCTCCGCCTCGCCCGACCCGGGGGCTCGGACTCGACCTCGGCTTCGGAGGAGCTTCCACATCGCCCAACCTAGGGCGTAGACCAGCCACGTCAACAGGAGGCGCCATCATCACCCTACCTCGAGCTGACTCGGGCCGCAGGGAACAAGACCGGCGTCCCATCTGGCTCGCTCCGACAGATAGGCAATGATGGCGCCCCGCATGCTCTGTGACGGCGGTGGCTCTCAGCCCCCTTACGGAAGCAAGAGGACGTCAGCAAGGACTCAACCGCTCCGACAGCTGTCCCTCCGCCAAGCTCCATCGCTCCTTCGACGGCCACGACATCACACCAGCTGGGTGCCAAGATCTCTCCGGCTGCCACAACGGCATGTACCTACGGCGCTAGCTCACCTCCGCTAGACACGTAGCACCCTGCTACACCCCCCATTGTACACCTGGATCCTCTCCTTACGCCTATAAAAGGGAGGACCAGGGCCCTCTTAGAGAGGGTTGGCCGCGTGGGGACGAGGACGAGAACAGGCGCTCGCTTGGAGCCGCTCGCTCCCTCTCCCGCGTGGACGCTTGTAACCCCCTACTACAAGCGCACCCGACCTGGGCGCGGGAAGAACACGAGGGCTGCGGGATTCCCACCTCTCTCACGCCGGTCTCCGGCCGCCTCGCTCTCCCCCCTTCGTGCTCGCCCTCGCGCTCGACCCATCTAGGTTGGGGCACGCGGCGACATTCACTCGTCGGCCCAGGGACCCCTCGGTCTCGGAACGCCGACAGTTGGCGCGCCAGGTAGGGGCCTGCTGCGTGTTGACGAACAGCTTCCCGTCAAGCTCCAGATGGGCAGTCTCCAGCAACCTCTCCAACCCGGGACGGTGCTCCGTTTCGGGAGTCTTGAGTTCATATCCCTCGACGGCAGCTACGACATGATACTCCTTCCACCGCTGTGCGACAACAACGGTGGCGGCCGACAACCCGCCTGCCGGCGGTGGAATCGGCGACGTCTTCCCCGCGTGATGGAAGAGCAACCTTCGAGCTCACCCTGTCCTCTCCCCCGCCGACGGAGGAGGAGCCGGGGCAACCAAGGCCAAGCAGGAGGCAGCGCCTCGTCGGCTGTCGAGCGAGTCGATGGTCCCGGCACCCCAACGGGGGGCGCACCGGGCGTCGACCTCGCGTTTGAGACGAAGGCGAGCGCCGTCTCCCCGCGACACGCTAATCCCGAGCAAGCGGACGACGCCAGCACGCTCGCGAAAAGCTTGCTGGACGTCACCCTCGTACCTGAGACGACGGCGCAGTCAGTCCCCGACGCGACCTTATCGCCGCCTGTCGACCAAAAGGTACCGATCGATTCCCATCCCGTGTCTTTCGGTTTCAGCCTCAACCCGTCTAGCGACTTCGCTTTGGCGGGCGCCCTCGTAGAGGCAAATCCAGACTCTCTGGGGTTTCGTGTGCGGTCACCTTGGGACCGGCTGACGGACGTCTCGACCTACGGGCCCTCTGGGTCCGAGGAAGACGACGAACACAACATATGTTGGGATTTCTCTGGACTTGGCAACCCCAGTGTCATGCGGGACTTCATGACCGCATGCGACTATTGCCTTTCCGACTGTTCCGACGGTAGCCGTAGCCTCGGCGACGAGGACCATGGCCCAAGTCGCGAATGCTTCCACGTCGATCTAGGGGGTCCCCCCGAAGGCAACCATCTCGGCATGCCGGAGGACGGTGACTTCCCTAGGCCGGTGCCTCGCGTTGACATCCCACGGGAGCTAGATGTGGTCCTCGTTCAGGCGGGGGGTCATGACCCACAGCTCGAGCAAATCCGCGGGGTGTAGGCCGGGCTCGACGAGGGAGCAGGAGCGCTGGAGCCGATCCGTTGGGACGTCGGGCAGGCATGGGCGGAACAACCTCCGGCCGGAGAAATACGTCTGAGAGCACCTAGAGGGGGGGGGGTGAATAGGTGATCCTGTGAAACTTAAACTTATAGCCACAAAAACTTGTTAAGTGTTAGCACAATAATCGCCAAGTGGCTAGAGAGGAGTCTCAACAAAACACAATACCACAAGAGATCAAACACAGAGATGACACAGTGGTTTATCCCGTGGTTCGGCCAAGACCAACGCTTGCCTACTCCACGTTGTGGCGTCCCAACGGACGAGGGTTGCAATCAACCCCTCTCAAGCGGTCCAAAGACCAACTTGAATACCACGGTGTTTTGCTTTGCCTTTCAATATCCCGTTTGCGAGGAATCTCCACAACTTGGAGCCTCTCGCCCTTACACTTGAGATTTACAAGAAATACGGAGTAAGGGATGAAAGCAACACACACAAATCCACAGCAAAATGCGCACACACACGGCCAAGAATCGAGCTCAAAAGACTATCTCAAAGTTCTCACTAGAACGGAGCTCGAATCACTGAGAATGACAAATGAATGCACAAAGACTGAGTGTGGATGATCAAGAATGCTCTAAGGTTGCTTGGTTATCTCCTCCATGCGCCTAGGGGTCCCTTTTATAGCCCCAAGGCAGCTAGGAGCCGTTGAGAGCAAATCTGGAAGGCCATCCTTGCCTTCTGTCGTCGGGTGCACCGGACAGTCCGGTGCACACCGGACACTGTCCGGTGCCCGATTTCTTTCCTTAAACAGCGCTGCCGATCGTTGCAGATCTGGGAGCCGTTGGCGCACCGGACATGTCCGGTGCACACCGGACAGTCCGGTGCCCCCTTCCGACCGTTGGCCCGGCCACGTGTCGCGCGCAGATTCCGCAGCCGACCGTTGGCCCGGCCGACCGTTGGCTCACCGGACAGTCCGGTGCACACCGGACAGTCCGGTGAATTTTAGCCGTACGCCGTCGGCGAATTCCCGAGAGCGGCTACTTCACGCCGAGTCAGCCTGGCGCACCGAACACTGTCCGGTGCACCACCGGACAGTCCGGTGTGCCAGACCGAGCTGAGTCTTGGCTGTACACAGCCAAGTCTTTTGCACCTTTCTTCTTTTCTGTTTCTAACACTTAGACAAGTATATTAGTACACAAAACCAATGTACTAAGGCTTAGAAACATACCTTTACTTCATGATTTGCACTTTGTTCATCCATGGACATAAATTCACATTTAAGCACTTGTGTTGGCACTCAATCACCAAAATACTTAGAAATGGCCCAAGGGCACATTTCCCTTTCAATCTCCCCTTTTTGGTGATTTATGCCAACACAACATAAAGCAACTAGAACAAGTGCAAACTCACTTCAAATAAAACTCAAATTTATTTTGAATCAATTTTGGCATATATGGATCATCCTTTGCCACCACTTGGTTTGTTTTTGCAAATCAAACTCAAATCTCTATCTCTAAGTCAAACACACATGTTGAAACATAAAGAGAGTCATTCCAAAAGAGATTGATCAAAGATTTCAAAAACTCCCCCTTTTTCCCATAATCAATACTTCTCCCCACAAGAAGCCAACTTTTGATAAGAGAGACAACAAAAGAGTTTTGACAAACCAAAAGCTCTATTCTACTATTTTCAAAAACTCTCAAGTGGTAGCTGATCCATTTATTGCTTTGGCCTTTATTTTCTCCCCCTTTGGCATCAAGCACCAAAACGGGATCAATCTTGGCCCTTTAACCCCATTGCCTCACCAAAATCTTCAACTTAGAGCAAATGGCAATAAGAGTTCATGAGATGGACTTGGAATAAGTTACCCTCTCATCGGAGTGCAGTGGAAGTCTTTCATGGTCCAAGTCCACCTTTTCCCTTTCAATTCTCCTTCGAGACTAAATCAAGCAAACTCAAGCATATGGTTAGTCTCAAAGGGTCAAGTTGTAACACATCTCCCCCTAAACATGTGCATCACTTTGCAACGGACTTGTGAGGTCCAGGGAGTGTTTGTACAACTTGAGCACCATAATAAGCAACAAAATGCAGAATAAACATGATCAAGGCATAAACACATGTATGCTACAATTCAATCCAAGTTCCGCGAATCTAAGACATTTAGCTCACTACGCAGCCTGCAAAAGTCTTCTCATCTAGAGGCTTGGTAAAGATATCGGCTAGCTGGTTCTCGGTGCTAACATGAAACACTTCGATATCTCCCTTTTGCTGGTGGTCTCTCAGAAAGTGATGCCGGATGTCTATGTGCTTTGTGCGGCTGTGTTCAACAGGATTTTCCGCCATGCGGATAGCACTCTCATTATCACATAGGAGTGGGACTTTGCTCAGATTGTAGCCAAAGTCCCTGAGGGTTTGCCTCATCCAAAGTAGTTGCGCACAACACTGTCCTGCGGCAACGTACTCGGCCTCAGCGGTGGATAGGGCAACGGAGGTTTGTTTCTTAGAGTTCCATGACACCAGGGACCTTCCTAAGAATTGGCACGTCCCCGATGTACTCTTCCTATCGACCTTACATCCAGCATAGTCGGAATCTGAGTACCCAATCAAGTCAAAGTTAGACCCCTTTGGATACCAGATCCCGAAGCAAGGTGTAGCGACTAAATATCGAAGAATTCGCTTCACAGCCACTAAGTGACACTCCTTCGGATCGGATTGAAATCTAGCACACATGCATACGCTAAGCATAATATCCGGTCTACTAGCACATAAGTAAAGCAAGGATCCTATCATGGACCGGTATGCTTTTTGATCAACGGACTTACCTCCTTTGTTGAGGTCGGTGTGTCCATCGGTTCCCATCGGCGTCTTTGCGGGCTTGGCGTCCTTCATCCCAAACCTCTTTAGCAAATCTTGTGTGTACTTCGTTTGGGAGATGAAGGTGCCGTCCTTGAGTTGCTTCACTTGGAACCCAAGGAAGTAGGTCAACTCGCCCATCATCGACATCTCGAATTTCTGCGTCATTACCCTGCTAAACTCTTCACAAGACTTTTGGTTAGTAGAACCAAATATTATGTCGTCGACATAAATTTGGCACACAAAAAGATCACCATCGCAAGTCTTAGTAAAAAGAGTTGGATCGGCTTTCCCAACCTTGAAAGCATTAGCAATTAAAAAGTCTCTAAGGCATTCATACCATGCTCTTGGGGCTTGCTTAAGTCCATAGAGCGCCTTAGAGAGCTTACACACGTGGTCGGGGTACCGTTCATCCTCGAAGCCAGGGGGTTGCTCCACGTACACTTCCTCCTTGATTGGCCCGTTGAGGAAAGCGCTCTTCACATCCATTTGGAACAACCTGAAAGAATGGTGAGCGGCATATGCTAGCAAGATACGAATTGATTCTAGCCTAGCCACAGGAGCAAAAGTCTCCTCAAAGTCCAAACCTGCGACTTGGGCATAACCTTTTGCCACAAGTCGAGCCTTGTTCCTCGTCACCACCCCGTGCTCGTCCTCTTTGTTGCGGAACACCCACTTGGTTCCCACAACATTTTGCTTGGGACGAGGCACCAGTGTCCAAACTTCATTGCGCTTGAAGTTGTTGAGTTCCTCCTGCATGGCCAATACCCAATCCGGATCTAGCAAGGCCTCCTCTACCCTGAAAGGCTCAATAGAGGAGACAAAGGAGTAATGCTCATAAAAATTAACTAATCGAGATCGAGTAGTTACTCCCTTGCTAATGTCACCCAAAATTTGGTCGACGGGATGATCCCTTTGAATCACCGCTCGAACTTGGGTTGGAGGTGCCGGTTGCGCTTCTTCCTCCATCACGTGATCATCTTGTGCTCCCCCTTGATCACACGCCTCCTTTTGATGAACCTGTTCATCGTCTTGAGTTGGGGGATGCACCGTTGTTGAGGAAGAAGGTTGATCTCGTTCATCTTGTTCCTGTGGCCGCACTTCTCCAATCGCCATGGTTCGTATAGCGGCCGTCGGAACATCTTCTTCATCTACATCATCACAATCAACAACTTGCTCTCTTGGAGAGCCATTAGTCTCATCAAATACAACGTCGCTAGAGACTTCAACCAAACCCGATGATTTGTTGAAGACCCTATACGCCTTTGTATTTGAATCATAACCTAATAAAAACCCTTCTACAGCTTTGGGAGCAAATTTAGAATTTCTACCCTTCTTCACTAGAATGTAGCACCTGCTCCCAAATACACGAAAGTAAGATACATTGGGTTTGTTACCGGTTAGTAGCTCATATGACGTTTTCTTGAGGAGGCGGTGAAGGTAGACCCTGTTGATGGCGTGGCAAGCCGTGTTCACGGCTTCCGACCAAAAACACTCGGGGGTCTTGAATTCTCCAAGCATAGTCCTCGCCATATCTATGAGCGTCCTGTTCTTCCTCTCTACCACACCATTTTGCTGAGGTGTGTAGGGAGCGGAGAACTCGTGCTTGATCCCTTCCTCCTCAAGAAACTCCTCCACTTGAAGGTTCTTGAATTCGGACCCGTTGTCGCTCCTTATCTTTTTCACCTTGAGCTCAAACTCATTTTGAGCTCTCCTTAGGAAGCGCTTGAGGGTCCCTTGGGTTTTAGACTTATCCTGCAAAAAGAACACCCAAGTGAAGCGGGAAAAGTCATCAACAATAACTAGACCATACTTACTTCCTCCTATGCTTAGATAGGCGACGGGTCCGAAGAGGTCCATATGCAGCAGCTCCAGAGGTCTTGACGTGGTCATCACATTCTTGCTGTGATGTGCTCCTCCCACTTGTTTACCTGCTTGACAAGCTGCACAAGGTCTATCTTTTTTGAAATAAACATTGGTTAGACCTATCACGTGTTCTCCCTTTAGAAGCTTGTGGAGGTTCTTCATCCCCACATGTGCTAAGCGGCGATGCCACAGCCAGCCCATGCAAGTCTTAGCCATTAAGCATGCATCTAGACCGGCCTATTCTTTTGCAAAATCAACTAAGTAAAGCTTGTCGTCTAGTACACCCTTAAAAGCTAGTGAACCATAACTTCTTCTAATGACAGACACATCTACATTTGTAAAAAGACAATTATATCCCATATTGCATAGTTGACTAACAGATAGCAAATTGTAACCAAGAGACTCAACTAAAAACACATTGGAGATTGAGTGCTCATTAGAAATTGCAATTTTACCTAACCCTTTTACCTTGCCTTGATTCCCATCACCGAATATAATTGAATCTTGGGAATCCTTATTTTTGACGTAGGAGGTGAACATTTTCTTCTCCCCCGTCATATGGTTTGTGCATCCGCTGTCGATAATCCAGCTTGAATCCCCGGATGCATAAACCTGCAAGGCAAATTTAGGCTTGGGTCTTAGGTACCCAACTCATGTTGGGTCCTATAAGGTTAGTGCAAATATCCTTAGGGACCCAAATGCAAGTTTTGTCTCCCTTGCATTTTGCCCCTAACTTCCTAGCAACTATTTTCCTATCCTTTCTACAAATAGCAAAGGAAGCATTTAAAGCACAATAAATTGTAGAAGGTTCATGCACTACTTTCCTAGGAGCATGAATAATATTCTTTCTAGGCACATGATGAATAGCATTTCTCCTAGACATATTTCTACCATGCATATAGGAAGAACTAGAAGCAGCATGAGAGTCAAAATCATTATAAGCATTATAACTCCGATCATGATACATAAAAGCATGGTTCTTTTTAGTATTACTAACCATAGGAGCCTTCCCTTTCTCCTTGGCGGAGATAGGAGCCTTATGGCTTGTCAAGTCCTTGGCTTCCCTCTTGTAGCCAAGTCCATCCTTAATTGAGGGGTGTCTACCAATCGTGTAGGCATCCCTTGCGAATTTTAACTTGTCAAATTCATTCTTGCTAGTTTTAAGTTGGGCATTAAGACTAGCCAATTCCTCATTTAATTTTGAAATTGAAACTAAGTGATCACTACAAGCATCAATGTCAAAATCTTTACACCTATTACAAGTTTCAACAATTTCTACACAAGAATTAGATTTACTTGCTATTTCTAGCTTAGCATTTAAATCATTAATTTCACCTTTTAAAGAAGAAATGGTTTCGTTACAAGTAGAAAGTTCACAAGAAAGCATTCCATTTCTTTTAACTTCTAGAGCAAGTGAATTTTGTGCACTAACAAATTTATCATGCTCTTCATATAAAAGATCTTCTTGTTTCTCTAAGATTCTATCCTTTTCATTCAAGGCATCAATCAATTCATTAATTTTAGCTATCTTAGTTCTATCCAATCCCTTGAATAAACTGGAGTAATCTATTTCATCCTCACTAGACTCATCATCACTAGAAGAATCATAAGTATTAGCATTATGATTGATTACCTTCTTCTCCCTTGCCATGAGGCAAGTGTGATGCTCGTTTGGGAAGAGGGCCGATTTGTTGAAGGCAGTGGCGGCGAGTCCTTCGTCGTCGGAGTCGGACGAAGAGCAATCCGAATCCCACTCCTTTCCAAGGTGTGCTTCGCCTTTGGCCTTCTTGTAAGCCTTCTTGTTCTCTCTCTTCCCATTTTTCCCTTGCTCCTGGTCACTATCATTTTCGGGACAGTTAGCAATAAAATGACCAACCTTACCACATTTGAAGCATGAGCGCTTCCCCTTTGTCTTGGTCTTCCTTGGTTGCCCCTTGCGACCATTTAGCGCCGTCTTGAATCTCTTGATGATGAGAGCCATCTCTTCATCATTGAGCCCGGCCGCCTCAACTTGCGCCACCTTGCTGGGTAGCGGCTCCTTGCTCCTTGTTGCCTTGAGAGCGATAGGTTGAGGATCATGGATTGGACCGTTCAACGCGTCGTTGACGTATCTCGCCTCCTTGATCATCATCCGCCCGCTTACGAATTTTCCGAGTACCTCCTCGGGCGTCATCATCGTGTACCTGGGATTCTCACGAATATTGTTCACGAGATGAGGATCAAGAACGGTAAAGGATCTTAGCATTAGGCGGACGACGTCGTGGTCCGTCCATCGTGTGCTTCCGTAGTTCCTTATTTTGTTGATGAGGGTCTTGAGCCGGTTGTACGTTTGGGTTGGCTCCTCTCCCCTTATCATGGCGAATCGTCCAAGCTCGCCCTCCACCAACTCCATTTTGGTGAGCATGGTGATGTCATTCCCCTCGTGAGAGATCTTGAGGGTGTCCCATATTTGCTTGGCATTGTCCAAGCCGCTCACCTTGTTGTACTCTTCCCTGCACAAGGACGCTAAGAGAACAGTAGTAGCTTGTGCATTTCTATGGATTTGTTCATTTATGAGCATAGAGTTATCCGAGCTATCAAACTTCATTCCATTCTCTACAATCTCCCAAATGCTTGGATGGAGAGAGAATAAGTGACTACGCATTTTGTGACTCCAAAATCCGTAGTCCTCCCCATCGAAGTGTGGAGGTTTGCCAAGAGGAATGGAAAGCAAATGCGAATTCGAACTATGTTGAATACGAGAATAATCAAATGAAAAGTTCGAATTGACCGTCTTTTTGTAGTCGTTGTCGTCGTCCTTTTGGGAAGAAGTAGACTCATCACTATCGTCGTAGTATATGATCTCCTTGATGCGCTTTGTCTTCTTCTTCTTCCCTTCCTTCCGCTTGTAGCCCGAGCCGGAGTCAGTGGGCTTGTCATCCTTTGGCTCGTTGACGAAAGACTCCTTTTCGTTGTTGACCACCATCCCCTTTCCCTTAGGATCCATCTCTTCGGGCGATTAGTCCCCTCTTGAAGAGAACGACTCTGATACCAATTGAGAGCACCTAGAGGGGGGGGGGTGAATAGGTGATCCTGTGAAACTTAAACTTATAGCCACAAAAACTTGTTAAGTGTTAGCACAATAATCGCCAAATGGCTAGAGAGGAGTCTCAACAAAACACAATACCACAAGAGATCAAACACAGAGATGACACAGTGGTTTATCCCGTGGTTCGGCCAAGACCAACGCTTGCCTACTCCATGTTGTGGCGTCCCAACGGACGAGGGTTGCAATCAACCCCTCTCAAGCGGTCCAAAGACCAACTTGAATACCACGGTGTTTTGCTTTGCCTTTCAATATCCCGTTTGCGAGGAATCTCCACAACTTGGAGCCTCTCGCCCTTACACTTGAGATTTACAAGAAATACGGAGTAAGGGATGAAAGCAACACACACAAATCCACAGCAAAATGCGCACACACACGGCCAAGAATCGAGCTCAAAAGACTATCTCAAAGTTCTCACTAGAACGGAGCTCGAATCACTGAGAATGACAAACGAATGCACAAAGACTGAGTGTGGATGATCAAGAATGCTCTAAGGTTGCTTGGTTATCTCCTCCATGCGCCTAGGGGTCCCTTTTATAGCCCCAAGGCAGCTAGGAGCCGTTGAGAGCAAATCTGGAAGGCCATCCTTGCCTTCTGTCGTCGGGTGCACCGGACAGTCCGGTGCACACCGGACACTGTCCGGTGCCCGATTTCTTTCCTTAAATAGTGCTGCCGACCGTTGCAGATCTGGGAGCCGTTGGCGCACCGGACATGTCCGGTGCACACCGGACAGTCCGGTGCCCCCTTCCGACCGTTGGCCCGGCCACGTGTCGCGCGCAGATTCCGCAGCCGACCGTTGGCCCGGCCGACCGTTGGCTCACCGGACAGTCCGGTGCACACCGGACAGTCCGGTGAATTTTAGCCGTACGCCGTCGGCGAATTCCCGAGAGCGGCTACTTCACGCCGAGTCAGCCTGGCGCACCGAACACTGTCCGGTGCACCACCAGACAGTCCGGTGTGCCAGACCGAGCTGAGTCTTGGCTGTACACAGCCAAGTCTTTTGCACCTTTCTTCTTTTCTGTTTCTAACACTTAGACAAGTATATTAGTACACAAAACCAATGTACTAAGGCTTAGAAACATACCTTTACTTCATGATTTGCACTTTGTTCATCCATGGACATAAATTCACATTTAAGCACTTGTGTTGGCACTCAATCACCAAAATACTTAGAAATGGCCCAAGGGCACATTTCCCTTTCAACGTCAACTACCCCAGGGCTTGCAGCGCCGCATCACCGACGACGTCAGGATCAGGCCACCACCCTCATCCAGTGGGGTCGGCCAGAACCTGGCGGCAGCAGCAATGCTTCTTCGCGCGATGCCAGAGCCATCAACCACCGAGGGGCGGCGAATCCAGGGAGAGCTCAAGAATCTCCTGGAAGGCGCCGCGGTCCGACGGGCCGAGGGCTCTGCCTCCCGAAGGCAGGGGTACCCCTCGGAACCTCATGCTGCGACTTCCCGATTCATGCGGGAAGCCCCGGTCTACATCGGGCGCACGCGCAACACCGCGCCTGTGGCCCCGGGTCGCCTCGGCAACGAGCACCACCACCGCGACCGACGGGCCCACCTCGACGAGAGGGTGCGCCGAGGCTACCACCCCAGGCGTGGGGGACGCTACGACAGCGGGGAGGATCGGAGTCCCTCGCCCGAACCACCCGGTCCGCAAGCCTTCAGCCGAGCCATTCGACGGGCGCCGTTCCCGACCCGGTTCCGACCCCCGGCTACTATCACAAAGTACTCGGGGGAGACGAGACCGGAACTGTGGCTTGCGGACTACCGTCTGGCCTGCCAGCTGGGTGGAACGGACGATGACAACCTCATCATCCGCAACCTCCCTCTGTTCCTCTCCGACTCCGCTCACGCCTGGTTGGAGCACCTGCCTCCGGGGCAGATCTCCAACTGGGACGACCTAGTCCAAGCTTTCGCCGGCAATTTCCAGGGCACGTATGTGCGCCCCGGGAATTCCTGGGACCTCCGAAGCTACCGACAGCAGCCGGGAGAGTCTCTCCGAGACTACATCCGGCGATTCTCGAAGCAGCGCACCGAGCTGCCCAACGTCGCCGACTCGGATGTCATCGGCGCATTCCTCGCTGGCACCACCTACCGCGACCTGGTGAGCAAGCTGGGCCGCAAGACCCCCACCAGGGCGAGCGAGCTGATGGACATCGCCACCAAGTTCGCCTCCAACCAGGAGGCGGTCGAGGCTATCTTCCAAAAGGACAAGCAGCCCTAGGGCCGCCCATCGGAAGGTACTCCCGAGGCGTCAACTCAGCGCGGCGCCAAGAAGAAGGGCAAGAAGAAGTCGCAAACGAAACGTGACGCCGCCGACGCGGACCTTGTCGCCGCCGCCGAGTACAAGAACCCTCGGAAGCCCCCCGGAGGTGCCAACCTCTTCGACAAGATGCTCAAGGAGCCGTGCCCCTATCACCAGGGACCCGTCAAGCACACCCTTGAGGAGTGCGTCATGCTTTGGCGCCACTTCCACAGGACCGGGCCACCCGCGGAGGGTGGCAAGGCCCGCAACAACGACAAGAAGGAAGATCACCAGGCAGGAGAGTTCCCCAAGGTCCGCGACTGCTTCATGATCTATGGTGGACAAGCGGCGAATGCCTCGGCTCGGCACCGCAAGCAAGAGCGCCGGGAGGTCTACTCGGTCAAGGTGGCGGCGCCAGTCTATCTAGACTGGTCCGACAAGCCCATCACCTTCGACCGAGACGATCACCCCGACCATGTGCCAAGCCCGGGGAAATACCCGCTCGTCGTCGACCCCGTCATCGGTGACGTCAGGCTCACCAAGGTCCTCATGGACGGAGGCAACAGCCTCAACATCATTTACGCCGAGACCCTCGGGCTCCTGCGTGTTGATCTGTCTTCTGTCCGGGCAGGCGCTGCGCCCTTCCATGGGATCATCCCCGGGAAGCGCTTCCAACCCCTCGGACAGCTCGACCTTCCCGTCTGCTTCGGAACACCCTCCAACTTCCGAAGGGAGACCCTGACGTTCGAGGTGGTCGGGTTCCGAGGAACCTACCACGCGGTACTGGGGAGGCCATGCTACGCGAAGTTCATGGCCGTCCCCAACTACACCTACCTGAAGCTCAAGATGCCGGGCCCCAACGGGGTCATCACCGTCGGCCCTACGTACAAACACGCGTTCGAATGCGACGTGGAGTGCGTGGAGTACGCCGAGGCCCTCGCCGAATCCGAGGCCCTCATTGCCGACCTGGAGAGCCTCTCTAAGGAGGTGCCAGACGTGAAGCGTCACGCCGGCAACTTTGAGCCAGCGGAGACGGTTAAGTCCGTCCCCCTCGACCCCAGCGGCGACACCTCCAAGCAGATCCGGGTCGGCTCCGGGTTCGATCCCAAATAGGAAGTAGTGCTCGTCGACTTTCTCCGCGCGAACGCCGACGTTTTCGCGTGGAGTCCCTCGGACATGCCCGGCGTACCGAGGGATGTCGCCGAGCACTCGCTGGACATCCGAGCCGGAGCCCGACCCGTCAAGCAGCCGCTGCGCCGATTCGACGAGGAGAAGCGCAGAGCCATAGGCGAGGAGATTCACAAGCTAATGGCGGCAGGATTCATCAAAGAGGTATTCCATCCTGAATGGCTTGCCAACCCTGTGCTTGTGAGAAAGAAAGGGGGGAAATGGCGGATGTGTGTAGACTACACTGGTCTCAACAAAGCATGTCCGAAGGTTCCCTACCCTCTGCCTCGCATCGACCAAATTGTGGATTCCACTGCTGGGTGTGAAACCCTGTCTTTCCTCAATGCCTACTCAGGGTATCATCAAATCAAGATGAAAGAGTCCGACCAGCTCGCGACTTCTTTCATCACACCCTTCGGCATGTACTGCTATGTCACCATGCCGTTCGGTTTGAGGAATGCGGGCGCGACGTACCAGCGGTGCATGAACCATGTGTTCGGCGAACACATTGGCCGCACGGTCGAGGCCTACGTTGATGACATCGTAGTCAAGACGAGGAAAGCCTCCGACCTCCTTTCCGACCTTGAAACGACATTCTGATGTCTCAAGGCGAAAGGCGTCAAGCTCAATCCCAAAAAGTGTGTCTTCGGGGTGCCCCGAGGCATGCTCTTGGGGTTCATCGTCTCCGAGCGGGGCATCGAAGCCAACCTAGAAAAGATCGCAGCATTACCAGCATGGGGCCCATCAAGGACTTGAAAGGCGTACAGAGGGTCATGGGATGCCTCACGGCTCTGAGCCGCTTCATCTCACGCCTCGGCGAAAGAGGTCTACCTCTGTACCGCCTCTTAAGGAAGGCCGAGTGCTTCACTTGGACCCCTGAGGCCGAGGAAGCCCTCGAGAACCTGAAGGCGCTCCTCACAAAGGCGCCTATCTTGGTGCCCCCAGCTGCCGGAGAAGCCCTCCTGGTCTACGTCGCCGTGACCACCCAGGTGGTTAGCGCCGCGATTGTGGTCGAGAGGCAAGAAGAGGGGCATGCATTGCCCGTTCAGAGGCCAGTCTACTTCGTCAGCGAGGTACTGTCCGAAACCAAGATCCGCTACCCACAAGTTCAGAAGCTGCTGTACGCGGTGATCCTAACGCGACGGAAGCTGCGACACTACTTCGAGTCTCATCCGGTAACTGTGGTGTCATCCTTCCCCCTGGGAGAGATCATCCAGTGCCGAGAGGCCTCGGGTAGGATTGCAAAGTGGGCGGTGGAGATCATGGGCGAGACAATCTCGTTCGCTCCTCGGAAAGCCATCAAGTCCCAGGTCTTGGCGGACTTCTTGGCTGAATGGGTCGACACCCAGCTACCGACGGCTCCGATCCAACCGGAGCTCTGGACCATGTTCTTCGACGGGTCGCTGATGAAGACAGGGGCCGGCGCAGGCCTACTCTTCATCTCGCCCCTCAGAAAGCATCTACGCTACGTGCTACGCCTCCACTTCCCGGCGTCCAACAATGTGGCCGAATATGAGGCTCTGGTCAACGGGTTGCGGATCGCCATCGAGCTAGGGGTCCGACGCCTCGACGCTCGTGGTGACTCGCAGCTCGTCATCGACCAAGTCATGAAGAACTCCCATTGCCACGACCCGAAGATGGAGGCCTACTGCGATGAGGTTCGGTGCCTAGAAGACAAGTTCTACGGGCTCGAGCTCAACCACATCGCTCGGCGCTACAACGAGACTGCGGACGAGCTGGCTAAAATAGCCTCGGGGCGAATGACGGTTCCCCCGGACGTCTTCTCCCGAGACCTGCATCAACCCTCCGTCAAGATCGACGACACATCCGAGCCCGAGGTACCCTCGGCCCAGTCCGAGGCACCCACGGCTCAACCCGAGGCACCCTCGGCTCGACCCGAGGCACCCTCGGTTTAGTCCGAGGCACCCTCGGCCCCCGAGGGTGAGGCACTGCGCGTCGAGGAGGAGCGAAGAGGGGTCGCGCCTAATCGAAACTGGCAGACCCTGTACTTGCAATATCTCCACCGAGGAGGGCTACCCCTCGACCGAGCCGAGGCTCGGCGGGTGGCGCGGCACGCCAAGTCGTTCGTCTTGCTGGGAGTTGAGAAGGAGCTCTACCACCGCGGCCCCTCAGGCATCCTCCAGCGATGCGTCTCCATCGCCGAAGGTCAGGAACTCCTGCGAGAGATACACTCGGGGGCTTGCGGCCATCACACAGCGCCTCGAGCCCTTGTCAGGAACGCTTTCCGGCAAGGCTTCTACTGGCCGACGGCGGTGGCCGACGCTACCAGAATCGTCCGCACCTACGAAGGGTGCCAATTCTACGCGAGGCAGACCCATCTGCCCGCTCAGGCTCTGCAGACGATACCCGTCACCTGGCCTTTTGCGGTGTGGGGTCTGGACCTCGTCGGCCCCTTGCGGAAGGCACCCGGGGGCTACACGCACCTGCTGGTCGCCATCGACAAATTCTCCAAGTGGATCGAGGTCCGACCCCTAAACAACATCAGATCCGAGCAGGCGGTGGCGTTCTTCACCAACATCATCCATCGCTTCGGGGTCCCGAACTCCATCATCACCGACAACGGCACCCAGTTCACCGGCAGAAAGTTCCTGGACTTCTGCGAGGATCACCACATCCGGGTGGACTGGGCCACCGTGGCTCATCCCAAGACGAATGGGCAAGTGGAGCGTGCCAACAACATGATTCTACAAGGGCTCAAGCCTCGGATCTACAACGACCTCAACAAGTTCGGCAAGCGATGGATGAAGGAACTCCCCTCGGTGGTCTAGAGTCTGAGGACAACGCTGAGCCGAGCCACGGGCTTCACGCCGTTCTTTCTAGTCTATGGGGCCGAAGCCATCTTGCCCACAGACTTAGAATACGGCTCCCCGAGGACGAGGGCCTACACTGACCAAAGCAACCAAGTCAGCCGAGAAAACTCGCTGGACCAGCTGGAGGAGGCTCGGGACCAGGCCTTGCTACACTCAGCGCGGTACCAGCAGTCCCTGCGATGCTACCACGCCCGAGGGGTCCGGTCCCGAGACCTCCAGGTGGGCGACCTGGTGCTTCGGCTGCGACAAGACGCCCGAGGGCGGCACAAGCTCACGCCTCCCTGGGAGGGGCCATTCGTCATCGCCAAGGTTCTGAAGCCCGGAACATACAAGCTGGTCAACAGCCAAGGCGAGGTCTACGACAACGCCTGGAACATCCAATAGCTACGTCGCTTCTACCCTTAAGATGTTTTCAAGTTGATCATATACCTCGCACCCACGCAAAGTTTAGTCATCAAGGAAGGGTCGGCCTCGCCTCGGCAAAGCCTGACCCTCCCTCGGGGGCTAAAAGGGGCTAAAAGGGGGGGGCCTCCGTGTCAAGATTGAGGGACCTCTTTGCGTCCAAGATTTTCAATTAAAAAAAAGCTTTTTGCGTTCCCCCGGCTATGTCGGAGGCAAGGCCCCAAGGAGCGAACGCGGGTGCATGTAAGTGGCAAGGCCGACCGAGCCGAGGGACTCCTACGCCTTCGGGTTAGGAACACCTCACTCGTCACCCACCGCGAACAGTGACCCCTACTTGGGAAAACCACCCTGTTACTAAACAGGCGAAGCCGGACACGCAAAAAGGAAAGGAGTACGACTTCATGCAACGGTAACAAAGTGTTCAGGCCTCAGCGGCCGCAGAAGGACACACGTGCATCCGACAGAAACTGATCCAACAGAGTTAGGCGTCGCCTTGGGAAGGAGCCGCACCTTCGGCTTCATCCCCACCATCGGCAAAGTCCATCCCGGCTTCCGGCGACGGCGCAGGTGGGAGGATCTCTGCCTCAAAGGTGGTCGCCAGCACTGCGCTCGGACCCGCGGCGGCCGCATCGAGCCTCTGGACTTCTGCTAGGGCGGCTTCATCTTCGTCGGGAAGGCAATACCCCTCGCTAACCCGCTCCAGGTCCACAACGTAGTGGGAAGCGAGTACGGTGAAGGCCCGCCTAACGCCGTGGTGTAACGCCTCGCGGAGCCTGCCGCGCACATGATCGCCCAAGACTTGAAGGCGGCTTCGAGGGGAGCTTCCTGAGGGGGACATCGCCGGAGCCAAGGACCCGGTAAACGTCTGAGACGGCCTCGGACATGGCTGCGTGGTCGGTTTCCCTCTGCTCGGCCGCCCCGGCAAGCGCCTCGGCAAGCGCCTTGGTGGACTCATCGAGGGCGGACTCGAGCTCTGCGAACAGCCAAAGGAAGGATCTCAAACACAAGCAGAGGAAACAAGCAGAAATGAAAACCAAAGATGGCCAAGGCGTACCTCCGGCTCGGGTACGCTGCTCCGAGGCTGCGACCTGGGCTGCGGCTAGGTCGGCCGCAAGGGTTTCGGCCCGGCTTTCGGCCTCGGCAGCCCGGCCCCGAGACTGGTCCCGCTCCTTGACGACCCGGGCGAACTCCGACTGCTGTCGTTGCGCTTCTGCACGCGCCGCGGCCGCCTCCGCACGCGCTGCTGCCGCCTTGGCTCTCAGATCGATGCAGAGCAACCGAAGGTCCGCCACCTTGGCACCCTGCTGAGAGAGGCGTGCAGTAGCCCCGGCAAGCGAGGTCCTCAAGGATCGCAGCGAGCCCCAGACGTCGACCTCGTGGCGGATGAACGACGACTTGGCGGCGCTTCGATCCGTCAGATCCTGAGGGAAGGAAACGGGGCGTCACGAAGGACGCCTTGGTCATGAAAGAGAAAAGGTATGCCTAAAACCGTTACCTGGAGGATTTTGGGGACGTCCCTGCAGAAAACCTCCAGCGACGACCGGAGTGACCCCACCGTTGCTTCGGCACACTCGCGGAGCTCGTCTCAGGACTGGTCCTCCCGCTCATCGTCGAGAACGAAGCCGGGATCCGAGGCCTCACGGGTCCGGAACCGGAGCAACTGGCGCCGGCCCTTGGAGCTCCGCCGCACAGCGACGAGGCTGCCGCCCGGCGGGATGGATCGCGCCTCCACGCCCCCCTCTTCCGAGGCACCGAGCGCCGACGCCTCAGCCGTCTCGACGTCGGCAGCGGCCGGTCGCTCCCCGACTGGGACGGCGGCGGCTTCGGTAGCGACAGGTGCCGGCATCACCGGCACGTCCGGTGGGCCCGGGGCCACGTCCGCGTCAGCCGCCACCCCCATCACGATGGCTGCCCCAGCAGAAGCGCCAGCCTCGGGAACCCGCTCCACGGCGACTGGTGCCGCCTGAGCCCCCTGCTGTGGAGCGCCTTGCGAGAAGGTCACCTGAACGGCAGGGCCCGGAGCGGCGCTGGCCACGCAAGCCGGTGTCATCTTAAGGGCCTTCTGGGGCGCCAGGTCAGTCAGCCCACGGCTTCGCTTGCTGAGGAAAAAAGAAAAATCACGGCCGGAACATACGAATGAAAAACCAGAACGAAGACATTCCAGGATACTCACCCGCTTCGGGCCATGATCAACCGTGCCTGGAGGGAGGTCTCTCGGACCTCGACCCCCGGCAACGCCGCCGAGGTCCGCTTCGCCGGCGGCTTCGGCATCACCCTTGCTTTGGGTGCCCTGGACGCCTAGGAGGTGGGCTGCTCAGGCACTGCCACGACGACCTGGGGGCCGCTCCCCTACGCTGCCGGCGTGAGCGGCGGCTCTCGGGGAGCAGATGCCCCGGCCTAGCTCCCCGAGGTCGCTTCGGCTCCTCCAGCCGAGGGGTCAAGTACCCTCCCGGATTGTCCCCGCTCCTCGGGCCGGGACCCCGGCGTCCCGACTCCAAGGACTGACGGCGTCAACCCGCTCGGGGGCTGGATTGATGGCTCCTGGCCTAACCCCAAGCCGAGGCTAAGGCCAAGGCAGGCAGCCATGTCGTCTTCCTCGTCATCATCTTCGTCATCGTCATCGTCGTCGGGCGTTTCCGGCGACGGCTCCCTCGGGAGCCCCTCCCTCTCCTGCCGGCGACGAAGCTTTTCCAAGGCGTCCCGAGCCCGCCTCCACTCGCGGGCTCAGGCCTTCTCCGCGTCCTTCTTTTTCTTCTTCTCCTCCGCGGCGACCCGCCGCGCTGCTCGGTCCGCCGCATCTTGCGGGACCCGTGGCAGGGAAGACTTGTGCCACCCTACCTCCTGAAGACGGGTGGAAATCCCGACCTTAGAAACCAGGGGCAATCCGACGCTAGAAGAAAGAAGTGGACACTCACCAGAGTCACGCACCCTTGGTCAGGGCGCATCAAAGGCTGGGAGAGGGCGCTGGGGTCCGGCTTCCCCAACGCAACGCACACCCGCCCGTGGAGGACGTCGGGGGGAAGAGGATCAGAGGACATCCGCGAGCCCTCCAAGTCCGCCTCCGGTGTCATTTCCCAAAGCGGCAGCCGTCGCTCCGCCAAGGGAAGCACCCTCCGGTGGTGGATGGCGGCAATCACCCCGGCAGCAGTGAGTCCCCCCTTCCGCAACACCTCTAAGGCCTTGAGGAGGTGTTCAAGGTTCTTCTGTCTTTCGTGAGGGGTCCCGTGGCGCCAAGCATCAGCGGCGGCGGTGACTACTCGCTGAGAGAACGGCGGGAGCAACTCGCCGTCATTCCGGAGGTAGAACCACCGGCGCTGCCACCCCTTGTTCGAGGACGCAAGGATGGCGGGAATATACAGCGACGCCCGCGACTGCCTCAGCAGGAGGGTGCGGCCGCCGGCCCGCACCGCTGCACAGACCTTCCTCTCCCCCATCGGCAAGGCAAAAAGCTCCGCAAAAAAGAGATGGGTCCACAGATCCCAATGGGGGGCAATCCCCAAGTACCCCTCGCACACCGCTACGAAGATGGCGGCCTGCGAGATGGAGTTGGGGCTGAGGTTGTGCAACTCCACCCCGTAGTGGTGCAGGATCGCCCGCATAAAGCGGCTCGCCAGCACACCGAAGCCCCGCTCGTGGAAGGAGACGAAGCTCACGATGTACCCCGGCGGTGGGGATGGAGCGGCTCCGCCCACGGGGGGGATCCATTCCGGTCGCTGCTCATCGGTGAGAGGGCGAAGTAAACCCTCGCCAACGAGATCCTCCAGATCACTCACCGTCACCATGGAGAAGGGCCATGGGTCGCGCGGCGAGATGATGGTCACCCGGTCAGCCATCACCGAGCGGAAGGGGTGGCGGCGCAAAGGACAGGGAGGGCGGTTTCCTTTTCTCTGGCTAAGTCTCTCAGGCTGCGAAAAACCTGAGAGGGAAACAGGAAGCGGAGCAAAGAACCATCGCCCGACCCTCTCCCAAGTATATGAAGGCCAAGGCGTGACCGGTTCAAACGTTCCGCCCGGACCGGACGTGGGATTCAAAAACGCGAAGCAAAACAGCCGTCCCTCGAGCGGCTCGCGCACGCACAACGGTCGCCCCTCCAACCACTCGCCCCGTCGCATTAACTCCGCGACAGGACACGCGGCGCCTCTGGCAGGAGAAGCGGGCGACGCTTCCCCTTCGTCAAAATGACCGCGTCCAAAAAGGTACGCCACGTCGTTCGATTTCGTATCCTTTTCCGTTTTTCCTCTTTCTCTCTCTTGCAACAGACCGGGAAAGGGGGATACCCCAAAAAGGATCCTTCCCCGAGAAGGAACCAGGCTCCGAGCCCCCTACTAATCAGAGGTTCGAAGGCTGGCCCCCCCGGAAGGGTTCAACAGCCGCCTCAGATCGCGTGGGCCCTACACCCACTACTGGTCAGAGGTTCGAAGGTCGGCCCCTCGAAAGGGTTCAACGACCGCCTCAGGCTACTCGGGCTCCGCGCCCAATACTGATCAGGGGTTCGAAGGCTGGCCCCCGAAGGGTTCACAGCCGCCTCAGACGCCGAGCGAGGGATGACCATGGGTACGTTCGATACATAACCAAGACTCGGGCTACGCTCCTGAGGTACCCTAGGGCATTTCCGAGACCGGCGGGAACAATCTTGTAACAGAATCCCACCAGAGGGAGGCATCGAGCCCTCGGACCCTGTCGCCAGGGGACCGGGTCTGGCAGATCACCCGCAGGTACTTTTGGGCATGCCTCTGGGCCCCTAGCCGACCCCTAACGAACGGGGCACGGACGTCCACTCGGATTACCCGCTTGCAGCTCATCGGAGACACCATGTTCAGCGCCCATCGAGGGCAACATGGCGCTCTCCCCCCTCCTCCTTGCGGAAAGGCGACGCAGGGGCGTATGTAAAAAAGCCGAGTCTACCCCTGACCGCCCTCTCGCTCTGTGCAGAGGCTCGGGGGCTGCTCTCGCAAACCCGGCTCTGGCCGAACCGTTGACAGCGTCAACATACCAGCCCGAGAACTTGGGACCCGACCGTACACCTGGGCTACGGCCAGCTCGCATGAGGGAACGACCAGACCAGCCGAAGCACTACGTGAGGCAGTAAGACCTCGAAGGAGTGAAACCACTCCTCCGAGGCCTCGGGGGCTACACCCGACGGGTGCGCTCGCGCGCACCCACCGGAACAAAACGTAACCGAGAAAGGCTGGTCCCCTTGCAAAAAAGTGCGACGAAAGCCTCCAAGCGAGTGCAAACACTCCCTTCGAGGCTCGGGGGCTACTGTCGGGGACCATAATTAGGGGTACCCTCAAGGCTCCTAATTCTCAGCTGGTAACCCCCATCAGCACGAAGCTGCAAAGGCCTGATGGGTGCGATTAAGTCAGGGATCAATCCATTCGAGGGACACGATCACGCCTCACCCGAGCCGAGCCTCGGACAAGGGCAGCCGACCCTGGAGGATTTCCGTCTCGCCCGAGGCCCCCCTTCAGCGGCGAACATATTCCCGGCTCGCCCGAGGCCCTGCCTTCGCTAAGAAGCAACCCTGACCAAATCGCCGCACCGACCGACCAAGTCGCAGGAGCATTTAATGCAAAGGTGGCCTGACGCCCTTATCCTGGCGCGCACCCCCAGCCAGCAGAGCCGAAGTGACCGCCGTCACTTCGCCGCTCTACTGACCGGCCTGACAGAAGGACAGCGCCGCCTACGCCACACCGACTGCAGTGCCACTGGACAGAGTAAGACTGACAGGCAGTCAGGCCCTGCCGGAGGCACCATAGGAAGCTCCGCTTCGCCCGACCAAGGGCTCGGACTTGGGCTCGGCCCCAGAAGACGACGAACTCCGCTCCGCTCGACCTAGGGCTCGGACTCGGGCTAAGTCCCGGAAGACGGCGAACTCCGCCCGACCTAGGGCTCGGACTCGGGCTAAGTCCCGGAAGACGGCGAACTCCGCTCCGCCCGACCCAGGGCTCGGACTCGGGCTAAGTCCCGGAAGACGGCGAACTCCGCTCCGCCCGACCCAGGGCTCGGACTCGGGCTAAGTCCCGGAAGACGGCGAACTCCGCTCCGCCCGACCCAGGGCTCGGACTCGGGCTAAGTCCCAGAAGACGACGATCTCCGCCTCGCCCGACCCAGGGCTCGGACTTGGGCTTGGCCCCAGAAGACGGCAATCTCCGCCTCGCCCGACCCGGGGGCTCGAACTCGACCTCGGCTTCGGAGGAGCTTCCACATCGCCCAACCTAGGGCGTAGACCAGCCACGTCAACAGGAGGCGCCATCATCACCCTACCCCGAGCTGACTCGGGCCACAGGGAACAAGACCGGCGTCCCATCTGGCTCGCTCCGCCAGATAGGCAATGATGGCGCCCTGCATGCTCTGTGACGGTGGTGGCTCTCAGCCCCCTTACGGAAGCAAGAGGACGTCAGCAAGGACTCAACCGCTCAGACAGCTGTCCCTCCACCAAGCTCCATCGCTCCTTCGACGGCCACGACATCACACCAGCTGGGTGCCAAGATCTCTCCGGCTGCCACAACGACATGTACCTAGGGCGCTAGCTCACCTCCGCTAGACACGTAGCACCCTGCTACACCCCCATTGTACACCTGGATCCTCTCCTTACGCCTATAAAAGGGAGGACCAGGGCCCTCTTAGAGAGGGTTGGCCGCGCGGGGACGAGGACGAGAACAGGCGCTCGCTTGGAGCCGCTCGCTCCCTCTCCCGCGTGGACGCTTGTAACCCCCTACTGCAAGCGCACCCGACCTGGGCGCGGGACGAACACGAGGGTCGTTTGATTCCCACCTCTCTCACGCCGGTCTCCGGCCGCCTCGCTCTCCCCCCTTCGCGCTCGCCCTCGCGCTCGACCCATCTGGGCTGGGGCACGCGGCGACATTCACTCGTCGGCCCAGGGACCCCCCGGTCTCGGAACGCCGATAAATTTGGTCATAATAAACTTTAGAAACTAGTTGGAGAATTATAGTCATAGGTACATTTTAATGGATTTAGAAAATGGTATAGAACTCATGTCATATGAATAATATAGGATTTTTAGATGATTTATCTAATTATTTTATTAACATTTTCTTTTTATAAAGAAAGGAGAAAATATCATTAGTAGGATGGAAAACAGATTTTTGCTAGTCAAATAAACATATTCGCAAAATTGAGCACTTAAATTTTTAGAGTAAGCAAAATACTAGTTTATGTCAAAATAACCTCACTTGTGTTATAAAAAGTTCAATTAGTATTTATAGGGATTTTTAGAATGTTAAATTCATTTTTGCTATACTCAATAATTTGAGTTAGAAATAAAAAAGGATAAAAGCTATTAATTTATTTATTAGTATTAAAGATGATAATAATCATTTAATTTCATTGATGATGTTAAAATATATTAATACTAGTTAAAACTGTATTTATTGCACCCACTCATAAATTCATCATTTAGAACTCATAATAATAACTATAATTGAATTAATAAGTATTTACGCGTTTAGGACGTATTTAAGGTGTGATAAGTGTGATGTGTATTTATTTGTGTAATAGTGTATGTTTATGTAATGGTGCAAGTTTATTTATTGGTATATGCTTTCTTATTGTATGGCGACGTGTAACGTTATTAGAGGCTGACGGTGTGGTAGACGAACCGAATCCGTTCGAAGACGATCCGCAGGACGCGTTTGAGCAAGGTAAGTGGATTCTCCCTATGCATATTCTTTTTGTACCCACTCATTGCATCTAATAATGTTTACTTTTTGATATACTGCATAATTTGATGGGTTTTACCTAATTAAGGATTTCCTAGATTTACCAACTGTATTCCTTGTTTACCCTGGGAAAATAATTAAGCTTTGTAAAATTTGTGCTACCGCTCAACTTAATGATTTTAATGTCACTCATTAATTGATATTAATGTTCAAAAATTGAAATTGGCAATTATGACATTAACCCGATGGTTAAAACGACATTATTTCAAATTAATTGGAACATGGAGTGACCACCCAGGATAACAGTGCAACCACGAGTGCTATCATGGCTCTGGCTTTGGTAATTAGCTTTATATGCTTAGTGTCTGGCAACCTTACCTGAAATATGGGCAAGAGGGGGAGCGGTAGGTGCTGGCAACCCACGTTAACATGGGGACGTATTCTTGGCTAAGGTACCTCACCCACGGGGCCACCACCATCGTCTTTAGAAACCTTAGCGGGTTGCTTCGTATTAAGTGTATTTTATGAAAGCCTCATAATGGATCCCTAGCCATTCACCTCAACATTGTTTAAGTGTCCGATCAACCGGGCTAGATGGGATACATGGCTTGTGGGTAAAGTTGTACCACCTCTGCAGAGCGTAAAACTGATATATCAGCCGTGCTCCCGGTTATGAGCGACCTGGACTCCTCACATGATAATTGAACTTGAAGATGGAATTAAATTGAGATCCGATGATTTGCCAATGGTTTGCTTAAGTGGTTTTACTTAAGTGTTTTTGTTATACTCATATTCCTTTGTTTAAATGGGATACTTGGGATTCACACTTATTAGTAATACAGGTATTGTTAATAAAATGTTGACCGACTAAAATGCTTACTGCTCAACCTTAGCCTCACCTTGTTATATCTGCATTAATTTTTCCCCCACTTGCTGAGCCTCGACCATAAGTGAGCTCACCCTTGCTAATATTTTGATCAGAGGGTGATGCTGGAGACTTTGATGGAGACTTTGACGATGAGGAATTTTAAGTCTAACGATGTGCCGGTCATCTTTCTGTGGGAGATTGCCCCTGTTATTTATTTCCGCTTTACTTTGATGTGATACTTGTTCAAGATACAATGATGCAGATGATGTAATAAAGTATTATACTCTCTCTTTACGCCTTTATTGTATTGTCTTTTGATATATTACACTTGTGACGTCAACATTGTCGGGTACCGTAATTAGGGGTACCCCCAACACTCCTAATCACGGCTGGTAAACACCCTCAGACCAACTGACGGGCGCGGTTCAAGTCAAGGCTTCGTCTACCCTAGGGACGCAACCTCGCCCGAGCCCAGCCTCGAGCAGGAGCAGTAGTCCCGGACGGATTCACGCCTCGCCCGAGGACCTCCTCAGGCAGCGGGCACACCCTCGGCTCTCCCAAAGCCCGGCTCAGGCAGGCTTCGTTGTGAAGCAACCTTGACCAAACCGCCTCACCAACCGACCACATCGCAGGCGCATTCAATGCGAGGATCGCCTGACGCCGCATCCTGACACACGTGCCTCAGTCAGCCAGGCCAAAGTGACCACAGTCACTTCACCCCCCTTTACTATCCGATCTGACAGGAAAACAGCGTCGCTCGCCCCGCTCCGACTACTGTGCCAACCACCCAGGCGAAGCTGATAACAAGTCACGATTAACCACCGAGTTCGGCCTCGGGCGCAACAGGAAGCTCCGCCTCGCCCGACTTAGGCTCCGGCCTCGGGAGGAGGTCTCCGCCTCGCCCGACCTCTGGACTCGGCCTCGCCCGACCTCTGGACTCGGCCTCGCCCGACCTCAGGCTCCGGCCTCGGGAGGAGGTCTCCGCCTCACCCGACCTCAGGCTCCGGCCTCGGAAGGAAGTCTCCGCCTCGCCCGACCTCCGGACTCGGCCTCGACCTCGGTCTCGAGAGGAATCGCGTCGTCGCCCGACCCCGGCCTCGACCTCAAGAGATGTCTTTGCCTCGCCCGACCTTGGGCTCGGACCGACCGCCCCACAGGGGATACATTATTACCCTATCCCTAGCCAGCTCAGGCTATAAGGAACAAGACCGGTGTCCCATCTGGCTTACCCCGATGATGGGTAATGATGGTGCCCCGTGTGCAACCATGACACCGGTGGCTCTCAGCTCCTTATGGCAGCAAGGAGACATCAGCAGGATCCTTGCCGCACTGCCAGCTGTGCTCCTACAGGGCTCAGGCGCTTCTCCGACGGCCACGCTATCACGTATACAGGGCTCAAGCTCTCCCCCGACAGCCACGTTGGCATGTACATAGGGCTTAGGCATTTCTCTGCCAGACACGTTAGCGCATTGCTACACCCCCCATTGTACATCTGGACCCTCTCCTTGCATCTATAAAAGGGAGGTCCAGGGCCTTCCCGCGGAAAAGGAGGAGGGTTCTCGCGCAGAGGGGACGATGGGCTGATGGACCGGCTCTCTTCTTCCCTCTCGCGACGCTTGTAACCCCTACTACGAGCGGCACCCCCGGTGCGAGATAATACAAGTCCCCCGTTTGTGTTCCTTCTCGCGCCAACCCATCTGGGCTGGGACACACAGCGACGACAAATTCACTAGTCAGTTCGGAGGACCCCCCTGGGTCCGAAACGCCGACAGGTGCGCGCCAGGTAGGGGCCTGCTGCGTGTTAACAATCACCTTCCCGTTGAGTTCCAGATGGGGAGTCTTCGGCAACCTCTTCAGCCCGGGACAGTGCTTCGCTTTGAGAGTCTCGAATTCATGTCCCTCGACGGCAGCTACGACATGGAACTCCTTCCCGCACAGCACTACAACAGCGACGGTCGTCATCTCGCCCGGCGGCGATGAACTCAACGACGTCTTCCTCCCGTGGAGGAAGAGGAGCATCTGCGTTCGCCTCGCCACCCTCCTCGCCACAGGAGGAGGAGGCGGGGCAACCGTGGCCAGGCAGGAGGCAGCACCTCGTCGGTTGTCGCGCCGGAGCGAGTCGACGACACCGGCGCCCTAGTGGGGGACATGCCAGGCGTTGTCCTCGCGCTCGTGACAACGACGGGTGTCGCTTCCCCGCCATACGCCGATGACAAGCGAACTGATGACACCAGCACCCTCGTGAAGGACCTGCTGGGCGTCACCCTCGTACCTGAGATAACGGTGCGCTCCGACGCGACATCACCATCGTCTATCGACCGAGAGGTACCGTCCGTCTTCCACCCTATGCCCTTTCGATCCAGTTTCGATCCGCCAAGCAACCCCGCTTCAGTGAGCGCTTTCGCTAGGGCATATCCTGATCTCCCGTGATACCATATGTGGTCATCCTGGGACCGACTGAAGACCGTCTCAACCTACGTGTCCCCGGTTGGGATTTCTCCGGACTACATGATTCCGGTGCTATGCGAGACTTCATGACCGCATGTGACTACTGCCTCTCTGGTTGCTCTGATGATGGCCATAGCCTTGTCAACAAGGGTTATGGCCCGAGTCACGAATGTTTCCACGTCGATCTGGAGGATCTCGACAAAGGCAACCACCTTGGTATGCCGGAGAATGACCCTGGGCCTGCGTCTCGCGTTGACATCTCGCGGGAGCTAGCTGTGGTCCCAGTCCCTGCGGGGGGTCAGGACACACAGCTCGAGCAAATTCGCGAGATGCAGGCCAAGCTCGACGAGGAAGCAGGGCGACTTGTGCAGCTCCGGCAAAACATCGAGCAGGAGCGGGCAGGTCAGGCACTCGCTGGAGGAATGTGTCATCGGCCGCAGGAAGTCCAGCACCATGTCGTTGACAATGCCAGGGCAGCACTGCCCCTGGCCATCAGCGAGACCGGCTAGAACCTGGCTGCAGCAGCGATGCTGCTCCGGACGATGCCGGAGCCATCCACCACCGAGGGGCGGCGTATCAAGGGCGAGCTCAAGAACCTCCTAGAGCATGTCGTGGTTCGACAAGCCGAAAGCTCTGCCTCCCGAAGGCGAGGGTGCCCCTCGGAGCATCACGCAGCACCCTCCCGACACGTGTCCCGACACATGCGGGAGGCCTCGGTTCACACCGAGCGTACACGGGACGGGATGCCTGCCGCCCTGGACCGCCTCGGCAACACGCAACATCGCCACGACCGTCGAGCCCGCCTCGACGAGAAGGTGCGCCGAGGCTACCATCCCAGACACGGAGGACGCTACGACAGTGGGGAGGATCGGAGCCCTTCGCTCGAGCCACCCGGTCCGCAAGCCTTCAACCGGGCCATACGACGAGCGCCGTTCCTGAACTGGTTCCGAGCCCCAACTACTACCACCAAGTACTCGGGGGAGATGAGGCCAGAGCTGTGGCTTGCGGACTACCGGCTGGCCTGCCAGCTGGGAGGGACGGACGACGACAACCTCATCATCTGCAACCTTCCCCTGTTCCTCTCCGACGCTGCCCGGGCCTAGCTGGAGCATCTGCCTCCTGCGCAGATCACCAACTGGGATGACCTGGTCAAGGCTTTCGCTGGGAACTTCCAAGGCACGTACGTGCGCCCTGGAAACTCCTGGGATCTCCGAAGCTGCCGCCAGCAGCCAGGGAAGTCCCTGCGAGAGTACATCCGATGATTTTCGAAGCAGCGCACCGAGCTGCCCAACATCACCGACTCGGATGTCATCGGCGTGTTCCTCGCCGGCACCACTTGCCGCGACCTAGTGAGCAAACTGGGGCGCAAGACTCCCACCAAGGCGAGCAAGTTGATGGACATCGCCACCAAGTTTGCCTCTGGTCAGGAGGCGGTCGAAGCCATCTTCCGGAAAGACAGGCAGCCTTAGGAGAGGCAGCAGGAAGACGTCCCTGAGGCATCCGCCCAGCGGGGCGTGAAGAAGAAGGCCAAGAAGAAGTCGCAAGCAAAGCGCAACGCTGCTGACGCAGATCTTGTCGCTGCCACCGAGCACAGGAACCCTCGAAAGCCTTCCGGAGGAGCTAACCTATTCGACAAGATGCTCAAGGAGTCGTGCCCCTATCATCAGGGTCCCATCAAGCACATCCTTGAGGAATGTGTCAAGCTTCAACGCTACTTCCATAAGGCCGAACCCCCCGTGGGAGATGGCAAGGGCCAAGACAACGACAAGAAGGAGGGCAACCAGGGGGAGGAGTTCCCTGAGGTCCACGGGTGTTTCATGATCTATGGTCGGCAAGTGGCGAACGCCTCGGCTCGGCACCGCAATCAAGAGCGCCAAGAGGACTGCTCAGTCAAGGTGGCGGCGACAGTCTACTTAGACTGTTCTAACAAGCCCATCACCTTTGACCGAGGCGACCACCCCGACTGCGTGCCAAGCCCAGGAAGGTACCCGCTCGTTATCGATCCTGTCATCGGCAATGTCCGGCTCACCAAGGTCCTCATGGACGGAGGCAGCAGCCTCAACATCATCTACGCCGAGACCCTTGAGCTCTTGGGGATCGGTTTGTCCATGATCCGGGCCGGTGCAGCGCCCTTCCACGGGATCGTCCCCGGAAAGTGCGTCCTGCCCCTCGGGCAAATCGATTTGCCCGCCTGCTTCAGGACTCCCTCCAACTTCCGAAAGGAAACCCTCATGTTCGAGGTGGTCGGGTTCTGAGGAACCTACCACGCGGTGTTGGGAAGGCCGTGCTACGCCAAGTTCATGGTCGTCCCCAACTACACGTATTTCAAGCTCAAGATGCCGAGCCCCAACGGGCTCATCACCGTCGGATCCACGTACTACCACGCGTACGAATGCGATGTGGAGTGCGTGGAGTACGCTGAGGCCCTCGCCGAGTCTGAGGCCCTCATCACCGACCTAGAGCGCCTCTCTAAGGAGGCGCCCAATGCGAAGCGACACGCCGGCAACTTCGAGCCAGCTGAGGTGGTCAAATCCGTCCCTCTCGACCCCAGCAATGACGATGGCAAGCAAGTCCGGATCGGCTCCGGGCTCGACCCCAAATAGGAAGTAGTGCTCGTCGACTTTCTCCGCGCAAATGCCGAAGTTTTCGCGTGGAGTCCCTCGGACATGCCCGGCATACCGAGGGATGTCGCTGAGCACTCACTGGACATCCGAGCTGGGGCCCGACCCGTGAAGCAGCACCTGCGCCGTTTTGACGAAGAAAAGCGCAGGGCCATAGGCGAGGAGATCCACAAGCTACTCGTGGCAGGGTTCATCAAAGAGGTATTCCATCCCGAATGGTTAGCTAACCCTGTTCTTGTAAGGAAAAAGGATGGGAAATGGAGGATGTGCGTAGACTACACTGGTCTAAACAAAGCATGTCCGAAGGTTCCCTACCCTCTACCTTGCATCGACCAAATTGTGGACTCCACTGCTGGGTGCGAAACCCTGTCATTCCTCGACGCCTACTCAGGCTATCATCAAATCAAGATGAAAGAATCCGATCAGCTCGCGACTTCTTTCATCACACCTTTTGGCATGTATTGTTACCCTACAATGTCATTTGGCTTGAGGAATGCAGGGGCCACATACCAAAGATGGATGAACCACGTGTTCGGAGAGCACATCGGCCGAACGGTCGAGGCTTACGTCGATGACATCGTTTTCAAGACAAGGAAGGCCTCTGACCTCCTCTCTGACCTTGAGACGACGTTCAAGTGTCTGAGAGCGAAAGGCGTGAAACTCAATCCCGAGAAGTGTGTCTTCGGAGTCCCCCGAGGCATGATCCTAGGGTTCATCATCTTCGAGCGAAGCATCGAAGCCAACCCGGAGAAGATCGCGGCTATCACCAACATGGGGCCGATCAAAGATTTGAAAGGAGTACAGAGGGTCATGGGATGCCTTGCGGCTCTGAGCTGCTTCATCTCACGCCTTGGCGAGAAAGGCTTGCCTCTGTACCGCCTCTTAAGGAAGGTCGAGCGCTTCACTTAGACCCCTAAGGCCGAAGAAGCCCTCGGAAACCTTAAGGCGCTCCTTACAAATGCACCCATCCTGGTGCCCCCCGCTGCAGGAGAAGCTCTCTTGATCTACGTAGCCGCGACCACTCAGGTGGTCAGCGCCGCGATCGTAGTCGAGAGACAAGAAGACGGGCATGCATTGCTCGTCCAGAGGCCGGTCTATTTCATCAGCAAAGTGCTATCCGAGACCAAGATCCGCTACCCACAAATTCAGAAGCTACTGTACACAGTAATTCTGACACGGCGAAAGTTGCGACACTACTTCGAGTCTCATCCGGTCACTGTGGTGTCATCCTTCCCCCTAGGGGAGATCATCCAGTGCCGTGAGGCCTCGGGTAGGATAGTAAAGTGGGCAGTGGAGCTCATGGGCGAAACGCTATCATTCGCCCCTCGGAAGGCCATAAAATCCTAGGTCTTGGTAGACTTCCTGACTGAATGGACCGACACTCAGTTGCCAACAGCTCTGATCCAGGCCGAGCTCTGGACCATGTACTTTGATGGGTCACTCGTGAAGACAGGAGCAGGCGCTGGCTTGCTCTTCGTTTCACCCCTCGGAAAGCATCTCCGCTACGTGATCCGCCTTCACTTTCCGGCATCAAACAACATGGCCGAGTACGAGGCTCTAGTTAACGGGCTGCGCATCACCGTCGAGCAAGGGGTCCGGTGCCTCGACGCTCGTGGCAACTCGCAGCGTGTCATCGACCAAGTCATGAAGAACTCCCACTGCCGCGACCGGAGGATGGAGGCCTACTGCGACGAAGTTCGGCGCCTGGAAGACAAGTTCTACGGGCTGGAGCTCAACCACATCGCCCGACGGTACAACGAGACTGCGGATGAGCTGGCGAAGATAGCCTCGGGGCGGACGACGGTTCCCCTGGACGTCTTCTCCAGAGACCTACATCAACCATCCGTCAAGATCGATGACACGCCCGAGCCCGAGGAAGCCTCAGCCCAGCCCGAGGTACCCTCGGCCGTGCCCGAGGAGGCCTCGGCCAAGCCCGAGGTACCCTCGGCCGTCGAGGAGGAGGCCTTGCCCGTCGAGGGGGAACAGAATGGGGTCACGCTAGATCTGAACTGGCAGACCCTGTACCTGGAATATCTCCTCCGAGGAGAGCTTCCCCTCGATAAGGCCAAAGCTCGGCGACTGGCGCGGCGCGCCAAGTCTTTCGTCTTGCTGGGTGATGAAAAGGAGCTCTACCACCACAGCCCCTCGGGCATCCTCCAACGGTGCATATTCATCGCCCAAGGACAAGAGCTGTTGCAAGAAATATACTCGGGGGCTTGCGGTCACCACGCAGCACCTCGAGCCCTCGTGGGAAACGCCTTCCGACAAGGTTTCTACTGGCCAACCGCGGTGGCCGATGCCACTAGGATTGTGCGCTCCTGCCAAGGATGCCAATTCTACGCGTGGCAAACGCACCTGCCCGCTCAGGCCCTATAGACGATACCCATCACCTGGCCGTTTGCAGTATGGGGTCTAGACCTCGTCGGTCCCTTGCAGAAGGCACCCGGGGGCTTCTCGCACTGTTGGTCGCCATCGACAAATTCTCCAAGTGGATCGAGGTCCGACCCTTGACCAGCATCAGGTCCGAGCAGGCGGTGGCATTCTTCACCAACATCATCCATCGCTTTGGGGTCCCGAACTCCATCATCACTGACAATGGCACGCAGTTCACCAGAAAAAAGTTCCTGGACTTCTGCGACGACCACCACATCCGTGTGGACTGGGCCGCCGTGGCTCACCCCATGACGAATGGGCAGGTGGAGCGTGCTAACGGTATGATTTTGCAGGGACTCAAACCAAGGATCTACAACGACCTCAACAAATTCGGCAGGCGATGGATGAAAGAGCTACTCTTGGTAGTCTGGAGTCTGAGGACGACGCCGAGCCATGCCACGAGTTTCTCGCCGTTTTTTCTAGTCTATGGGGTCGAGGCCGTCCTCCCCGCGGACTTAGAATACGGGTCCCCGAGGACCAGGGCGTACGACGACCGAAGCGACCAGACCAGCCGAGAGGACTCGCTGGACCAGCTCGAAGAAGCTCGGGACGTTGCCTTACTCATTCGGCACGGTACCAGCAGTCGCTGCGACACCACCACGCCCGAAGCGTTCGGCCTCGAGGCTTCCAAGTGGGAGACTTGGTGCTTCGTCTGTGATAGGACGCCCGAGGGTGCCATAAGCTCACTCCTCCCTGGGAAGGGCCCTTCATCATCGTCAAGATTTTGAAGCCTGAAACATACAAGCTAGCCAACGACCAAGGCGAGGTCTATAGCAACGCTTGGAATATCCAATAGCTACGTCGCTTCTACCCTTAAGATGTTTTAAGTCGTTCATGTACCTCGTTTTCTTTACATACATAAAGTCTAACCATCAAGGAAGGGTCAGCCTTGCCTCAGCAAAGCCCGACCCTCCCTCGGGGGCTAGAAGGGGGGAACCCCCTCAGCGTTAAATTCTTCCTCGAATTTTTTTTCTACCAAAATGACCTTTCGTGCTTTCGACTTCTGTATCGATAGCGGGATCCTAAAAACGACGAGAGTACACGTAAGCGGCTAGGCCGACTGAGCCAAGGGACTCCTACGCCTCCGAGATACGGATACCCCACTCGTCACCTTCGGCGAAAAGTAACTCTCGCTCGGACAAGTGGTTCTGCTACCAACGAACAAGTCATGGCGCACGAAACAAGAGGAAAGAAAACATAGCTTTATGATACGACGATGAAAGTGTTTAGGCCTCGGCGGCCGCGAAGAACACACGCATGCTACAAATAAATTGCTCCAGCAGGATCAGGCATCGGCAGGGGAAGTAGCTGCGCCCTCGGTGTCGTTTCCGCCTTCGGCGAGGTCTGGCCCAGCCTCAGACTATGACGCGGGCGGAAGGATCTCCACCTCGAAGGAGGAGGCCAGCACCACACCCGGGCCCTCTGCAGCCGTGTCAAGCCTCTGGACCTCGGCTAAGGCAGCCTCGTCTTTGTCGGGTAGACAGTATCCCTCGCTGACCCGCTCCAAGTCCACGTCGTAGTGGGAAGCGAGCACGGCGAAGGCCTGCCTAACGCCATGGTGCAACGCCCTGTGGAGTCTGCTGCACACATGGCCGCCCAACGCCCGTAGATGACTCTGGGGGAGCTACCCGAGGGGACGTCGTCAAGGTCAAAGGCTCGGCAAAAGCCCGAGATAGCCTCGGACATAGCCACACAGTCGGCCTCATTCTGCTCAGCCGCCCGGGCGTGTGCCTTGACGGACTCATTAAGAGCCGTCTCGAGCTCTGCAAATAGCTGATCAAAATTCTTTAGACACGAGCTGAAGAATGAAGCTGAATTGAAGTCGCAAAGCAGGCGAAACATACCTTCAGCCTGGGCACGCTCCTGCGAGGCCCCGACTTGGGCAGACTGGGCAGATCCGACGGCCACAGCCAGGTCCATCGCAAGGGCCCCGGCCCGAGCAGACACCTCGGCCAGCTGACCCTCAAGGGCCTCAGCCCAGCCCACGGCCTCGGCAGCCTGGCTCCAAGATTGGTCCCGCTCGTCGATGGCCTAGCCAAGCTCCAGCTGCCGCTGCTGCGCCTCCGTCCGTGCCAACGCCGCCTCTGCCCGTGCCGCCGCTGCCTCCGCCTTTAGATCATCACAGAGCAGCCGAAGGTCCGCCAGCTCGGTGCTCTGTTGGGCAAGGCGCTCATTAGCCTTGGCAAGCACGGCCCTCTAGGACCGCAGCAAACCCCAGATGCCGCTCTCGCGGTGGATGAACAGCGACTTGGCGGTGCTCACATCCGCCAGTTCCTAAGCAGGGAAGACAAGGTATTACAAAGAATGCCCTGGCCATGCAAGGTATGCGCCTGAAATCCTTACCTGGAGGACCCTAGGAACGTCCCTAGAAAGGATCTCCATGGTCGACCGAAGCGACCCCATCGCCGCCTCGGCATACTCGCGGAGCTCATCCCGAGACTGCTCCTTCTGCTCATCGTTGAGGACGAGGAGGGGTTTCGAGGCGCCACGGCTCCAGAACCGGAACGCCTGCCCGCACCACTCATTGGGGTTGCGCTGCGTGGGGATGAGGACGCCGCCCCCAAGATGGGCCGCGGTGTTGTGCGCTCCTCCGCCAAGGCGTCGGGTTCCCCTGCAGTCAACACATCGGGCACCGTCGCCATCGACGCGCTGGGCTTCCCCTCGGCTAAGGTGGCGGGTTTCCAATCACTGACCTCGGCAATAGCGTCCGCCCCCTCCTCAGGGCCAGGAACGGGGAGGTCGGGGATGACCGCGAGCAGCGACGCCCCAACCATCCCGACGTCGGGAGCGGTGGACGGCTCCGCGGGTGAATCAGCAACGACCGCGGCAGGAGTCGACGCCAGCACCGACGACACGTCAGGCATGCTCGGGGCCACGGCCGTGTCAGCAGCCTCCCCCGGCACGACGACTGCCCCGACGGAGGGGTCGGCCTGGGAGGCTTGCCCCATGGTAGCTCATGCCGCCTGGGCCCCCAACTCGGGAGCATCCTGTGTGGAGGCCAGCCAACCGGCATGGCGCGCCGCGGCACCGGCTGCAGAAGCCGGCACCGTCTTAAGGGCCTTTGTGGGGGCCAGGCCGGTCAAGCCCTGCCTCCGCTTGCTGAAAGGAAGAGAGAAAGCAAGTTCAAGACACGCGATGAAAGAAGCCAAAACAGAGGCATTCTCAGGCACTTACCCGCTCTAGACCAAGGCCAATCGTGCCTGCGGGGAGGCCCTCGGGCCTCGGTCCCTGCAGGCGCTGCCAAGGGTTGCCCCGCTACCGACTTCGGCGCCGCTCCCACCTCGGGCGCCCGAGGCGCCGAAGGAGCGGCCTGCCTAGGCGTCGCCGCAGCGGCCTGAGGATCAACCTCCTGCACTGCCGGCACGGGCGCTTGCTCTTGGGGGACAGAGGGGTCGGCCTGACTCCCTAGAGTCAACGTAGTTACCTCGGCCAAGGGGTCAGGTGCCCCCTCGGCCTACCTTCGCTCCTCGGACTGGGACCCCGATGTCCTGACCCTGGGCACTGATGATACCAGCCCACCTAGAGGCTGGCACGACAACCCCTGGCCCGGCCCCGGGTCCAGGCTGAGGCCAAGATGGGCCGCCATGTCGTCTTCCTCGTCATCATCATCGTCATCATAGTCATCGGGCGTCTCCGGTGATGGCTCCCTCGGGAGCCCGTCCCTCTCTTGCCTCAGACGACGCTTCTCCAAGGCGTCCTGAGCTCGCATTCGCTCACGAGCCCGAGCCTTCTCTGCGTCTTTCTTCTCCTTCTTCTTCTCCGCAGTGACCCTCCGCGCGGCTCGGTCCACCGCGTCCTCCGGGACCGGTGGCAGGGCGGGTTTATAAAAACTTAACCATTGGGGAAGAGCAAAGATCCCAACAGTGGGAATCGAAGGCAACTCGACGCAATACAGGAGAAGGATCGGATACTTACCAGGGAAACGTACCCGTGGTCGGGACGCATCGTGGGCTGGGTAAGGGCGCCAGCATCCAGCCTCCCTACTGAAAGCACCTAGAGGGGGGGGGGGTGAATAGGTGATCCTGTAAACTTGAAGCTTAAGCCACAAAAACTTGGTTAAGCGTTAGCACAATAATCGCCAAGTGGCTAGAGAGGAGTCTCAACAAAACACAATAACCACAAGAGATCAATCACAGAGTTGGCACGGTGGTTATCCCGTGGTTCGGCCAAGACCAACGCTTGCCTACTCCACGTTGTGGCGTCCCAACGGACGAGGGTTGCAATCAACCCCTCTCAAGCGGTCCAAAGACCCACTTGAATACCACGGTGTTTTGCTTGCTTTTCTTAATCCCGTTCGCGAGGAATCTCCACAACTTGGAGCCTCTCGCCCTTACACTTGAAGTTCACAAAGAAGCACAGAGCAAAGGAGGGATTAACAACTCACACAAGACACAAAGACCACAGCAAATACGCACACACAAGACCCAGACTTAAGCTCAAAAGACTAGCACACTAGAACGGAGCTTAAATCACTAGAATGTCGAACAAGTGCGCAAGAATGAAGTGTGAGTGATCAAGATTGCTCAAAGAATGCTTGGTGTTCTCCTCCATGCGCCTAGGGGTCCCTTTTATAGCCCCAAGGCAGCTAGGAGCCGTTGAGAACAATCCTGGAAGGCAGATCTTGCCTTCTATCGACTGGCGCACCGGACAGTCCGGTGCACCACCGGACACTGTCCGGTGCAGATCTCCTTCCTTATTTGGCGAAGCCGACCGTTGGAGTCTGAGAGCCGTTGGCGCACCGGACACTGTCCGGTGCACACCGGACACTGTCCGGTGCACACCGGACACTGTCCGGTGCACACCGGACAGTCCGGTGCACCAATGTGACCGTTGGCTCGGCCACGCGTCACGCGCGGAATCCTCGGCCGACCGTTGCCCCGACTGACCGTTGACTCACCGGACAGTCCAGTGCACCACCGGACAGACCGGTGAATTTTAGTCGTACGCCGTTGATGGTTTCCCGAGAGCGACGAGTTCGCCTGTGAACGGCTCACCGGACAGTCCGGTGCACCACCGGACAGACCGGTAAATTTTAGCCGTACACCACCGTCGAAGTCCCGAGAGCAGCCTGTTTGCCAGAGCTAGCCTGGCGCACCGGACACTGTCCGGTGAACCACCGGACAGTCCGGTGCACCCAGACTGAGCAGACTTTGGCTGAACAAAGCCATCTCATTTCCAATTCAACTTTTCCTGTTTCTAGCACTTAGACACAATACATTAGTCCATAAAAACAATGTACTAAGTCTAGAAACATACCTTTTGACAAGATTTTCACTTTGTCCACCACTTTGCATAGATTAGCATAAAAGCACTTGTGTTGGCACTCAATCACCAAAATACTTAGAAATGGCCCAAGGGCACATTTCCCTTTCAATCTCCCCCTTTTTGGTGATTTATGCCAACACAACATAAGGCAACTAGAACAAGTGCAATATCAATGCAAATGAAAACCAAAAGTTGTTTTGAATCAATTTTGGCATATATGGATCACTCTTTGCCACCACTTGGTTTGTTTTTGCAAATTCAAACTCAAATTCCTATCTCTAAGTCAAATCCACTTGTAGAGTCATAAAGAGAGGTATTCCAAAGGAAATTGATCAAGGATTTCAAAAACTCCCCCCTTTTCCCATAATCAACACTTCTCCCCACAAGAGGCCAACTTTTGACAAAAGAGACAATAAAAGAGTTTTGACAAACCAAAAGCTCGAATCTACTATGTTCAAAAATTTCTCAAGTGGTAGCTGATCCATCTATTGCTTTTGCCTTTATTTTCTCCCCCTTTGGCATCAAGCACCAAAACGGAATCAATCTTGGCCCTTTAACCCCATTGCCTCACCAAAATCTTCAAATAAGAGTACAAAGGCAATGAGATGAACTTGGAATAAGTTACCCTCTCATCGGAGTGCAGTGGAAGTCTTTCATGGTCCAAGTCCATCTTTTCCCTTTCAAACCTCCTTTGAGACTAAAACAAGCAAACTCAAGCAAACGGTTAGTCTCAAAGGGTCAAGTTGTAGCATAACTCCCCCTAAATATGTGCATCACTTGCACAAGGACTTGTGAGGTCCAGGGAGTGTTTGTACAACTTGAGCACCATACAGAAGCAACAAATGCAGAAGGAACATGACCAAAGGCATAAACACATGTATGCTATAAATCAATCCAAGTTCCGTGAATCCAGGACATTTAGCTCACTACGCAGCCTGCAAAAGGTCTTTTCATCTAAAGGCTTAGTGAAGATATCGGCTAGCTGGTTCTCGGTGCTAACATGAAACACTTCGATATCTCCCTTTTGCTGGTGGTCTCTCAAAAAGTGATGTCAGATGTCAATATGCTTTGTGCGGCTGTGCTCAACAGGATTTTCCGCTATTCGGATAGCACTCTCATTGTCACATAGGAGTGGGACTTTGCTCAGATTGTAGCCAAAGTCCCGTAGGGTTTGCCTCATCCAAAGTAGTTGCACACAACACTGTCCTGCGGCAACGTACTCGGCCTCAGCGGTGGATAGGGCAACGGAAGTTTGTTTCTTAGAGTTCCACGACACCAGGGACCTTCCTAAGAATTGGCACGTCCCCGATGTACTCTTCCTATCGACCTTACATCCAGCATAGTCGGAATCTGAGTATCCAATCAAGTCAAAGTTAGACCCTTTTGGATACCAGATCCCGAAGCAAGGCGTAGCGACTAAATATCGAAGAATTCGCTTCACAGCCACTAAGTGACACTCCTTAGGATCGGATTGAAATCTAGCACACATGCATACGCTAAGCATAATATCTGGTCTACTAGCACACAAATAAAATAAAGACCCTATCATAGACTGATATGCCTTTTGATCAACGAACTTACCTCCTTTGTTGAGGTCAGTGTGTCCGTCGGTTCCCATCGGAGTCTTTGTAGGCTTGGCGTCCTTCATCCCAAACCGCTTTAGCAAGTTTTGTGTGTACTTCGTTTGGGAGATGAAGGTGCCATCCTTGAGTTGCTTCACTTGGAACCCAAGGAAGTAGTTCAACTCGCCCATCATCGACATCTCGAATTTCTGCGTCATCACCCTGCTAAACTCTTCACAAGACTTTTGGTTAGTAGAACCAAATATTATGTCATCGACATAAATTTGGCACACAAAAAGATCACCATCGCAAGTCTTAGTGAAAAGAGTTGGATCGGCTTTCCCAACCTTGAAAGCATTAGCAATTAAAAAGTCTCTAAGGCATTCATACCATGCTCTTGGGGCTTGCTTAAGTCCATAGAGCGCCTTAGAGAGCTTACACACGTGGTCGGGGTACCGTTCATCCTCGAAGCCAGGGGGTTGCTCCACGTACACCTCCTCCTTGATCGGCCTGTTGAGGAAAGCACTCTTCACATCCATTTGGTACAACCTAAAAGAATGGTGAGCGGCATATGCTAGCAATATACGAATTGATTCTAGCCTAGCCACAGGAGCAAATGTCTCCTCAAAGTCCAAACCTGCGACTTGGGCATAACCTTTTGCCACAAGTCGAGCCTTGTTCCTCGTCACCACCCCGTGCTCATCCTGTTTGTTGCGGAACACCCATTTGGTTCCTACAACATTTTGCTTGGGATGAGGCACCAGTGTCCAAACTTCATTGCGCTTGAAGTTGTTGAGTTCCTCCTGCATGGCCAACACCCAGTCCGGATCTAGCAAGGCCTCTTCTATCCTGAAAGGCTCAATAGAAGAGAAAAAGGAGTAATGCTCACAAAAATTAACTAATCTTGAACGAGTAGTTACTCCCTTGCTAATATCACCTAATATTTGGTCGACGGGATGATCCCTTTGAATCGTCGCTCGAACTTGGGTTGGAGGTGCCTGAGGTGCTTCTTCCTCCTCAACTTGAACATCCTGTGCTCCCCCTTGATCATGCGCCTCCACTTGAGGTACCTGTTCGTCATCTTGGGTTGAGGGATGCACCATAGTTGAGGAAGACGGTTGATCTTGTTCCAATTGTTCCTGAGGCCGCACATCTCCAATCGCCATGGTGCGTATCGCGGCCGTTGGAACATCTTCTTCATCTATATCATCAAGATCAACAACTTGCTCTCTAGGAGAGCCATTAGTCTCATCAAATACAACGTCGCTAGAGACTTCAACCAAACCCGATGATTTGTTGAAGACCCTATACGCCTTTGTATTTGAGTCATAACCTAATAAAAACCCTTCTACAGCTTTGGGAGCAAATTTAGAGGTTCTACCTTTCTTCACAAGAATGTAACACTTGCTCCCAAATACACGAAAATAAGACACATTGGGTTTGTTACCAGTTAGCAGCTCATATGAAGTCTTCTTAAGGAGGCGGTGAAGATAGACCCTGTTGATGGCATGGCAAGCCGTGTTCACGGCTTCCGACCAAAAACGCTCGGGGGTCTTGAACTCTCCAAGCATAGTCCTTGCCATATCAATGAGCGTCCTGTTCTTCCTCTCTACCACACCATTTTGTTGTGGTGTGTAGGGAGCGGAAAACTCGTGCTTCATCCCTTCCTCCTAAGGGAACTCCTCCACTAGAAGGTTCTTGAATTCGGACCCGTTGTCGCTTCTTATCTTCTTCACCTTGAGCTCAAACTCATTTTGAGCTCTCCTGAGGAAGCGCTTGAGGGTCCCTTGGGTTTCAGATTTATCCTGCAAAAAGAATACCCAAGTGAAGCGGGAAAAATCATCAACTATAACAAGACCATACTTACTTCCTCCTATGCTTAGATAGGCGACGGGTCCGAAGAGGTCCATATGAAGCATCTCCAAGGGTCTTGATGTGGTCATCACATTTTTGGTGTGATGAGAGCCTCCCACCTATTTCCCTGCTTGACAAGCTGCACAAGGTCTATCCTTTTCGAAATGTACATTAGTTAGGCCTATCACGTGTTCTCCCTTTAGAAGCTTGTGGAGGTTCTTCATCCCCACATGTGCTAAGCGGCGATGCCACAACCAGCCCATGCAAGTCTTAGCAATTAAGCATGCATCTAGACCGGCCTCTTCTTTTGCAAAATCAACCAAATAAAGTTTGCCGTCTAGTATGCCCTTAAAAGCCAGTGAACCATCACATCTTCTAAAGACAGACACATCTACATTTGTAAATAGACAATTATATCCCATTTTGCATAATTGACTAACAGATAACAAATTATATCCAAGTGACTCAACTAAAAACACATTAGAAATAGAGTGCTCAGATGAAATAGCAATTTTACCTAACCCTTTTACCTTGCCTTGGTTCCCATCACCGAATATTATTGAATCTTGGGAATCCTTATTTTTGACGTAGGAGGTGAACATCTTCTTCTCCCCTGTCATATGGTTTGTGCATCCGCTGTCGATAATCCAGCTTGAACCCCCGGATGCATAAACCTGCAAGGCAAATTTAGGCTTGGGTTTTAGGTACCCAACTCTTGTTGGGTCCTACAAGGTTAGTCACAATTGTCTTAGGGACCCAAATGCAAGTTTTATCTCCCTTGCATCTTGCCCCTAATTTCCTAGCAATTACCTTCTTACCCTTTCTACAAATGGTAAATGAAGCATTGCAAGCATGATATATTGTAGATGGTTCATTAACTTTCCTAGGAGCATTAACAACATTTCTCCTAGGCATATTATGAACAACATTTCTCCTACCAACATTTCTATCATGCACATAGGAAGAACTAGAAGCAAACATGGCATGAGAATCAAAAGCATCATATGCATTAAAACTCTTATAAGCATTTCTAGATTGTCTCTTGTCATGATACATAAAAGCATGGTTCTTTTTAGCACTACTAGCCATAGGGGCCTTCCCTTTCTCCTTGGTGGAGATGGGAGCCTTATGGCTTGTTAAATCCTTGGCTTCCCTCTTGAAGCCAAGTCCATCCTTAATTGAGAGGTGTCTACCAATCGTGTAGGCATCCCTTGCAAATTTTAGCTTATCGAAATCACTTTTGCTAGTCTTAAGTTTGGCATTAAGACTAGCCAATTCATCATTTAATTTGGAAATTGAAACTAGGTGTTCACTACAAGCATCAATATCAAAATCTTTACACCTAGTGCAAATCATAACATGTTCTACACAAGAATTAGATTTATTTGCTACTTCTAATTTAGCATTTAAATCATTGTTAACACCTTTTAAAGTAGAAATGGTTTCATGACAAGTAGATAGTTCATAAGAAAGCATTTCATTTCTTTTAACTTCTAAAGCATAGGATTTTTGTGCCTCTACAAATTTATCATGTTCTTCATACAACAAATCCTCTTGCTTTTCTAAAAGCTTATCCTTTTCATTCAAGGCATCAATCAATTCATTGATTTTATCAATTTTATTTCTATCCAATCCCTTGAACAAGCTAGAGTAATCTATTTCCTCATCGCTAGAATCATCATCACTTGAAGAAGCATAAGTGGTATCCCGAGTACATACCTTCTTCTCCTTCGCCATGAGGCATGTGTGATGCTCGTTGGGGAAGAGGGATGACTTGTTGAAGGCAGTGGCGGCGAGTCCTTCATTGTCGGAGTCGGAGGAGGAGCAATCCGAATCCCACTCCTTTCCGATATGTGCCTCGCCCTTGGCCTTCTTGTAACTCTTCTTCATCTCCCTCTTGTTTTCCTTTTCCTGGTCACTATCATTGTCGGGACAGTTAGCAATAAAATGACCAATCTTACCACATTTGAAGCATGAGCGCTTCCCCTTTGACTTGGTCTTGCTTGGCTGTCCCTTGCGACTCTTGAGCGCCGTCTTGAAGCGCTTGATGATGAGAGCCATCTCATCATCATTGAGCCCTGCCGCCTCAACTTGCACCACCTTGCTAGGTAACGCCTCCTTGCTTCTCGTTGCCTTGAGAGCAACAGGTTGAGGCTCATTGATTGGACCATTCAGTGCGTCGTCCACGTACCTCGCCTCCTTGATTATCATTCGCCCGCTTACGAATTTTCCAAGGACTTCTTCGGGTGACATTTTGGTGTACCTAGGATTCTCACGAATATTATTCACCAAATGAGGATCAAGAACGGTAAATGACCTTAGCATTAGGTGGATGACGTCGTGGTCCGTCCATCGCGTGCTTCCGTAGCTCCTTATTTTGTTGATAAGGGTCTTGAGCCGGTTGTATGTTTGAGTTGGCTCCTCGCCCCTTATCATTGCAAATATTCCCAGCTCTCCCTCTACCAACTCCATCTTGGTGAGCAAGGTGACCTCGTTCCCCTCGTGAGAGATCTTGAGGGTGTCCCAGATTTGCTTGGCATTGTCCAAGCCGCTCACCTTATGATACTCGTCCCTGCACAAGGAGGCTAACAACACAGTAGTAGCTTGTGCATTTCTATGAATCTGTTCATTAATAAAAATAGGACTATCCGAGCTATCAAATTTCATTCCACTTTCCACAATCTCCCATATGCTCGGATGGAGAGAGAACATGTGACTACGCATTTTGTGGCTCCAAAATCCATAGTCCTCTCCATCAAAGTGAGGAGGTTTGCCAAGTGGAATGGAGAGCAGATGGTTATTTGTACTTTGCGGAATACGAGAGTAGTCAAAAGAAAAGTTCGAATTAACCGGTTTCCTTCTCTCGTAGTCGTTGTGGTCGTTGTCCTTTTGGGAAGAAGTAGACTCATCGCTGTCGTCGTAGTAGACGATCTCCTTGATGCGTCTCGTCTTCTTCTTCTTCCCATCTTTGCGTCTGTGACCTGAGCCCAAGTCGGTAGGCTTGTCATCCTTCGGCTCATTGACGAATGACTCCTTCTCCTTATCGTTGATCACGATTCCCTTCCCCTTAGGATCCATCTCTTCGGGCGATTAGTCCCTTTGTGAAGAGAACGGCTCCGATACCAATTGAAAGCACCTAGAGGGGGGTGAATAGGTGATCCTGTAAACTTGAAGCTTAAGCCACAAAAACTTGGTTAAGCGTTAGCACAATAATCGCCAAGTGGCTAGAGAGGAGTCTCAACAAAACACAATAACCACAAGAGATCAATCACAGAGTTGGCACGGTGGTTATCCCGTGGTTCGGCCAAGACCAACGCTTGCCTACTCCACGTTGTGGCGTCCCAACGGACGAGGGTTGCAATCAACCCCTCTCAAGCGGTCCAAAGACCCACTTGAATACCACGGTGTTTTGCTTGCTTTTCTTAATCCCGTTCGCGAGGAATCTCCACAACTTGGAGCCTCTCGCCCTTACACTTGAAGTTCACAAAGAAGCACAGAGCAAAGGAGGGATTAGCAACTCACATAAGACACAAAGACCACAGCAAATACGCACACACAAGACCCAGACTTAAGCTCAAAAGACTAGCACACTAGAACGGAGCTTAAATCACTAGAATGTCGAACAAGTGCGCAAGAATGAAGTGTGAGTGATCAAGATTGCTCAAAGAATGCTTGGTGTTGTCCTCCATGCGCCTAGGGGTCCCTTTTATAGCCCCAAGGCAGCTAGGAGCCGTTGAGAACAATCCTGGAAGGCAGATCTTGCCTTCTGTCGACTGGCGCACCGGACAGTCCGGTGCACCACCGGACACTATCCGGTGCAGATCTCCTTCCTTATTTGGCGAAGCCGACCGTTGGAGTCTGAGAGCCGTTAGCGCACCAGACACTGTCCGGTGCACACCAGACAGTCCGGTGCACCAATGTGACCGTTGGCTCGGCCACGCGTCACGCGCGGAATCCTCGGCCGACCGTTGCCCCGGCTGACCGTTGACTCACCAGACAGTCCGGTGCACCACCGGACAGACCAGTGAATTTTAGCCGTACGCCATTGATGGTTTCCCGAGAGCGACGAGTTCGCCTGTGAACGGCTCACCGGACAGTCCGGTGCACCACCGGACAGACCGGTGAATTTTAGCCGTACACTGCCGTCGAAGTCCCGAGAGCAGCCTGTTTGCCAGAGCTAGCCTGACGCACCGGACACTGTCCGGTGCACCACCGGACAGTCCGGTGCACCACCGGACAGTCCGGTGCACCCAGACTGAGCAGACTTTGGCTGAACAAAGCCATCTCATTTCCAATTCAACTTTTCCTGTTTCTAGCACTTAGACACAATACATTAGTCCATAAAAACAATGTACTAAGTCTAGAAACATACCTTTTGACAAGATTTTCACTTTGTCCACCACTTTGCATAGATTAGCATAAAAGCACTTGTGTTGGCACTCAATCACCAAAATACTTAGAAATGGCCCAAGGGCACATTTCCCTTTCACCTACCGTACCCGCTACCCGCTTACGGAGGTCGTCATCGGGGAGGGAGGCCGAGGACATCTGCGAGCCCTCCAGATCGCCCCCCGGTCTCATCTCCGAGAGTTGCAACCGCTGCTCTGCCAAAGGGAGCACCCTCCGGCGATGGATGGCGGCAACAACCCCTGTAGTGGTAAGACCCCCATCTCGTAACCTCTGCAAAGCCTGCAGAATAGGCTGGAGCTTCTCCTGTTTCTCGCGCGTGGCACCCCAGCGCCAGTTGCTGCCGACGGCGGTCACCACTCGTTGAGAAAACGACGGAAGCCTCCCGTCGTCGTTCCGGAGATAAAACCATCGGCGCTGCCACCCCTTGTTCGAAGACACAAGGGTGGCATGGATGTACTGCTGCATGCGCCCCTGCCTCAGCTAGAGGGTGCAGCCACCGGCCCGCACCACCATACGGACCTTCTTCGCATCCGTCGTCAAGGCAAAGAGCTCCACGGAGAAGAGGTGGGTCCACAGATCCCAGTGAACCTCGATCCCCAAAAAACCCTCACAAACCGCCGCGAAGATGGCCGCTTCTGCAATGGAGTTGGGGTTGAGGTTGTGTAGCTCCACCCCATAGTGGTGCAGGAGCGCCCGCATAAAGCGGCTCGCTGGCACTCCAAACCCCCGCTCATGGAAGGGGATGAAGCTAACCACGTACCCCAGCGGCAGGGAAGGGATGGCCTCGCTCAGGGCCATCCACTCCGGCTGCGCCCCACCAGAGAGGGGACGGAGCAGACCATCGGCGACGAGGGTGTTGGGGCGAAGGCGAAGACGCCACCCTCCGCTCGAAGTCTTCGCCGACCTCGCTGCACCGACGAAGGCAAGACGACGGGCAGACCTACCCTTTGCCCCACACGTCGCCGGACGAAGGCTTGTGACGAGGTCGTCTCATCCTGCGACCTCGCTCGACATGGAGGCCCACGTATGATCCGGTCCATTGTAACAGGCCCTGCGTGGCCGCTGCGCATTACGGGCCTAATTTGTAAAGGTCTCCCTGTAATTATGGTCTGTAACCCTACTTTATGGGAATATTCCGGGGATAACCTAGGTGCCTAAGGGCACATGCGTCCTTAACACGGGACGCTGGGCACTCAGATACCTATAAATACCCCCGCACAGTGCCCTTGAGAGGCTAAGTTAACAGAGCTATTGCCATCTCGTGTTGTAGCCCTGTTGACACCACTTTTACTCCCCTGTTGGATCCACTCGCTTGGGAGAGCAAGTGCCAACATTTGGCGCCCACCATGGGGCGCGATGAAAACTCCACCTGCGATGGCACCCAAGAGAACCTCGTCGAAGGCTGACGAAGCCGCGAAGGCGGCACTGCTGGCCGAGAAAAAGGGCAAGGCCCTCGTCGACAACACTCTCCAAGAGCCCTGTGAAGACGATGCAAACAGCAAGAAGCAGCGCAATGAACAACCCACCACCGAAGGCAGCCTCCGCACATGCAGCTCCGGAGGACCACAGCAGCCTCCCCCAGGCTTTGCCCCACTAGAGGGCGCGGACGCGACCGAGGACGGCGAAATCATCAGCGTCTCGGCCGAAGAGCAGCTATAGCTGCGCGCCCTGAGCATCAAGAACCGCAACCTCCAAAAGCAGAAAGAGATCCTCGAGGCCAAGCGCCAACGTGTGTCTGCACAAGCCAAGGTGCGACAGATGATACGCGACGAGGAGCAGAAGGCACAGGAGCTTGAGCAAGAGATCGCGCTCGTGCAGAGCGAAGGCCAACTCGACCTGCATCACGGCCCACCCCACCAACAGCGCGCACAAATTGAAGACCTGTTCATCCCTCAGCACGGACACACCATCCCTCGCGCCACAGCTTTCCAAGGCGTCAACTACCTTGACGAGCGAAGCCCCCTGGCACCTCACCTGCAAGTGACACCATGGCCCGCCAACTTCAGGGCAGGGACCTACCCCAAATACAACGGCAGCACCGACCCAGCGCAGTACATCATGAGCTATCAAGTCGCCGTTGCATCATCCGAAGGGGACGACGCCATGATGGCCAAGTCATTCATCATTGCCCTCGAAGGCCCAGCCCTCACCTGGTACACCAGGTTGCCCCCACTGTCCATCGACTCCTGGAGAAGTCTCCGGGACAAATTCTTGCTCAACTTCCAAGGGTACCGCCCAGACACCGATGCCTTGGCTGAACTCTCACTCTGCAAGCAGCTAGAACGAGAGACTCTGCGGGAATATCACCGCAAATTCCTGACCCTCAAGTCACAACTGCCTTCGGTCGATGACCAGATCGCCATCCACTACACCATCAGTGGCCTTTGGGCCGGCGTCCTCTACAGCCACTGCATCAGGGACCCGCCCAGGAACCTCTAGGAGCTATATCAGCTATTCGAGAAATATGCTAGATCCGAAGAGCTCCACCAGCGCAAAGTCGAGCCTCAGAGGAAGCCCAAAGACACCCCGCAGTCCAGCCGCACTTGGACGAGGCCCTCGCAGACAGACTCCGGCCGAGACGGCCGCAATCAGCAGCAGGTGCACAATATCGCCAACCAGCCCCCCGCTGGTGAGGCCCCTCGCCGCCAGGAGTATACCCCCCCAGGGCCGAGGAAATGGAACTCGCGGTCGAGGGCGGGGGCATGCGCAGCAGCCACGAAGATTTTACTGCCTATTCTACGGCGAAGACTGCGCACATCCCACAAAGGACTGCCCAGAGACAAAGGCCACCAGAGACAGAATGGCACGGGCACAGCTAGCCGACAACCCTAGAATTGTCGCGCACGCATACCAGCAACCCCCTCAACCATACAACCACGACCCCGCTCCGCCTCTGCCGCACCACGCATACCAACACCACCAGGAGGTACAAATCGTGCCTCCCCCACCCCCACCCCCACACCATCAACAGCAAAACATCCACCACCCCAACCACCCTCAAGCACCAAAGCAAGAGGACTTCGCCGATCAACCGTATCGCGGAGTCATCCATATGATTACCGGGGGGTCCAGCGCCGACTTCGACACAAAGCGGCAGAAGAGGGACCACTACTGCAGCATCAACCACGTCGCCGTCACCGGCCCGGTCGTGCAGACAAAGTGGTCCCACGTGCCATTGACCTTCGACGCCCGAGACGTCGATCTGCGCAGCACCCCCCACATCGACACCATGGTCATCAACTGTAGCGTGGCAGGCTGGGACTTGCACAAAGTCTTGGTCGACAATGGTAGCCAGGCGGACATCATCTTCCTCCATGCCTTCGATCGCATGGGCATAAGCCACAGCCTGCTCAAGCCCTCGGACAACCCCCTGTACGGCTTCGGCGGCAAGGGCACCTTTCCCGTCGACAAAATAGAGTTGCCCCTCTCCTTCGGTGTAGCACCCAATGCCCGAAGCGAGCAGATCACATTCGACATTGTCGACATGGTGTACCCATACAACGCCATAATGGGCCGGGGCTCCATCAATAAGTTTGAGGCAGCTATCCACGGACTTTACCTGTGCATGAAGATCCCGGGTCCTAGAGGCGCCATCATAGTTTACGGCAACCAGCAGGTTGCGCGTAACATAGAAAGAGACTTCATCCCCGAACAAAGAAACGTACACTGCCTCACGACCCAACGCGAAGTCCCCGAGCCTGCCAATCCAACCGCCAAGGGGCATGAAAAGGCACAACTACAGAGCAACGACGGGACCAAGACCGTCCCCCTCGACCAGGCAACGCCCAGCAGATGGTTACCATCAGCGAAGACCTCACTTCGCACGACGAAGAGCGGCTCCTCGGCTGTCTATCCAAGAATAAAGACGTCTTCGCCTGGTCCGCCCTTGACCTGGTCGGAGTCAGTCGCTCCATCATCGAGCACGGCCTAGGAATTGACCCTTCGGTGAGGTCGAAGAAACAACGGCTGCGCAAGATGTCTGACGAAAAGACAGAAGCCGCCAAGGCCGAGGTGCATCGCCTGCTCGAAGCCAAGTTCATCGAGCCAATCGCCTACCCCACATGGCTCGCCAATGTGGTAATGGTGCAGAAAAAGAGCGACAAATGGCGGATGTGCATAGACTTCACCAGTCTTAACAAGGCCTGCCCCAAGGACAACTTCTCGCTGCCCCGAATCGATAAAATCATCGATAGCGTAGCCGGGTGCGAAGTCATGTCACTCCTCGACTGCTTCTCCGGCTACCACCAAATATATATGAAGGAGGAGGACAAGGCAAGCACCAGCTTCATAACACCCTTCGGCACATATTGTTTCATCAAAATGCCGGAGGGACTCAAGAATGCCGGGTCCACTTTCTCTCGACTCACCAAAACGGTGCTCGAGAGCCAGATCGACAGAAACATCTTCACATATGTGGACGACATCATCGTTGCTAGCAGAAGCAAGGCAGACCACCTGGCCGACCTCGCCGAAACGTTCGCAAGCATGCGAGCCGCACGACTTCGCCTCAACCCTGAGAAGTGCGTTTTCGGGGTCCGCCAGGGAAAGATCTTGGGCTACCTGGTATCACACCGCGGAATTGAGGCCAACCCAACCAAAATCCAGGCAATCATCAATATGACACCCCCGCAGTCAGCCAGAGAAGTGCAACGACTGACAGGCAGGTTGGTCGCCCTCAATAGATTTATCTCCAAGTCCACGGAGCGGAGTCTCCCGTTCCTCAAAACACTCCACGGCGCAAAAGACTTCGCATGGGGGCCAGAGCAGGCGGCAGCCTTCGCCGCACTAAAACAGTACTTGTCGGAGCTGGCGACTCTCATGAGCCCCGACCCTTCGCTACCCCTATTGCTCTATGTCGCGGCTTCGCCACATGCGATCAGTGCAGCACTGGTCTAAGAGCAGACCAGAGAGGGCACAACCAAGCAGCATCCAGTTTATTACGTCTCTGAAGTGCTCACAACATCAAAATGCAACATGACAGAGCTGGAAAAGATCGCCTATGCAGTCGTGATGGCCTCACGCAAATTGCGCCATTATTTCGAGGCATTCAAGGTCCGGGTTACCTCAGACAGAGGACTCGGCGAGCTGTTTAGAAACCCGGAGGCGTCAGTACGGATTGCCAAGTGGGCAGCCGAACTCTCCGGCTACCACATCACATTCAAACCCAGGACAGCCATCAAGTCGCAAGTCCTGGCAGACTTCGTCGTAGACTGGGCTGGTCCAATAACGCAACCGGAGCCGTCAGTAGAAAAATGTGGACAATCCGTTGTGACGGCGCATGGTGCCATGCGGGGGTAGGCGCCGCTGCAGTTATTACTTCGCCCACCGGGATCAAGCATAAATACGCAGCGCGCCTTAGCTTTGCGTTGGAGTCTGATAAGTGCACCAATAACATAGCAGAATACGAAGCTATCATCCTCAGCCTTCGCAAGCTAAGGGCACTCGGCGTCACCACCTGCATCATCAAAACAGACTCCAAAGTAGTCGCTGGCCAGGTCGACAAAGACTATGCAGCGAGGGACCCCGCACTCATGCAGTACCTCGCGGCCATCCGCAGCCTCGAAAGGCAATTCAAGGGCTTCACGCTGCAGCACGTGGACCGAGCCAAGAATGAGGAGGCCGATGCTCTAGCCAAGGCAGCCGCCAGGGGCGAAGCCCTACCCTCCGACGTGTTCTACCACATCATCCGCACGCCAGCCGTCCGCAGCCCTGAAGGGCTCCAAATAACCAACGACAGCGAGGGCCACCGCATAGTCAACCTCATCATGACCGAAGACTGGCGGGCACCAATAACCCTGTACCTGCAGGGGTACTATCACCCAACCGACAGCAATGAGGCCAAGCGCCTCAAACACCGAAGCCGGGACTTCGCACTGATCGAGGGCCAACTTTACAAGAAGGGGGTCAGTCAACCGATGCTTAAGTGCGTCACCGAGACCGAAGGCGTCCAAATTCTGCGCGAAGTCCACAACGGGACCTGTGGCTCCCACGCAGGGCCTAGGGCCCTAGTGGCAAAGGTGATTCGCCAAGGTTTCTACTGGCCCGCCATGATTTGCGCCGCAAATCGGGTCGTGAGATCCTGCGAAGCCTGTCAGAAATTTTCCCCACGCTCGGGACGCCCCTCACAGTTCACGAAGCTGATCGCCCACACGTGGCCCCTTCAGCGCTGGGGCCTGGACATTGTCGGGCCCCTGCCCACGACTCAGGGGAACCTCAAGTTCACCTTCGTCGCCATTGAATACTTCACCAAATGGATTGAAGCGAGGGCAGTATCCACTATCACATCGAAGACAGCCCAGAAATTCTTCTGGCAAAATATTGTTTGCCGCTTCGGAGTACCGTCCGAACTCATGGTCGACAACGGCAAGCAGTTCGACAACCAAGATTTCAAAGATTTCTGCTTCTCCATCGGCACCAAGCTTGCCTTCGCCTCCGTGTACCACCCCAGTCCAATGGAGTCGTGGAGCGCGCCAACGGCAAAATTTTCACAGCCGTCAAGAAAATGCTCCTCGACGACAAAAAAGGCAAGTGGCCCGACCTGTTACCCAAATTGGTCTGGGCGCTGAACACAACTGAGTGCAGGGCGACTGGGTTCACCCCTTTCCGCCTATTATACGGATCGGAGGCCATGTCTCCGCAAGAAATAAAACATGGGTCGCCTCGGACAGCCGCGTCGGTCGTCCCCGATGTAGACGAGCCGACTTTGAAGGATTTCATCGACGGAGACCGCGTCTTCGCCCTACAGGCTCTGGACAAATACCAAGCCCAGACAAAAGCATGGCGTGACCACACAGTCATCCCGAGGGAGTTCAGCGAAGGAGACCTCGTACTCGTCCGGACAGCTCGGACAGAGTCCCGGGGCAAGTTGGAGCCGAAGTGGGAGGGCCCTTTCATCGTCAAGACAAAGGCGTCCCCCAGTTCGTACAGACTCACAACTCCATCCGGCGAAGACTTAGAACATTCTTGGAACATTGATAATCTTCACAAATTTTTTGTTTAACTCCTCAGGGCTAATTCACCCTTGTAATCCGCAGAACAGTTTTCAGCCGGCCTGCACTCTTTTCCTCCCAGGGTGTGAGGTTTTTAACGAGGCGGAGCCATGTAATATACACGCGAAAAATCCCCCGCAAAAACTACGTCGAAAAAGACTGACTAAATGGTCTTCGACATTCGACCGACAGAAAAGTCACCGCGAGGGGCAGTGACGGCCACCCCTCGCGTGCGACAATCCGTGCAAAAGTCGCCTAAGGGTGCAGCCGGACCAGCACAACAAGTGCGTAAATGCGAAGTGTCCTAAAAAGGACTATCCGTGCAAAAGTCGCCTAAGGGTGCAGCCGGACCAGCACAACAAGTGCGTAAATGCGAAGTGTCCTAAAAAGGACTATCCGTGCAAAAGTCGCCTAAGGGTGCAGCCGGACTAGCACAACAAGTGCGTAAATTCGAAGTCTGCTCGAAAAGACTATCCGTACGAAAGTCGCCTAAGGGTGCAGCCGGACTTGCACAACAAGTGCGCAAATTCGAAGTCTTCTCAAAAAGACTATCCGTGCAAAAGTCGCCCAAGGGTGCAGCCGGACCAGCACAACAAGTGCGCAAATTCGAAGTCTTCCTCAAAAGTCTACCCATGCTAAACCCTACACCAAACTATCCGTGCCAGGACTGACCACAGGCGCGCCGAACCGACATAATAAACATACTAGACCAAGCGCACAACGCCTTTTACAAACATAGCGCAGGCGCATAAGCTCATCATACAAATTATAATTACATATGTATAGCGAGGGCATCACACCTTACATCGGTTCAACCTTCGGAATGATCCCCATCTCCCTATAGTTAAATAGCATTATCCTAAGCTTCTCACCCTCAAAAGACTTCGCAACTCACCCTCACCTATACTCGCAAAGGCCGGCACGGACAACAATTCCTGCTTGCCAGCCCCGTCCACTCGAAGCCGACTGCCGTCCACCTCACTCACTCTACGCTTTGCAACCGCCCTTCGCCGCTTGCGCCCAGCGCTCGGACCAGGCACAACTTTAGCATTCGCAGCGCGCGGCGAAGACTCCACCGCTGCCACATCCAAGGCCGCAAAGTAATCCAAGTCCTTATCCGACGACTCCTCCGTCCACTCAAATGAACTCCTAGAGCCACCAAACTCAGAAAACTTAGAAGCAGACTCATCCGATTCATTACCAGCATCCACGGTCGAAGCCGCCAAAAAATTAGCAGTGACGGTTGCGTGCGCAGGCCCAAAACCTTGAACCTGCGCAACAACCAAGGTTCAGCAACATATACAAAATTCCCTAACTACCCACACCCACTAAGCCACCTGCGAAGGCCCAGCCGCCGTGGGGTCCTCCGCTGCCGGCTCCGTCGCGACCGCCTCAGGCTACTCGGGCTCCGCGCCCAATACTGATCAGGGGTTCGAAGGCTGGCCCCCGAAGGGTTCACAGCCGCCTCAGACGCCGAGCGAGGGATGACCATGGGTACGTTCGATACATAACCAAGACTCGGGCTACGCTCCTGAGGTACCCTAGGGCATTTCCGAGACCGGCGGGAACAATCTTGTAACAGAATCCCACCAGAGGGAGGCATCGAGCCCTCGGACCCTGTCGCCAGGGGACCGGGTCTGGCAGATCACCCGCAGGTACTTTTGGGCATGCCTCTGGGCCCCTAGCCGACCCCTAACGAACGGGGCACGGACGTCCACTCGGATTACCCGCTTGCAGCTCATCGGAGACACCATGTTCAGCGCCCATCGAGGGCAACATGGCGCTCTCCCCCCCTCCTCCTTGCGGAAAGGCGACGCAGGGGCGTATGTAAAAAAGCCGAGTCTACCCCTGACCGCCCTCTCGCTCTGTGCAGAGGCTCGGGGGCTGCTCTCGCAAACCCGGCTCTGGCCGAACCGTTGACAGCGTCAACATACCAGCCCGAGAACTTGGGACCCGACCGTACACCTGGGCTACGGCCAGCTCGCATGAGGGAACGACCAGACCAGCCGAAGCACTACGTGAGGCAGTAAGACCTCGAAGGAGTGAAACCACTCCTCCGAGGCCTCGGGGGCTACACCCGACGGGTGCGCTCGCGCGCACCCACCGGAACAAAACGTAACCGAGAAAGGCTGGTCCCCTTGCAAAAAAGTGCGACGAAAGCCTCCAAGCGAGTGCAAACACTCCCTTCGAGGCTCGGGGGCTACTGTCGGGGACCATAATTAGGGGTACCCTCAAGGCTCCTAATTCTCAGCTGGTAACCCCCATCAGCACGAAGCTGCAAAGGCCTGATGGGTGCGATTAAGTCAGGGATCAATCCATTCGAGGGACACGATCACGCCTCACCCGAGCCGAGCCTCGGACAAGGGCAGCCGACCCTGGAGGATTTCCGTCTCGCCCGAGGCCCCCCTTCAGCGGCGAACATATTCCCGGCTCGCCCGAGGCCCTGCCTTCGCTAAGAAGCAACCCTGACCAAATCGCCGCACCGACCGACCAAGTCGCAGGAGCATTTAATGCAAAGGTGGCCTGACGCCCTTATCCTGGCGCGCACCCCCAGCCAGCAGAGCCGAAGTGACCGCCATCACTTCGCCGCTCTACTGACCGGCCTGACAGAAGGACAGCGCCGCCTACGCCACACCGACTGCAGTGCCACTGGACAGAGTAAGACTGACAGGCAGTTAGGCCCTGCCGGAGGCACCATAGGAAGCTCCGCTTCGCCCGACCAAGGGCTCGGACTTGGGCTCGGCCCCAGAAGACGACGAACTCCGCTCCGCTCGACCTAGGGCTCGGACTCGGGCTAAGTCCCGGAAGACGGCGAACTCCGCCCGACCTAGGGCTCGGACTCGGGCTAAGTCCCGGAAGACGGCGAACTCCGCTCCGCCCGACCCAGGGCTCGGACTCGGGCTAAGTCCCGGAAGACGGCGAACTCCGCTCCGCCCGACCCAGGGCTCGGACTCGGGCTAAGTCCCGGAAGACGGCGAACTCCGCTCCGCCCGACCCAGGGCTCGGACTCGGGCTAAGTCCCAGAAGACGACGATCTCCGCCTCGCCCGACCCAGGGCTCGGACTTGGGCTTGGCCCCAGAAGACGGCAATCTCCGCCTCGCCCGACCCGGGGGCTCGAACTCGACCTCGGCTTCGGAGGAGCTTCCACATCGCCCAACCTAGGGCGTAGACCAGCCACGTCAACAGGAGGCGCCATCATCACCCTACCCCGAGCTGACTCGGGCCACAGGGAACAAGACCGGCGTCCCATCTGGCTCGCTCCGCCAGATAGGCAATGATGGCGCCCTGCATGCTCTGTGACGGTGGTGGCTCTCAGCCCCCTTACGGAAGCAAGAGGATGTCAGCAAGGACTCAACCGCTCAGACAGCTGTCCCTCCACCAAGCTCCATCGCTCCTTCGACGGCCACGACATCACACCAGCTGGGTGCCAAGATCTCTCCGGCTGCCACAACGGCATGTACCTAGGGCGCTAGCTCACCTCCGCTAGACACGTAGCACCCTGCTACACCCCCCATTGTACACCTGGATCCTCTCCTTACGCCTATAAAAGGGAGGACCAGGGCCCTCTTAGAGAGGGTTGGCCGCGCGGGGACGAGGACGAGAACAGGCGCTCGCTTGGAGCCGCTCGCTCCCTCTCCCGCGTGGACGCTTGTAACCCCCTACTGCAAGCGCACCCGACCTGGGCGCGGGACGAACACGAGGGTCGTTTGATTCCCACCTCTCTCACGCCGGTCTCCGGCCGCCTCGCTCTCCCCCCTTCGCGCTCGCCCTCGCGCTCGACCCATCTGGGCTGGGGCACGCGGCGACATTCACTCGTCGGCCCAGGGACCCCCCGGTCTCGGAACGCCGATAAATTTGGTCATAATAAACTTTAGAAACTAGTTGGAGAATTATAGTCATAGGTACATTTTAATGGATTTAGAAAATGGTATAGAACTCATGTCATATGAATAATATAGGATTTTTAGATGATTTATCTAATTATTTTATTAACATTTTCTTTTTATAAAGAAAGGAGAAAATATCATTAGTAGGATGGAAAACAGATTTTTGCTAGTCAAATAAACATATTCGCAAAATTGAGCACTTAAATTTTTAGAGTAAGCAAAATACTAGTTTATGTCAAAATAACCTCACTTGTGTTATAAAAAGTTCAATTAGTATTTATAGGGATTTTTAGAATGTTAAATTCATTTTTGCTATACTCAATAATTTGAGTTAGAAATAAAAAAGGATAAAAGCTATTAATTTATTTATTAGTATTAAAGATGATAATAATCATTTAATTTCATTGATGATGTTAAAATATATTAATACTAGTTAAAACTGTATTTATTGCACCCACTCATAAATTCATCATTTAGAACTCATAATAATAACTATAATTGAATTAATAAGTATTTACGCGTTTAGGACGTATTTAAGGTGTGATAAGTGTGATGTGTATTTATTTGTGTAATAGTGTATGTTTATGTAATGGTGCAAGTTTATTTATTGGTATATGCTTTCTTATTGTATGGCGACGTGTAACGTTATTAGAGGCTGACGGTGTGGTAGACGAACCGAATCCGTTCGAAGACGATCCGCAGGACGCGTTTGAGCAAGGTAAGTGGATTCTCCCTATGCATATTCTTTTTGTACCCACTCATTGCATCTAATAATGTTTACTTTTTGATATACTGCATAATTTGATGAGTTTTACCTAATTAAGGATTTCCTAGATTTACCAACTGTATTCCTTGTTTACCCTGGGAAAATAATTAAGCTTTGTAAAATTTGTGCTACCGCTCAACTTAATGATTTTAATGTCACTCATTAATTGATATTAATGTTCAAAAATTGAAATTGGCAATTATGACATTAACCCGATGGTTAAAACGATATTATTTCAAATTAATTGGAACATGGAGTGACCACCCAGGATAACAGTGCAACCACGAGTGCTATCATGGCTCTGGCTTTGGTAATTAGCTTTATATGCTTAGTGTCTGGCAACCTTACCTGAAATATGGGCAAGAGGGGGAGCGGTAGGTGCTGGCAACCCACGTTAACATGGGGACGTATTCTTGGCTAAGGTACCTCACCCACGGGGCCACCACCATCGTCTTTAGAAACCTTAGCGGGTTGCTTCGTATTAAGTGTATTTTATGAAAGCCTCATAATGGATCCCTAGCCATTCACCTCAACATTGTTTAAGTGTCCGATCAACCGGGCTAGATGGGATACATGGCTTGTGGGTAAAGTTGTACCACCTCTGCAGAGCGTAAAACTGATATATCAGCCGTGCTCCCGGTTATGAGCGACCTGGACTCCTCACATGATAATTGAACTTGAAGATGGAATTAAATTGAGATCCGATGATTTGCCAATGGTTTGCTTAAGTGGTTTTACTTAAGTGTTTTTGTTATACTTATATTCCTTTGTTTAAATGGGATACTTGGGATTCACACTTATTAGTAATACAGGTATTGTTAATAAAATGTTGACCGACTAAAATGCTTACTGCTCAACCTTAGCCTCACCTTGTTATATCTGCATTAATTTTTCCCCCACTTGCTGAGCCTCGACCATAAGTGAGCTCACCCTTGCTAATATTTTGATCAGAGGGTGATGCTGGAGACTTTGATGGAGACTTTGACGATGAGGAATTTTAAGTCTAACGATGTGCCGGTCATCTTTCTGTGGGAGATTGCCCCTATTATTTATTTCCGCTTTACTTTGATGTGATACTTGTTCAAGATACAATGATGCAGATGATGTAATAAAGTATTATACTCTCTCTTTACGCCTTTATTGTATTGTCTTTTGATATATTACACTTGTGACGTCAACATTGTCGGGTACCGTAATTAGGGGTACCCCCAACACTCCTAATCACGGCTGGTAAACACCCTCAGACCAACTGACGGGCGCGGTTCAAGTCAAGGCTTCGTCTACCCTAGGGACGCAACCTCGCCCGAGCCCAGCCTCGAGCAGGAGCAGTAGTCCCGGACGGATTCACGCCTCGCCCGAGGACCTCCTCAGGCAGCGGGCACACCCTCGGCTCTCCCAAAGCCCGGCTCAGGCAGGCTTCGTTGTGAAGCAACCTTGACCAAACCGCCTCACCAACCGACCACATCGCAGGCGCATTCAATGCGAGGATCGCCTGACGCCGCATCCTGACACACGTGCCTCAGTCAGCCAGGCCAAAGTGACCACAGTCACTTCACCCCCCTTTACTATCCGATCTGACAGGAAAACAGCGTCGCTCGCCCCGCTCCGACTACTGTGCCAACCACCCAGGCGAAGCTGATAACAAGTCACGATTAACCACCGAGTTCGGCCTCGGGCGCAACAGGAAGCTCCGCCTCGCCCGACTTAGGCTCCGGCCTCGGGAGGAGGTCTCCGCCTCGCCCGACCTCTGGACTCGGCCTCGCCCGACCTCAGGCTCCGGCCTCGGGAGGAGGTCTCCGCCTCACCCGACCTCAGGCTCCGGCCTCGGAAGGAAGTCTCCGCCTCGCCCGACCCCGGCCTCGACCTCGGTCTCGAGAGGAATCGCGTCGTCGCCCGACCCCGGCCTCGACCTCAAGAGATGTCTTTGCCTCGCCCGACCTTGGGCTCGGACCGACCGCCCCACAGGGGATACATTATTACCCTATCCCTAGCCAGCTCAGGCTATAAGGAACAAGACCGGTGTCCCATCTGGCTTACCCCGATGATGGGTAATGATGGTGCCCCGTGTGCAACCATGACACCGGTGGCTCTCAGCTCCTTATGGCAGCAAGGAGACATCAGCAGGATCCTTGCCGCACTGCCAGCTGTGCTCCTACAGGGCTCAGGCGCTTCTCCGACGGCCACGCTATCACGTATACAGGGCTCAAGCTCTCCCCCGACAGCCACGTTGGCATGTACATAGGGCTTAGGCATTTCTCTGCCAGACAAGTTAGCGCATTGCTACACCCCCCATTGTACATCTGGACCCTCTCCTTGCATCTATAAAAGGGAGGTCCAGGGCCTTCCCGCGGAAAAGGAGGAGGGTTCTCGCGCAGAGGGGACGATGGGCTGATGGACCGGCTCTCTTCTTCCCTCTCGCGACGCTTGTAACCCCTACTACGAGCAGCACCCCCGGTGCGAGATAATACAAGTCCCCCGTTTGTGTTCCTTCTCGCGCCAACCCATCTGGGCTGGGACACACAGCGACGACAAATTCACTAGTCAGTTCGGAGGACCCCCCTGGGTCCGAAACGCCGACAGGTGCGCGCCAGGTAGGGGCCTGCTGCGTGTTAACAATCACCTTCCCGTTGAGTTCCAGATGGGGAGTCTTCGGCAACCTCTTCAGCCCGGGACAGTGCTTCGCTTTGAGAGTCTCGAATTCATGTCCCTCGACGGCAGCTACGACATGGAACTCCTTCCCGCACAGCACTACAACAGCGACGGTCGTCATCTCGCCCGGCGGCGATGAACTCAACGACGTCTTCCTCCCGTGGAGGAAGAGGAGCATCTGCGTTCGCCTCGCCACCCTCCTCGCCACAGGAGGAGGAGGCGGGGCAACCGTGGCCAGGCAGGAGGCAGCACCTCGTCGGTTGTCGCGCCGGAGCGAGTCGACGACACCGGCGCCCTAGTGGGGGACATGCCAGGCGTTGTCCTCGCGCTCGTGACAACAACGGGTGTCGCTTCCCCGCCATACGCCGATGACAAGCGAACTGATGACACCAGCACCCTCGTGAAGGACCTGCTGGGCGTCACCCTCGTACCTGAGATAACGGTGCGCTCCGACGCGACATCACCATCGTCTATCGACCGAGAGGTACCGTCCGTCTTCCACCCTATGCCCTTTCGATCCAGTTTCGATCCGCCAAGCAACCCCGCTTCAGTGAGCGCTTTCGCTAGGGCATATCCTGATCTCCCGTGATACCATATGTGGTCATCCTGGGACCGACTGAAGACCGTCTCAACCTACGTGTCCCCGGTTGGGATTTCTCCGGACTACATGATTCCGGTGCTATGCGAGACTTCATGACCGCATGTGACTACTGCCTCTCTGGTTGCTCTGATGATGGCCATAGCCTTGTCAACAAGGGTTATGGCCCGAGTCACGAATGTTTCCACGTCGATCTGGAGGATCTCGACAAAGGCAACCACCTTGGTATGCCGGAGAATGACCCTGGGCCTGCGTCTCGCGTTGACATCTCGCGGGAGCTAGCTGTGGTCCCAGTCCCTGCGGGGGGTCAGGACACACAGCTCGAGCAAATTCGCGAGATGCAGGCCAAGCTCGACGAGGAAGCAGGGCGACTTGTGCAGCTCCGGCAAAACATCGAGCAGGAGCGGGCAGGTCAGGCACTCGCTGGAGGAATGTGTCATCGGCCGCAGGAAGTCCAGCACCATGTCGTTGACAATGCCAGGGCAGCACTGCCCCTGGCCATCAGCGAGACCGGCTAGAACCTGGCTGCAGCAGCGATGCTGCTCCGGACGATGCCGGAGCCATCCACCACCGAGGGGCGGCGTATCAAGGGCGAGCTCAAGAACCTCCTAGAGCATGTCGTGGTTCGACAAGCCGAAAGCTCTGCCTCCCGAAGGCGAGGGTGCCCCTCGGAGCATCACGCAGCACCCTCCCGACACGTGTCCCGACACATGCGGGAGGCCTCGGTTCACACCGAGCGTACACGGGACGGGATGCCTGCCGCCCTGGACCGCCTCGGCAACACGCAACATTGCCACGACCGTCGAGCCCGCCTCGACGAGAAGGTGCGCCGAGGCTACCATCCCAGGCACGGAGGACGCTACGACAGTGGGGAGGATCGGAGCCCTTCGCTCGAGCCACCCGGTCCGCAAGCCTTCAACCGGGCCATACGACGAGCGCCGTTCCTGAACTGGTTCCGAGCCCCAACTACTATCACCAAGTACTCGGGGGAGATGAGGCCAGAGCTGTGGCTTGCGGACTACCGGCTGGCCTACCAGCTGGGAGGGACGGACGACGACAACCTCATCATCTGCAACCTTCCCCTGTTCCTCTCCGACGCTGCCCGGGCCTAGCTGGAGCATCTGCCTCCTGCGCAGATCACCAACTGGGATGACCTGGTCAAGGCTTTCGCTGGGAACTTCCAAGGCACGTACGTGCGCCCTGGAAACTCCTGGGATCTCCGAAGCTGCCGCCAGCAGCCAGGGAAGTCCCTGCGAGAGTACATCCGACGATTTTCGAAGCAGCGCACCGAGCTGCCCAACATCACCGACTCGGATGTCATCGGCGTGTTCCTCGCCGGCACCACTTGCCGCGACCTAGTGAGCAAACTGGGGCGCAAGACTCCCACCAAGGCGAGCGAGTTGATGGACATCGCCACCAAGTTTGCCTCTGGTCAGGAGGCGGTCGAAGCCATCTTCCGGAAAGACAGGCAGCCTTAGGAGAGGCAGCAGGAAGACGTCCCTGAGGCATCCGCCCAGCGGGGCGTGAAGAAGAAGGCCAAGAAGAAGTCGCAAGCAAAGCGCAACGCTGCTGACGCAGATCTTGTCGCTGCCACCGAGCACAGGAACCCTTGAAAGCCTTCCGGAGGAGCTAACCTATTCGACAAGATGCTCAAGGAGTCGTGCCCCTATCATCAGGGTCCCGTCAAGCACACCCTTGAGGAATGTGTCAAGCTTCAACGCTACTTCCATAAGGCCGAACCCCCCGTGGGAGATGGCAAGGGCCAAGACAACGACAAGAAGGAGGGCAACCAGGGGGAGGAGTTCCCTGAGGTCCACGGGTGTTTCATGATCTATGGTCGGCAAGTGGCGAACGCCTCGGCTCGGCACCGCAATCAAGAGCGCCAAGAGGACTGCTCAGTCAAGGTGGCGGCGACAGTCTACTTAGACTGTTCTAACAAGCCCATCACCTTTGACCGAGGCGACCACCCCGACTGCGTGCCAAGCCCAGGAAGGTACCCGCTCGTTATCGATCCTGTCATCGGCAACGTCCGGCTCACCAAGGTCCTCATGGACAGAGGCAGCAGCCTCAACATCATCTACGCCGAGACCCTTGAGCTCTTGGGGATCGGTTTGTCCATGATCCGGGCCGGTGCAGCGCCCTTCCACGGGATCGTCCCCGGAAAGTGCGTCCTGCCCCTCGGGCAAATCGATTTGCCCGCCTGCTTCAGGACTCCCTCCAACTTCCGAAAGGAAACCCTCATGTTCGAGGTGGTCGGGTTCTGAGGAACCTACCACGCGGTGTTGGGAAGGCCGTGCTACGCCAAGTTCATGGTCGTCCCCAACTACACGTATTTCAAGCTCAAGATGCCGAGCCCCAACGGGCTCATCACCGTCGGATCCACGTACTACCACGCGTACGAATGCGATGTGGAGTGCGTGGAGTACGCTGAGGCCCTCGCCGAGTCTGAGGCCCTCATCACCGACCTAGAGCGCCTCTCTAAGGAGGCGCCCAATGCGAAGCGACACGCCGGCAACTTCGAGCCAGCTGAGGTGGTCAAATCCGTCCCTCTCGACCCCAGCAATGACGATGGCAAGCAAGTCCGGATCGGCTCCGGGCTCGACCCCAAATAGGAAGTAGTGCTCGTCGACTTTCTCCGCGCAAACGCCGAAGTTTTCGCGTGGAGTCCCTCGGACATGCCCGGCATACCGAGGGATGTCGCTGAGCACTCACTGGACATCCGAGCTGGGGCCCGACCCGTGAAGCAGCACCTGCGCCGTTTTGACGAAGAAAAGCGCAGGGCCATAGGCGAGGAGATCCACAAGCTACTCGTGGCAGGGTTCATCAAAGAGGTATTCCATCCCGAATGGTTAGCTAACCCTGTTCTTGTAAGGAAAAAGGATGGGAAATGGAGGATGTGCGTAGACTACACTGGTCTAAACAAAGCATGTCCGAAGGTTCCCTACCCTCTACCTTGCATCAACCAAATTGTGGACTCCACTGCTGGGTGCGAAACCCTGTCATTCCTCGACGCCTACTCAGGCTATCATCAAATCAAGATGAAAGAATCCGATCAGCTCGCGACTTCTTTCATCACACCTTTTGGCATGTATTGTTACCCTACAATGTCATTTGGCTTGAGGAATGCAGGGGCCACATACCAAAGATGGATGAACCACGTGTTCGGAGAGCACATCGGCCGAACGGTCGAGGCTTACGTCGATGACATCGTTGTCAAGACAAGGAAGGCCTCTGACCTCCTCTCTGACCTTGAGACGACGTTCAAGTGTCTGAGAGCGAAAGGCGTGAAACTCAATCCCGAGAAGTGTGTCTTCGGAGTCCCCCGAGGCATGATCCTAGGGTTCATCATCTTCGAGCGAAGCATCGAAGCCAACCCGGAGAAGATCGCGGCTATCACCAACATGGGGCCGATCAAAGATTTGAAAGGAGTACAGAGGGTCATGGGATGCCTTGCGGCTCTGAGCTGCTTCATCTCACGCCTTGGCGAGAAAGGCTTGCCTCTGTACCGCCTCTTAAGGAAGGTCGAGCGCTTCACTTAGACCCCTAAGGCCGAAGAAGCCCTCGGAAACCTTAAGGCGCTCCTTACAAATGCACCCATCCTGGTGCCCCCCGCTGCAGGAGAAGCTCTCTTGATCTACGTAGCCGCGACCACTCAGGTGGTCAGCGCCGCGATCGTAGTCGAGAGACAAGAAGACGGGCATGCATTGCTCGTCCAGAGGCCGGTCTATTTCATCAGCAAAGTGCTATCCGAGACCAAGATCCGCTACCCACAAATTCAGAAGCTACTTTACACAGTAATTCTGACACGGCGAAAGTTGCGACACTACTTCGAGTCTCATCCGGTCACTGTGGTGTCATCCTTCCCCCTAGGGGAGATCATCCAGTGCCGTGAGGCCTCGGGTAGGATAGTAAAGTGGGCAGTGGAGCTCATGGGCGAAACGCTATCATTCGCCCCTCGGAAGGCCATAAAATCCTAGGTCTTGGTAGACTTCCTGACTGAATGGACCGACACTCAGTTGCCAACAGCTCTGATCCAGGCCGAGCTCTGGACCATGTACTTTGATGGGTCACTCGTGAAGACAGGAGCAGGCGCTGGCTTGCTCTTCGTTTCACCCCTCGGAAAGCATCTCCGCTACGTGATCCGCCTTCACTTTCCGGCATCAAACAACATGGCCGAGTACGAGGCTCTAGTTAACGGGCTGCGCATCACCGTCGAGCAAGGGGTCCGGTGCCTCGACGCTCGTGGCAACTCGCAGCGTGTCATCGACCAAGTCATGAAGAACTCCCACTGCCGCGACCGGAGGATGGAGGCCTACTGCGACGAAGTTCGGCGCCTGGAAGACAAGTTCTACGGGCTGGAGCTCAACCACATCGCCCGACGGTACAACGAGACTGCGGATGAGCTGGCGAAGATAGCCTCGGGGCGGACGACGGTTCCCCTGGACGTCTTCTCCAGAGACCTACATCAACCATCCATCAAGATCGATGACACGCCCGAGCCCGAGGAAGCCTTAGCCCAGCCCGAGGTACCCTTGGCCGTGCCCGAGGAGGCCTCGGCCAAGCCCGAGGTACCCTCGGCCGTCGAGGAGGAGGCCTTGCCCGTCGAGGGGGAACAGAATGGGGTCACGCTAGATCTGAACTGGCAGACCCTGTACCTGGAATATCTCCTCCGAGGAGAGCTTCCCCTCGATAAGGCCAAAGCTCGGCGACTGGCGCGGCGCGCCAAGTCTTTCGTCTTGCTGGGTGATGAAAAGGAGCTCTACCACCACAGCCCCTCGGGCATCCTCCAACGGTGCATATTCATCGCCCAAGGACAAGAGCTGTTGCAAGAAATATACTCGGGGGCTTGCGGTCACCACGCAGCACCTCGAGCCCTCGTGGGAAACGCCTTCCGACAAGGTTTCTACTGGCCAACCGCGGTGGCCGATGCCACTAGGATTGTGCGCTCCTGCCAAGGATGCCAATTCTACGCGTGGCAAACGCACCTGCCCGCTCAGGCCCTATAGACGATACCCATCACCTGGCCGTTTGCAGTATGGGGTCTAGACCTCGTCGGTCCCTTGCAGAAGGCACCCGGGGGCTTCTCGCACTGTTGGTCGCCATCGACAAATTCTCCAAGTGGATCGAGGTCCGACCCTTGACCAGCATCAGGTCCGAGCAGGCGGTGGCATTCTTCACCAACATCATCCATCGCTTTGGGGTCCCGAACTCCATCATCACTGACAATGGCACGCAGTTCACCAGAAAAAAGTTCCTGGACTTCTGCGACGACCACCACATCCGTGTGGACTGGGCCGCCGTGGCTCACCCCATGACGAATGGGCAGGTGGAGCGTGCTAACGATATGATTTTGCAGGGACTCAAACCAAGGATCTACAACGACCTCAACAAATTCGGCAGGCGATGGATGAAAGAGCTACTCTTGGTAGTCTGGAGTCTGAGGACGACGCCGAGCCATGCCACGAGTTTCTCGCCGTTTTTTCTAGTCTATGGGGTCGAGGCCGTCCTCCCCGCGGACTTAGAATACGGGTCCCCGAGGACCAGGGCGTACGACGACCGAAGCGACCAGACCAGCCGAGAGGACTCGCTGGACCAGCTCGAAGAAGCTCGGGACGTTGCCTTACTCATTCGGCACGGTACCAGCAGTCGCTGCGACACCACCACGCCGAAGCGTTCGGCCTCGAGGCTTCCAAGTGGGAGACTTGGTGCTTCGTCTGTGATAGGACGCCCGAGGGTGCCATAAGCTCACTCCTCCCTGGGAAGGGCCCTTCATCATCGTCAAGATTTTGAAGCCTGAAACATACAAGCTAGCCAACGACCAAGGCGAGGTCTATAGCAACGCTTGGAATATCCAATAGCTACGTCGCTTCTACCCTTAAGATGTTTTAAGTCGTTCATGTACCTCGTTTTCTTTACATACATAAAGTCTAACCATCAAGGAAGGGTCAGCCTTGCCTCAGCAAAGCCCGACCCTCCCTCGGGGGCTAGAAGGGGGGAACCCCTCAGCGTTAAATTCTTCCTCGAATTTTTTTTCTACCAAAATGACCTTTCGTGCTTTCGACTTCTGTATCGATAGCGGGATCCTAAAAACGACGAGAGTACACGTAAGCGGCTAGGCCGACTGAGCCAAGGGACTCCTACGCCTCCGAGATACGGATACCCCACTCGTCACCTTCGGCGAAAAGTAACTCTCTCTCGGACAAGTGGTTCTGCTACCAACGAACAAGTCATGGCGCACGAAACAAGAGGAAAGAAAACATAGCTTTATGATACGACGATGAAAGTGTTTTAGGCCTCAGCGGCCGCGAAGAACACACGCATGCTACAAATAAATTGCTCCAGCAGGATCAGGCATCGGCAGGGGAAGTAGCTGCGCCCTCGGTGTCGTTTCCGCCTTCGGCGAGGTCTGGCCCAGCCTCAGACTATGACGCGGGCGGAAGGATCTCCACCTCGAAGGAGGAGGCCAGCACCACACCCGGGCCCTCTGCAGCCGTGTCAAGCCTCTGGACCTCGGCTAAGGCAGCCTCGTCTTTGTCGGGTAGACAGTATCCCTCGCTGACCCGCTCCAAGTCCACGTCGTAGTGGGAAGCGAGCACGGCGAAGGCCTGCCTAACGCCATGGTGCAGCGCCCTGTGGAGTCTGCTGCACACATGGCCGCCCAACGCCCGTAGATGACTCTGGGGGAGCTACCCGAGGGGACGTCGTCAAGGTCAAAGGCTCGGCAAAAGCCCGAGATAGCCTCGGACATAGCCACACAGTCGGCCTCATTCTGCTCAGCCGCCCGGGCGTGTGCCTTGACGGACTCATTAAGAGCCGTCTCGAGCTCTGCAAATAGCTGATCAAAATTCTTTAGACACGAGCTGAAGAATGAAGCTGAATTGAAGTCGCAAAGCAGGCGAAACATACCTTCAGCCTGGGCACGCTCCTGCGAGGCCCCGACTTGGGCAGACTGGGCAGATCCGACGGCCACAGCCAGGTCCATCGCAAGGGCCCCGGCCCGAGCAGACACCTCGGCCAGCTGACCCTTCAAGGGCCTCAGCCCAGCCCACGGCCTCGGCAGCCTGGCTCCAAGATTGGTCCCGCTCGTCGATGGCCTAGCCAAGCTCCAGCTGCCGCTGCTGCGCCTCCGTCCGTGCCAACGCCGCCTCTGCCCGTGCCGCCGCTGCCTCCGCCTTTAGATCATCACAGAGCAGCCGAAGGTCCGCTAGCTCGGTGCTCTGTTGGGCAAGGCGCTCATTAGCCTTGGCAAGCACGGCCCTCTAGGACCGCAGCAAACCCCAGATGCCGCTCTCGCGGTGGACTGAACAGCGACTTGGCGGTGCTCACATCCGCCAGTTCCTAAGCAGGGAAGACAAGGTATTACAAAGAATGCCCTGGCCATGCAAGGTATGCGCCTGAAATCCTTACCTGGAGGACCCTAGGAACGTCCCTAGAAAGGATCTCCATGGTCGACCGAAGCGACCCCATCGCCGCCTCGGCATACTCGCGGAGCTCATCCCGAGACTGCTCCTTCTGCTCATCGTTGAGGACGAGGAGGGGTTTCGAGGCGCCACGGCTCCAGAACCGGAAACGCCTGCCCGCACCACTCATTGGGGTTGCGCTGCGTGGGGATGAGGACGCCGCCCCCAAGATGGGCCGCGGTGTTGTGCGCTCCTCCGCCAAGGCGTCGGGTTCCCTGCAGTCAACACATCGGGCACCGTCGCCATCGACGCGCTGGGCTTCCCCTCGGCTAAGGTGGCGGGTTTCCAATCACTGACCTCGGCAATAGCGTCCGCCCCCTCCTCAGGGCCAGGAACGGGGAGGTCGGGGATGACCGCGAGCAGCGACGCCCCAACCATCCCGACGTCGGGAGCGGTGGACGGCTCCGCGGGTGAATCAGCAACGACCGCGGCAGGAGTCGACGCCAGCACCGACGACACGTCAGGCATGCTCGGGGCCACGGCCGTGTCAGCAGCCTCCCCCGGCACGACGACTGCCCCGACGGAGGGGTCGGCCTGGGAGGCTTGCCCCATGGTAGCTCATGCCGCCTGGGCCCCCAACTCGGGAGCATCCTGTGTGGAGGCCAGCCAACCGGCATGGCGCGCCGCGGCACCGGCTGCAGAAGCCGGCACCGTCTTAAGGGCCTTTGTGGGGGCCAGGCCGGTCAAAGCCCTGCCTCCGCTTGCTGAAAGGAAGAGAGAAAGCAAGTTCAAGACACGCGATGAAAGAAGCCAAAACAGAGGCATTCTCAGGCACTTACCCGCTCTAGACCAAGGCCAATCGTGCCTGCGGGGAGGCCCTCGGGCCTCGGTCCCTGCAGGCGCTGCCAAGGGTTGCCCCCGCTACCGACTTCGGCGCCGCTCCCACCTCGGGCGCCCGAGGCGCCGAAGGAGCGGCCTGCCTAGGCGTCGCCGCAGCGGCCTGAGGATCAACCTCCTGCACTGCCGGCACGGGCGCTTGCTCTTGGGGGACAGAGGGGTCGGCCTGACTCCCTAGAGTCAACGTAGTTACCTCGGCCAAGGGGTCAGGTGCCCCCTCGGCCTACCTTCGCTCCTCGGACTGGGACCCCGATGTCCTGACCCTGGGCACTGATGATACCAGCCCACCTAGAGGCTGGCACGACAACCCCTGGCCCGGCCCCGGGTCCAGGCTGAGGCCAAGATGGGCCGCCATGTCGTCTTCCTCGTCATCATCATCGTCATCATAGTCATCGGGCGTCTCCGGTGATGGCTCCCTCGGGAGCCCGTCCCTCTCTTGCCTCAGACGACGCTTCTCCAAGGCGTCCTGAGCTCGCATTCGCTCACGAGCCCGAGCCTTCTCTGCGTCTTTCTTCTCCTTCTTCTTCTCCGCAGTGACCCTCCGCGCGGCTCGGTCCACCGCGTCCTCCGGGACCGGTGGCAGGGCGGGTTTATAAAAAACTTAACCATTGGGGAAGAGCAAAGATCCCAACAGTGGGAATCGAAGGCAACTCGACGCAATACAGGAGAAGGATCGGATACTTACCAGGGAAACGTACCCGTGGTCGGGACGCATCGTGGGCTGGGTAAGGGCGCCAGCATCCAGCCTCCCTACTGAAAGCACCTAGAGGGGGGGGGGGTGAATAGGTGATCCTGTAAACTTGAAGCTTAAGCCACAAAAACTTGGTTAAGCGTTAGCACAATAATCGCCAAGTGGCTAGAGAGGAGTCTCAACAAAACACAATAACCACAAGAGATCAATCACAGAGTTGGCACGGTGGTTATCCCATGGTTCGGCCAAGACCAACGCTTGCCTACTCCACGTTGTGGCGTCCCAACGGACGAGGGTTGCAATCAACCCCTCTCAAGCGGTCCAAAGACCCACTTGAATACCACGGTGTTTTGCTTGCTTTTCTTAATCCCGTTCGCGAGGAATCTCCACAACTTGGAGCCTCTCGCCCTTACACTTGAAGTTCACAAAGAAGCACAGAGCAAAGGAGGGATTAACAACTCACACAAGACACAAAGACCACAGCAAATACGCACACACAAGACCCAGACTTAAGCTCAAAAGACTAGCACACTAGAACGGAGCTTAAATCACTAGAATGTCGAACAAAGTGCGCAAGAATGAAGTGTGAGTGATCAAGATTGCTCAAAGAATGCTTGGTGTTCTCCTCCATGCGCCTAGGGGTCCCTTTTATAGCCCCAAGGCAGCTAGGAGCCGTTGAGAACAATCCTGGAAGGCAGATCTTGCCTTCTATCGACTGGCGCACCGGACAGTCCGGTGCACCACCGGACACTGTCCGGTGCAGATCTCCTTCCTTATTTGGCGAAGCCGACCGTTGGAGTCTGAGAGCCGTTGGCGCACCGGACACTGTCCGGTGCACACCGGACACTGTCCGGTGCACACCGGACACTGTCCGGTGCACACCGGACAGTCCGGTGCACCAATGTGACCGTTGGCTCGGCCACGCGTCACGCGAGGAATCCTCGGCCGACCGTTGCCCCGACTGACCGTTGACTCACCGGACAGTCCAGTGCACCACCGGACAGACCGGTGAATTTTAGTCGTACGCCGTTGATGGTTTCCCGAGAGCGACGAGTTCGCCTGTGAACGGCTCACCGGACAGTCCGGTGCACCACCGGACAGACCGGTAAATTTTAGCCGTACACCACCGTCGAAGTCCCGAGAGCAGCCTGTTTGGCCAGAGCTAGCCTGGCGCACCGGACACTGTCCGGTGAACCACCGGACAGTCGGTGCACCCAGACTGAGCAAGACTTTGGCTGAACAAAGCCATCTCATTCCATTCAACTTTTCCTGTTTCTAGCACTTAGACACAATACATTAGTCCATAAAAACAATGTACTAAGTCTAGAAACATACCTTTGACAAGATTTTCACTTTGTCCACCACTTTGCATAGATTAGCATAAAAGCACTTGTGTTGGCACTCAATCACCAAAATACTTAGAAATGGCCCAAGGGCACATTTCCCTTTCAATCTCCCCCTTTTGGTGATTTATGCCAACACAACATAAGGCAACTAGAACAAGTGCAATATCCCCCGGATGCATAAACCTGCAAGGCAAATTTAGGCTTGGGTTTTAGGTACCCAACTCTTGTTGGGTCCTACAAGGTTAGTCACAATTGTCTTAGGGACCCAAATGCAAGTTTTATCTCCCTTGCATCTTGCCCCTAATTTCCTAGCAATTACCTTCTTACCCTTTCTACAAATGGTAAATGAAGCATTGCAAGCATGATATATTGTAGATGGTTCATTAACTTTCCTAGGAGCATTAACAACATTTCTCCTAGGCATATTATGAACAACATTTCTCCTACCAACATTTCTATCATGCACATAGGAAGAACTAGAAGCAAAACATGGCATGAGAATCAAAAGCATCATATGCATTAAAACTCTTATAAGCATTTCTAGATTGTCTCTTGTCATGATACATAAAAGCATGGTTCTTTTTAGCACTACTAGCCATAGGGGCCTTCCCTTTCTCCTTGGTGGAGATGGGAGCCTTATGGCTTGTTAAATCCTTGGCTTCCCTCTTGAAGCCAAGTCCATCCTTAATTGAGAGGTGTCTACCAATCGTGTAGGCATCCCTTGCAAATTTTAGCTTATCGAAATCACTTTTGCTAGTCTTAAGTTTGGCATTAAGACTAGCCAATTCATCATTTAATTTGGAAATTGAAACTAGGTGTTCACTACAAGCATCAATATCAAAATCTTTACACCTAGTGCAAATCATAACATGTTCTACACAAGAATTAGATTTATTTGCTACTTCTAATTTAGCATTTAAATCATTGTTAAACACCTTTTAAAGTAGAAATGGTTTCATGACAAGTAGATAGTTCATAAGAAAGCATTTCATTTCTTTTAACTTCTAAAGCATAGGATTTTTGTGCCTCTACAAAATTTATCATGTTCTTCATACAACAAATCCTCTTGCTTTTCTAAAAGCTTATCCTTTTCATTCAAGGCATCAATCAATTCATTGATTTTATCAATTTTATTCTATCCAATCCCTTGAACAAGCTAGAGTAATCTATTTCCTCATCGCTAGAATCATCATCACTTGAAGAAGCATAAGTGGTATCCCGAGTACATACCTTCTTCTCCTTCGCCATGAGGCATGTGTGATGCTCGTTGGGGAAGAGGGATGACTTGTTGAAGGCAGTGGCGGCGAGTCCTTCATTGTCGGAGTCGGAGGAGGAGCAATCCGAATCCCACTCCTTTCCGATATGTTGCCTCGCCCTTGGCCTTCTTGTAACTCTTCTTCATCTCCCTCTTGTTTTCCTTTTCCTGGTCACTATCATTGTCGGGACAGTTAGCAATAAAATGACCAATCTTACCACATTTGAAGCATGAGCGCTTCCCCTTTGACTTGGTCTTGCTTGGCTGTCCCTTGCGACTCTTGAGCGCCGTCTTGAAGCGCTTGATGATGAGAGCCATCTCATCATCATTGAGCCCTGCCGCCTCAACTTGCACCACCTTGCTAGGTAACGCCTCCTTGCTTCTCGTTGCCTTGAGAGCAACAGGTTGAGGCTCATTGATTGGACCATTCAGTGCGTCGTCCACGTACCTCGCCTCCTTGATTATCATTCGCCCGCTTACGAATTTTCCAAGGACTTCTTCGGGTGACATTTTGGTGTACCTAGGATTCTCACGAATATTATTCACCAAATGAGGATCAAGAACGGTAAATGACCTTAGCATTAGGTGGATGACGTCGTGGTCCGTCCATCGCGTGCTTCCGTAGCTCCTTATTTTGTTGATAAGGGTCTTGAGCCGGTTGTATGTTTGAGTTGGCTCCTCGCCCCTTGTCATTGCAAATATTCCCAGCTCTCCCTCTACCAACTCCATCTTGGTGAGCAAGGTGACCTCGTTCCCCTCGTGAGAGATCTTGAGGGTGTCCCAGATTTGCTTGGCATTGTCCAAGCCGCTCACCTTATGATACTCGTCCCTGCACAAGGAGGCTAACAACACAGTAGTAGCTTGTGCATTTCTATGAATCTGTTCATTAATAAAAATAGGACTATCCGAGCTATCAAATTTCATTCCACTTTCCACAATCTCCCATATGCTCGGATGGAGAGAGAACATGTGACTACGCATTTTGTGGCTCCAAAATCCATAGTCCTCTCCATTAAAGTGAGGAGGTTTGCCAAGTGGAATGGAGAGCAGATGGTTATTTGTACTTTGCGGAATACGAGAGTAGTCAAAAGAAAAGTTCGAATTAACCGGTTTCCTTCTCTCGTAGTCGTTGTGGTCGTTGTCCTTTTGGGAAGAAGTAGACTCATCGCTGTCGTCGTAGTAGACGATCTCCTTGATGCGTCTCGTCTTCTTCTTCTTCCCATCTTTGCGTCTGTGACCTGAGCCCAAGTCGGTAGGCTTGTCATCCTTCGGCTCATTGACGAATGACTCCTTCTCCTTATCGTTGATCACGATTCCCTTCCCCTTAGGATCCATCTCTTCGGGCGATTAGTCCCTTTGTGAAGAGAACGGCTCCGATACCAATTGAAAGCACCTAGAGGGGGGTGAATAGGTGATCCTGTAAACTTGAAGCTTAAGCCACAAAAACTTGGTTAAGCGTTAGCACAATAATCGCCAAGTGGCTAGAGAGGAGTCTCAACAAAACACAATAACCACAAGAGATCAATCACAGAGTTGGCACGGTGGTTATCCCGTGGTTCGGCCAAGACCAACGCTTGCCTACTCCACGTTGTGGCGTCCCAACGGACGAGGGTTGCAATCAACCCCTCTCAAGCGGTCCAAAGACCCACTTGAATACCACGGTGTTTTGCTTGCTTTTCTTAATCCCGTTCGCGAGGAATCTCCACAACTTGGAGCCTCTCGCCCTTACACTTGAAGTTCACAAAGAAGCACAGAGCAAAGGAGGGATTAGCAACTCACATAAGACACAAAGACCACAGCAAATACGCACACACAAGACCCAGACTTAAGCTCAAAAGACTAGCACACTAGAACGGAGCTTAAATCACTAGAATGTCGAACAAGTGCGCAAGAATGAAGTGTGAGTGATCAAGATTGCTCAAAGAATGCTTGGTGTTGTCCTCCATGCGCCTAGGGGTCCCTTTTATAGCCCCAAGGCAGCTAGGAGCCGTTGAGAACAATCCTGGAAGGCAGATCTTGCCTTCTGTCGACTGGCGCACCGGACAGTCCGGTGCACCACCGGACACTATCCGGTGCAGATCTCCTTCCTTATTTGGCGAAGCCGACCGTTGGAGTCTGAGAGCCGTTAGCGCACCAGACACTGTCCGGTGCACACCAGACAGTCCGGTGCACCAATGTGACCGTTGGCTCGGCCACGCGTCACGCGCGGAATCCTCGGCCGACCGTTGCCCCGGCTGACCGTTGACTCACCAGACAGTCCGGTGCACCACCGAACAGACCAGTGAATTTTAGCCGTACGCCATTGATGGTTTCCCGAGAGCGACGAGTTCGCCTGTGAACGGCTCACCGGACAGTCCGGTGCACCACCGGACAGACCGGTGAATTTTAGCCGTACACTGCCGTCGAAGTCCCGAGAGCAGCCTGTTTGCCAGAGCTAGCCTGACGCACCGGACACTGTCCGGTGCACCACCGGACAGTCCGGTGCACCCAGACTGAGCAGACTTTGGCTGAACAAAGCCATCTCATTTCCAATTCAACTTTTTCCTGTTTCTAGCACTTAGACACAATACATTAGTCCATAAAAACAATGTACTAAGTCTAGAAACATACCTTTTGACAAGATTTTCACTTTGTCCACCACTTTGCATAGATTAGCATAAAAGCACTTGTGTTGGCACTCAATCACCAAAATACTTAGAAATGGCCCAAGGGCACATTTCCCTTTCACCTACCGTACCCGCTACCCGCTTACGGAGGTCGTCATCGGGGAGGGAGGCCGAGGACATCTGCGAGCCCTCCAGATCGCCCCCCGGTCTCATCTCCGAGAGTTGCAACCGCCGCTCTGCCAAAGGGAGCACCCTCCGGCGATGGATGGCGGCAACAACCCCTGTAGTGGTAAGACCCCCATCTCGTAACCTCTGCAAAGCCTGCAGAATAGGCTGGAGCTTCTCCTGTTTCTCGCGCGTGGCACCCCAGCGCCAGTTGCTGCCGACGGCGGTCACCACTCGTTGAGAAAACGACGGAAGCCTCCCGTCGTCGTTCCGGAGATAAAACCATCGGCGCTGCCACCCCTTGTTCGAAGACACAAGGGTGGCATGGATGTACTGCTGCATGCGCCCCTGCCTCAGCTAGAGGGTGCAGCCACCGGCCCGCACCACCATACGGACCTTCTTCGCATCCGTCGTCAAGGCAAAGAGCTCCACGGAGAAGAGGTGGGTCCACAGATCCCAGTGAACCTCGATCCCCAAAAAACCCTCACAAACCGCCGCGAAGATGGCCGCTTCTGCAATGGAGTTGGGGTTGAGGTTGTGTAGCTCCACCCCATAGTGGTGCAGGAGCGCCCGCATAAAGCGGCTCGCTGGCACTCCAAACCCCCGCTCATGGAAGGGGATGAAGCTAACCACGTACCCCAGCGGCAGGGAAGGGATGGCCTCGCTCAGGGCCATCCACTCCGGCTGCGCCCCACCAGAGAGGGGACGGAGCAGACCATCGGCGACGAGGGTGTTGGGGCGAAGGCGAAGACGCCACCCTCCGCTCGAAGTCTTCGCCGACCTCGCTGCACCGACGAAGGCAAGACGACGAGCAGACCTACCCTTTGCCCCACACGTCGCCGGACGAAGGCTTGTGACGAGGTCGTCTCATCCTGCGACCTCGCTCGACATGGAGGCCCACGTATGATCCGGTCCATTGTAACAGGCCCTGCGTGGCCGCTGCGCATTACGGGCCTAATTTGTAAAGGTCTCCCTGTAATTACGGTCTGTAACCCTACTTTATGGGAATATTCCGGGGATAACCTAGGTGCCTAAGGGCACATGCGTCCTTAACACGGGACGCTGGGCACTCAGATACCTATAAATACCCCCGCACAGTGCCCTTGAGAGGCTAAGTTAACAGAGCTATTGCCATCTCGTGTTGTAGCCCCGTTGACACCACTTTTACTCCCCTGTTGGATCCACTCGCTTGGGAGAGCAAGTGCCAACATTTGGCGCCCACCATGGGGCGCGATGAAAACTCCACCTGCGATGGCACCCAAGAGAACCTCGTCGATGGCTGACGAAGCCGCGAAGGCGGCACTGCTGGCCGAGAAAAAGGGCAAGGCCCTCGTCGACAACACTCTCCAAGAGCCCTGTGAAGACGATGCAAACAGCAAGAAGCAGCGCAATGAACAACCCACCACCGAAGGCAGCCTCCGCACATGCAGCTCCGGAGGACCACAGCAGCCTCCCCCAGGCTTTGCCCCACTAGAGGGCGCGGACGCGACCGAGGACGGCGAAATCATCAGCGTCTCGGCCGAAGAGCAGCTATAGCTGCGCGCCCTGAGCATCAAGAACCGCAACCTCCAAAAGCAGAAAGAGATCCTCGAGGCCAAGCGCCAACGTGTGTCTGCACAAGCCAAGGTGCGACAGATGATACGCGACGAGGAGCAGAAGGCACAGGAGCTTGAGCAAGAGATCGCGCTCGTGCAGAGCGAAGGCCAACTCGACCTGCATCACGGCCCACCCCACCAACAGCGCGCACAAATTGAAGACCTGTTCATCCCTCAGCACGGACACACCATCCCTCGCGCCACAGCTTTCCAAGGCGTCAACTACCTTGACGAGCGAAGCCCCCTGGCACCTCACCTGCAAGTGACACCATGGCCCGCCAACTTCAGGGCAGGGACCTACCCCAAATACAACGGCAGCACCGACCCAGCGCAGTACATCATGAGCTATCAAGTCGCCGTTGCATCATCCGGAGGGGACGACGCCATGATGGCCAAGTCATTCATCATTGCCCTCGAAGGCCCAGCCCTCACCTGGTACACCAGGTTGCCCCCACTGTCCATCGACTCCTGGAGAAGTCTCCGGGACAAATTCTTGCTCAACTTCCAAGGGTACCGCCCAGACACCGACGCCTTGGCTGAACTCTCACTCTGCAAGCAGCTAGAACGAGAGACTCTGCGGGAATATCACCGCAAATTCCTGACCCTCAAGTCACAACTGCCTTCGGTCGATGACCAGATCGCCATCCACTACACCATCAGTGGCCTTCGGGCCGGCGTCCTCTACAGCCACTGCATCAGGGACCCGCCCAGGAACCTCTAGGAGCTATATCAGCTATTCGAGAAATATGCTAGATCCGAAGAGCTCCACCAGCGCAAAGTCGAGCCTCAGAGGAAGCCCAAAGACACCCCGCAGTCCAGCCGCACTTGGACGAGGCCCTCGCAGACAGACTCCGGCCGAGACGGCCGCAATCAGCAGCAGGTGCACAATATCGCCAACCAGCCCCCCGCTGGTGAGGCCCCTCGCCGCCAGGAGTATACCCCCCCAGGGCCGAGGAAATGGAACTCGCGGTCGAGGGCGGGGGCATGCGCAGCAGCCACGAAGATTTTACTGCCTATTCTACGGCGAAGACTGCGCACATCCCACAAAGGACTGCCCAGAGACAAAGGCCACCAGAGACAGAATGGCACGGGCACAGCTAGCCGACAACCCTAGAATTGTCGCGCACGCATACCAGCAACCCCCTCAACCATACAACCACGACCCCGCTCCGCCTCTGCCGCACCACGCATACCAACACCACCAGGAGGTACAAATCGTGCCTCCCCCACCCCCACCCCCACACCATCAACAGCAAAACATCCACCACCCCAACCACCCTCAAGCACCAAAGCAAGAGGACTTCGCCGATCAACCGTATCGCGGAGTCATCCATATGATTACCGGGGGGTCCAGCGCCGACTTCGACACAAAGCGGCAGAAGAGGGACCACTACTGCAGCATCAACCACGTCGCCGTCACCGGCCCGGTCGTGCAGACAAAGTGGTCCCACGTGCCATTGACCTTCGACGCCCGAGACGTCGATCTGCGCAGCACCCCCCACATCGACGCCATGGTCATCAACTGTAGCGTGGCAGGCTGGGACTTGCACAAAGTCTTGGTCGACAATGGTAGCCAGGCGGACATCATCTTCCTCCATGCCTTCGATCGCATGGGCATAAGCCACAGCCTGCTCAAGCCCTCGGACAACCCCCTGTACGGCTTCGGCGGCAAGGGCACCTTTCCCGTCGACAAAATAGAGTTGCCCCTCTCCTTCGGTGTAGCACCCAATGCCCGAAGCGAGCAGATCACATTCGACATTGTCGACATGGTGTACCCATACAACGCCATAATGGGCCGGGGCTCCATCAATAAGTTTGAGGCAGCTATCCACGGACTTTACCTGTGCATGAAGATCCCGGGTCCTAGAGGCGCCATCATAGTTTACGGCAACCAGCAGGTTGCGCGTAACATAGAAAGAGACTTCATCCCCGAACAAAGAAACGTACACTGCCTCACGACCCAACGCGAAGTCCCCGAGCCTGCCAATCCAACCGCCAAGGGGCATGAAAAGGCACAACTACAGAGCAACGACGGGACCAAGACCGTCCCCCTCGACCAGGCAACGCCCAGCAGATGGTTACCATCAGCGAAGACCTCACTTCGCACGACGAAGAGCGGCTCCTCTGCTGTCTATCCAAGAATAAAGACGTCTTCGCCTGGTCCGCCCTTGACCTGGTCGGAGTCAGTCGCTCCATCATCGAGCACGGCCTAGGAATTGACCCTTCGGTGAGGTCGAAGAAACAACGGCTGCGCAAGATGTCTGACGAAAAGACAGAAGCCGCCAAGGCCGAGGTGCATCGCCTGCTCGAAGCCAAGTTCATCGAGCCAATCGCCTACCCCACATGGCTCGCCAATGTGGTAATGGTGCAGAAAAAGAGCGACAAATGGCGGATGTGCATAGACTTCACCAGTCTTAACAAGGCCTGCCCCAAGGACAACTTCTCGCTGCCCCGAATCGATAAAATCATCGATAGCGCAGCCGGGTGCGAAGTCATGTCACTCCTCGACTGCTTCTCCGGCTACCACCAAATATATATGAAGGAGGAGGACAAGGCAAGCACCAGCTTCATAACACCCTTCGGCACATATTGTTTCATCAAAATGCCGGAGGGACTCAAGAATGCCGGGTCCACTTTCTCTCGACTCACCAAAACGGTGCTCGAGAGCCAGATCGACAGAAACATCTTCACATATGTGGACGACATCATCGTTGCTAGCAGAAGCAAGGCAGACCACCTGGCCGACCTCGCCGAAACGTTCGCAAGCATGCGAGCCGCACGACTTCGCCTCAACCCTGAGAAGTGCGTTTTCGGGGTCCGCCAGGGAAAGATCTTGGGCTACCTGGTATCACACCGCGGAATTGAGGCCAACCCAACCAAAATCCAGGCAATCATCAATATGACACCCCCGCAGTCAGCCAGAGAAGTGCAACGACTGACAGGCAGGTTGGTCGCCCTCAATAGATTTATCTCCAAGTCCACGGAGCGGAGTCTCCCGTTCCTCAAAACACTCCACGGCGCAAAAGACTTCGCATGGGGGCCAGAGCAGGCGGCAGCCTTCGCCGCACTAAAACAGTACTTGTCGGAGCTGGCGACTCTCATGAGCCCCGACCCTTCGCTACCCCTATTGCTCTATGTCGCGGCTTCGCCACATGCGATCAGTGCAGCACTGGTCTAAGAGCAGACCAGAGAGGGCACAACCAAGCAGCATCCAGTTTATTACGTCTCTGAAGTGCTCACAACATCAAAATGCAACATGACAGAGCTGGAAAAGATCGCCTATGCAGTCGTGATGGCCTCACGCAAATTGCGCCATTATTTCGAGGCATTCAAGGTCCGGGTTACCTCAGACAGAGGACTCGGCGAGCTGTTTAGAAACCCGGAGGCGTCAGTACGGATTGCCAAGTGGGCAGCCGAACTCTCCGGCTACCACATCACATTCAAACCCAGGACAGCCATCAAGTCGCAAGTCCTGGCAGACTTCGTCGTAGACTGGGCTGGTCCAATAACGCAACCGGAGCCGTCAGCAGAAAAATGTGGACAATCCGTTGTGACGGCGCATGGTGCCATGCGGGGGTAGGCGCCGCTGCAGTTATTACTTCGCCCACCGGGATCAAGCATAAATACGCAGCGCGCCTTAGCTTTGCGTTGGAGTCTGATAAGTGCACCAATAACATAGCAGAATACGAAGCTATCATCCTCAGCCTTCGCAAGCTAAGGGCACTCGGCGTCACCACCTGCATCATCAAAACAGACTCCAAAGTAGTCGCTGGCCAGGTCGACAAAGACTATGCAGCGAGGGACCCCGCACTCATGCAGTACCTCGCGGCCATCCGCAGCCTCGAAAGGCAATTCAAGGGCTTCACGCTGCAGCACGTGGACCGAGCCAAGAATGAGGAGGCCGATGCTCTAGCCAAGGCAGCCGCCAGGGGCGAAGCCCTACCCTCCGACGTGTTCTACCACATCATCCGCACGCCAGCCGTCCGCAGCCCTGAAGGGCTCCAAATAACCAACGACAGCGAGGGCCACCGCATAGTCAACCTCATCATGACCGAAGACTGGCGGGCACCAATAACCCTGTACCTGCAGGGGTACTATCACCCAACCGACAGCAATGAGGCCAAGCGCCTCAAACACCGAAGCCGGGACTTCGCACTGATCGAGGGCCAACTTTACAAGAAGGGGGTCAGTCAACCGATGCTTAAGTGCGTCACCGAGACCGAAGGCGTCCAAATTCTGCGCGAAGTCCACAACGGGACCTGTGGCTCCCACGCAGGGCCTAGGGCCCTAGCGGCAAAGGTGATTCACCAAGGTTTCTACTGGCCCGCCATGATTTGCGCCGCAAATCGGGTCGTGAGATCCTGCGAAGCCTGTCAGAAATTTTCCCCACGCTCGGGACGCCCCTCACAGTTCACGAAGCTGATCGCCCACACGTGGCCCCTTCAGCACTGGGGCCTGGACATTGTCGGGCCCCTGCCCACGACTCAGGGGAACCTCAAGTTCACCTTCGTCGCCATTGAATACTTCACCAAATGGATTGAAGCGAGGGCAGTATCCACTATCACATCGAAGACAGCCCAGAAATTCTTCTGGCAAAATATTGTTTGCCGCTTCGGAGTACCGTCCGAACTCATGGTCGACAACGGCAAGCAGTTCGACAACCAAGATTTCAAAGATTTCTGCTTCTCCATCGGCACCAAGCTTGCCTTCGCCTCCGTGTACCACCCCAGTCCAACGGAGTCGTGGAGCGCGCCAACGGCAAAATTTTCACAGCCGTCAAGAAAATGCTCCTCGACGACAAAAAAGGCAAGTGGCCCGACCTGTTACCCAAATTGGTCTGGGCGCTGAACACAACTGAGTGCAGGGCGACTGGGTTCACCCCTTTCCGCCTATTATACGGATCGGAGGCCATGTCTCCGCAAGAAATAAAACATGGGTCGCCTCGGACAGCCGCGTCGGTCGTCCCCGATGTAGACGAGCCGACTTTGAAGGATTTCATCGACGGAGACCGCGTCTTCGCCCTACAGGCTCTGGACAAATACCAAGCCCAGACAAAAGCATGGCGCGACCACACAGTCATCCCGAGGGAGTTCAGCGAAGGAGACCTCGTACTCGTCCGGACAGCTCGGACAGAGTCCCGGGGCAAGTTGGAGCCGAAGTGGGAGGGCCCTTTCATCGTCAAGACAAAGGCGTCCCCCAGTTCGTACAGACTCACAACTCCATCCGGCGAAGACTTAGAACATTCTTGGAACATTGATAATCTTCACAAATTTTTTGTTTAACTCCTCAGGGCTAATTCACCCTTGTAATCCGCAGAACAGTTTTCAGCCGGCCTGCACTCTTTTCCTCCCAGGGTGTGAGGTTTTTAACGAGGCGGAGCCATGTAATATACACGCGAAAAATCCCCCGCAAAAACTACGTCGAAAAAGACTGACTAAATGGTCTTCGACATTCGACCGACAGAAAAGTCACCGCGAGGGGCAGTGACGGCCACCCCTCGCGTGCGACAATCCGTGCAAAAGTCGCCTAAGGGTGCAGCCGGACCAGCACAACAAGTGCGTAAATGCGAAGTGTCCTAAAAAGGACTATCCGTGCAAAAGTCGCCTAAGGGTGCAGCCGGACCAGCACAACAAGTGCGTAAATGCGAAGTGTCCTAAAAAGGACTATCCGTGCAAAAGTCGCCTAAGGGTGCAGCCGGACTAGCACAACAAGTGCGTAAATTCGAAGTCTGCTCGAAAAGACTATCCGTGCGAAAGTCGCCTAAGGGTGCAGCCGGACTTGCACAACAAGTGCGCAAATTCGAAGTCTTCTCAAAAAGACTATCCGTGCAAAAGTCGCCCAAGGGTGCAGCCGGACCAGCACAACAAGTGCGCAAATTCGAAGTCTTCCTCAAAAGTCTACCCATGCTAAACCCTACACCAAACTATCCGTGCCAGGACTGACCACAGGCGCGCCGAACCGACATAATAAACATACTAGACCAAGCGCACAACGCCTTTTACAAACATAGCGCAGGCGCATAAGCTCATCATACAAATTATAATTACATATGTATAGCGAGGGCATCACACCTTACATCGGTTCAACCTTCGGAATGATCCCCATCTCCCTATAGTTAAATAGCATTATCCTAAGCTTCTCACCCTCAAAAGACTTCGCAACTCACCCTCACCTATACTCGCAAAGGCCGGCACGGACAACAATTCCTGCTTGCCAGCCCCGTCCACTCGAAGCCGACTGCCGTCCACCTCACTCACTCTACGCTTTGCAACCGCCCTTCGCCGCTTGCGCCCAGCGCTCGGACCAGGCACAACTTTAGCATTCGCAGCGCGCGGCGAAGACTCCACCGCTGCCACATCCAAGGCCGCAAAGTAATCCAAGTCCTTATCCGACGACTCCTCCGTCCACTCAAATGAACTCCTAGAGCCACCAAACTCAGAAAACTTAGAAGCAGACTCATCCGATTCATTACCAGCATCCACGGTCGAAGCCGCCAAAAAATTAGCAGTGACGGTTGCGTGCGCAGGCCCAAAACCTTGAACCTGCGCAACAACCAAGGTTCAGCAACATATACAAAATTCCCTAACTACCCACACCCACTAAGCCACCTGCGAAGGCCCAGCCGCCGTGGGGTCCTCCGCTGCCGGCTCCGTCGCCGTCTTCGGGGGATCCTCAGCCCTCGGCACTGCGGCTGGCGACGAGCCACCACCAGACACAGTAGGCGTAGGGGCAGCGAGGGAGCCTTCAGTGGTTTCCGGGGGCGGTGCCACCGGGCCCGACTCCACTTCAGGCTGCGCGCTGTTCAAAGCTCCGAAGTCCTCCACTGTCTCATCACGCGCCGCCTGCAACACAGCACACCGATTCAGCAAGCCCACGTATAACCCACATCCAACAACACCAAACAAAATACGAACATTACCTGACCCCTCGCCCGGTCAGCCCGCTCCCTCACCACCTCCCGACCGTGGGGGCCCCACATCCGGTCGAAGAGGGCTCCCACGGATTCCTTCACCACAGGGTCCTCGACCTTGTAAATTTCGCGCTCGAAATCCTCATCAGATCGGTCGAAGACCTCATAGTGGTTGCACCCTTCGCGAGACAGCGCGTTCATCGCCCCTTCGTAGGTGACCAGGGAGGCAAAGGACATAAATCCCTCCACAATGGTCGGGAGCGCCAACAACTCCTCCTGCAGCCACTCGAGGCAGCGAAGGCCCGACTCTCGGTCGGGCACTTCGAAGTCAGCATTCCGCGCGCCCAGCTCGCGGTATGAGTCCATGAGCTGTTTGCGCGTTCGCTCAACTTCTGAGCGCATCGAGGCCTCGGCCCTCTCCACGTGGGCTTGCAGAGCGTTGAACCGCGTTTCCCATTCCTCAGCGCGCTGGCTGGCGAGGCTACCCTCCGCCCGCGCCAGATTGGCCTCCGCCTGCGCCGACTACGTCTTGGCGAGGGCCTGATTAGCCTCCCTCCTTTCCTCCGTCAGCTGGCACCGGAGGTCAGTCCTCTCGCCCTCCAGCGCGGCCACCCTCTCCGTCAGCTTGCGGCACTTGCTATCGGCGGCCGATTTTTCCCGAACAGCGTCAGCATGCTGCGCCCGAAGTCTCTCGACTTCGGCAGACACAACTGCCGTAAAGGTCCCCGACGCCACGCGGTCGGTGAAGTCAGCCGCCTACAAGACAAACATAAGTCCACAATCCCAACGAAAGCGGTAAAAACCGAAGTCTAGCCCAACTACCTGACTCAGCCGCTGTGACGCCTCCCTCAGCCGGCGGGACACAACGCCCGCTTCGTCTTTGACAACGGTGAGCGCCGAAATCTCACCGCCAGCGCTGAGGGCGCTACCCTTCGCCCCAGGCACTGTGGCAGACACCGTGGTCGCCACTGCAGGCGAAACAACAGCAAGTTGCCCCTCGCCCGATCCTGCAAAGTATCAACAGTAAAAAAACGGGCCAACGACTTACCAACGAGATAATCTTCCACACTAATATCAGTGCCGAAATCGGCAACACGCTTCGCCGGCGAAGGCAAGTCTTGGACCTTCGAGGCTCCGGCCGAGGCAGACTTGGCCACGCCGGCGCCAGCTGCCTTCACCACATCAGGCACCTTGCTTGACCCAGGGGCGGCCGACTTCGCCGCCAGCGTCGGCTGGCTACCGCCGGAGGCGGCAGCCTTCGCAGTCCCCCGCGCCCTCTTCGGCCTAGCCTCGGGCAGCCTGACGACCGCCCGGCGCTTTTGCGCAGCCTCCTGACGATCCTTGTCCATCATTGCCGACACAACAGCAGCAATATTTCGTCCATAAGGAAACACTTTCAAGTCACGAACCATGCGAGATGTAAAAAAAGTCTTCGCCGGCCGCACGGGGGACATGAACGTTCTTAGGCCACCAACCCCCGGTAACCTTCAGCATCTGCGCCAAAGACTCCCAGAGCTCGGGCGAAGACATCCTTCCCTCGGGGGCCGCGCATGTCCCCATCAGCTCCACAGCAAAACTATCGGAGACCCCCAGTCCTCCCATCACAGTACCTAGCTTCCTCTTCTTAGTGGATGGGGCGGTCGCTGGCGCGGGGTCGTCTTCAGTCTTTGTCGCTGGTTTCTTCCCGCGGCGATCGACATCGTCTTGCCCGGGATAACCGCCGTACGGCAGACGGTTCAACTCGAAGACCCTATTGAAGCGATCGTTGGATCCGTGTATATCTGTCACACCCGGATTTCGGGGCACCAAGACCCGGGCGCGAACATAAACACCAGGTATGCTGGGACCAAGTCTCACACATATGATGTATAGTGGCACAGGATCGAATGTCACATCTTTATATATAACAGGAGTTCTATACAAAATAAATAATTACATTATAAGGAGACAACGGTCCAACAACCCCAAAGTTGACTGGGAGACGACGGCCTAGACCTCTCACGAACATAACACGGCATCCTCCATGCACCTCATCCTGCGGTACCTGCTCTTGACCTGTGGGGGGGGTGTGAGACAGCAAGAGTGAGCTCACATACGTTCATCGCTCAACAAGTTGTGGGGAATAATGTGTATGAACTCGCCAAAGGTGGGAGCTCATGTGAAGTGTAAGGCTTACCAAAGAGGATGGCTGAAGCTGAGCATTGCTTTTAAAGTTGGTCAAAATTTTATTAGCCATTACTAAGTATAAGTAAATACCAACCCAATTAAATAGTAGAACAGAAGTAACAACATCACCTGCGATGCAATGCATATGACAAATTGAATTTAAGTTCCATAGTTTAATCATGTGAGGGTCCGAGCCGCTCTTGACCGTGAGCACGGCTAGTATACCAGTTTTACACTCTGCAGAGGTTGCGCATCTTTACCCACAAGTCGTGTATCCCATGTCGCCAGGGTTTGCAAGGCCCTTAGACACTACCGAGGTGAATGGCTAGGGATCCACTACGAGGCCTTTACAAAGTTCCACTAGCTTCCGAAAACCCGCTACAGTTTATAGGAAGTTCCAATGCAGGAATCCCTTGCAGGACCGCCATCGCAGCAACATCCTCCCGAGGGCCTCCCTACACTGACCACTCCCCTACTGCCCTTGCCCCTTTCGGGTAAGGTAGTCTTCCACTAGCTTTCCTAATTAATCAGCCAAGGGGTCCCATTCCTCCCTTGTGGTAGCACTGTTTTCCCGGGTGGTCGCTCCATGTTCCAATTAACATAATGATCTTATCATGAACAGTAATAATAAACATATAATAAAAGTGTGATCATGAATAATATACCTTCATACCCAAAACCACATAAAGCACTAGCAAGTACTACCCAAAAAGTTCAGTGGTAAACAAGGTATAAAGATAGACAAACTAGGGTAACCTATTGGGTCCCATCAAAATTAACCTATGCAGATCATTATGATTAATTAGAACATGAGTGGGTAAAAAGAAGTGATCAAGGGCACAACTTGCCTGGGACTTGAGATTCCAGGTACCAGGATGATCTTCAGGTTCGTAACCTCGCTGCTAATCGTAGCAATACAAACAAACATAGTATAGGCAAAATTAACATCACACCAAACATAAGAACAAAATACACATTAATAATCTACACATTAAAATAAGATCATAAGAATGTGAAACATTAATTTTGGAGTTACAGATTTTAAGTTATGAATTTCTGAAGTTAATAAGCATCTAGAATAATTAATCCAAAAGAACAATTTTAATTTAAGTTTCATGGTTAAACAGTGTTACTAGTTGATAGAAAATATTATTACAAATTTATTGCAACCGGAATGGGTCAATTCGGAGCAAAAATGGATTTTCTAGGAATTACACAAGTTCTAGAATTATTTTTGATACTAAAAATTATTTTCTACACTAATTTATTCCCTTATTATTTACTGCTGGGCTGCGGGTCAAAATCCAGAGAGATCCGGGGCTATTACGCAAAACGTTCCTAAGACACATGATCTCACCAGACAGGACGACAGGTTTATTTCAACTAAGTGCAGGGGCTCTTCTGTAAGAAAGCCAAGCGAAGGGGTATGGGTGAATATCAGCCGTTGGATTAGAGTTGGACGCACGAGATTAAATCAAGACCCCACTTAACCTGTATGTAATCTAAGCACTCAGATCCAGAATCAATGGATCAGATTTAATATGGCCGAGTTTGAGTTCCGGACGCCAGATCTCGATCGGACGGTCCAAAACAGTGGTGGCCGAACCGGTAAGGCACATCAAATCTCAACCATTCAAACTACATCTAGCGGCCGCAACATCTCCAACCTTTGATCTAATCTAAACCGTCGACAGCTGACTGAACGGCCAGGGGCCATCTTCTTCCTTTGCCCCGGCCGGTCACCTCTCCCTCCCAGCTTTGGGCCCGACGGCGGCGCCGCCCCGTGGCCATAGCAGAGAGCACGCCGCCGCAACCCCGACTGACGCCCAGGGTGCTCAAATACCCAAATTAACAGGTGCGACACATAGAGCCGAGCGAGGGGACCCGGTTGGGAAGAACCATACCGATCAATAGCGCCGCAGAGGTAGCCGCCCACGGCGAGTCCGGATCCGCGGCCATGGAACGAGCACGCCGAGAAATTCTGAGTTCCCCGACAACCAATCCCGCAGAGCGCACCCACGGTAACCCCCAGTGAACCATGGCGCTACCCATCGGGTCCCGACGAACGGCGGGAGCACGGGCCGACCATGGCCGATGTTTGGCCTCTCCTTCTCACCGCACGACAATGGAGTACGTGATGTGGAATCTTCGCCAGAGCAGGGAGGGGAGAAGAAGTGCCAGGCGCAATGTCTTATAGCCCAGCCCACGGAGCGCTCGGCTCCGATTCTCCCGGCAACGCGCGATTGTTGCGCGATTTACGCAGTGGCGAGAAGGTCGCGCGAGCTACGGGGCAGTTCTGTTACAAGGTGGAAGAACGGCAGACAAGGCGGCCCCACATGGCGGCGACCGGCTAGGCGCCTAGTGTGTGACCCGGGGCTGACGAATGGGGCCCGAACCCAGTGATCGTGCGCAGGAGCAAGGGCAAGTGTGCCGGCGCGCGTTTGAGGGGAAAGGGAAAGAGATGGGCCGAGACAGGTGAGATTCGGCCCAACAGGGGATTCTGTTTTCTCTTTTTTTTTCTAATTTTCCTTTCTCTTTCTTTTCTATTATCCTCTTTCTATTCCAAATTCAAATTTCCAGTTCAGTTTAACTTTCATTCAAAAATTCAAATTCTTTTAACTGCGTGAGCTACAATTATATTTTTATATTTACTTATTTGCTATCTTACTTCGCTTAATTGAGTATGCACAAAGAAGGGGAAATCAAATAATTCCCGAAACATTTTTATATGAGTACATGTATTTATTTATTTTATTATTATTATTATTATTATTATTATTATTATACCTTATACAAATTTTAGGGCTTTACAAATCCTACCCCCCTTACACGAAATCTCGTCCTCGAGATTTGTAATAAAAAGGGATAGTGGGAGATTGGTTGTAATGTAGCTTTTAGTTTCTAGTTGGTACCAAAATCAAGAGATTTTTTTATACAAATGAGTAGGTGATTAGGAAGGCATGGGTATATATGTATAGCCACCAAATGTGTAAGAAACAAAATGTCTTTAAAGCATGGATAGGCTTGGGTAGGACATAGTAGGGTAAGGAAGGACTCCATCATGCATAGCGGATCTTGATTCCTTTGGAAGTATGGCTTGACTCTTATTATTCCTCAACTAGTTTGATCTCCATCCTCTCGAGTCTTGATGTCTTTATCCGGGTTAGGGATAAGAGGTTAAGATAGGTCTGTCGGTAACAGATGGGTAGAGGGTTTAGTGGGTAGCTATATGCTAGATGGGATTAGTTATGTAACCTGTTTTGTAGGTCAAGTTGTTGGGTGTGGCCGAGTTGATCTAAGTCACCAATTTAGGCATATGTGAATTAGGAGTATGGCCTAATCCTTTGTACCAGCAATAAGTAACTCATACTAGATTAAATCATATTAGATTACATAGGATCTAGATTAGATTAGATATGACTAGACTAGACTAGTTTAGGTTAGATAGATCTACCAGGGTAGGATATATATTATTAGGATATGTTAGAATTTCGATTAGGTTAAAACAGAGGGGTTATGCAACCATCGAATGGTTAAGGTAGTTGCATAAGGTCGAGTTAGTATAGGGCACCAATTTAGGTTAACACCTATTTATAGGAGTATGATCTAATCTATGTTACCAGTATTAATTAACTTGTTTAAGTAACTTACATTAGATTAGCTCAACTTAAGGTTAGACTTCGTTAGGTTAGATTAACCTGTCACATTAGATCAAATCTAGGTATGACTAGCTTCGACTAGATAAGACCTAATTAATTTTGGATCAGATTAACCATATTAGTTTAGATCCCATTAGCTCATTAATGTAGATGGGACCTAAATTAGATTGGTATGACTAGTCTTAGATGGGATAAGATCTAATAGATTTTTGGATTAGATCATGGTTGTTACACTAGAATGAGATAAATGTGTTTATTAGGGCAAGATGATTTCATAAGGATAAAGTAGAATCTTTTGAGATCAGTTAGATCTATTAAGATGGGATAAGTAAAGTGGTTAGGATAAGATGAAGCCTTCAAGATAAGATGAATCTATTAAGGTAAGAGAGAATCTTTTTTTAAGGTAAGATGGTCTACAAGATAGATATGTTTACTTTATTTTCTTTTATTAGAGCTAATCTATCTTTCCAAAGATAATTTTCCTTTATGCCTATATGCATATGTAGATGCAATTGTGGACATTACTCCACAACCCATCACACTCAATCAAAGATCCAAATCAAACAAGTATCATAAGGACAAACATTCAAGTACATAGATACCTATAAAAATAGTTTTGTTTTTGTTCCTAGGATCAGGTCTCCTATTCCTAAAGGTCACTTTCGGCACAGGATTTCAAAGTGTGAAATCCAAGTTTGTCTTTAGAAAGGAAAGGTAAGAAGAATCAGAGTAAGCGGAAATAGATGAGAATAGATTAAGAATAGTTTAGAAAGAATTAGAGTAGCAAAGGTAAGTAAGTATTGGTTGTCCAGTTCTATCTAGGTTTCGTCCTACAGTCAACATTCCTCTGATACCACTTCTGTCACACCCGGATTTCGGGGCACCAAGACCCGGGCGCGAACATAAACACTAGGTATGCTGGGACCAAGTCTCACACATATGATGTATAGTGGCACAGGATCGAATGTCACATCTTTATATATAACAGGAGTTCTATACAAAATAAATAATTACATTATAAGGAGACAATGGTCCAACAACCCCAAAGTTGACTGGGAGACGACGGCCTAGACCTCTCACGAACATAACACGGCATCCTCCATGCACCTCATCCTGCGGTACCTGCTCTTGACCTGTGGGGGGGGGTGTGAGACAGCAAGAGTGAGCTCACATACGTTCATCGCTCAACAAGTTGTGGGGAATAATGTGTATGAACTCGCCAAAGGTGGGAGCTCATGTGAAGTGTAAGGCTTACCAAAGAGGATGGCTGAAGCTGAGCATTGCTTTTAAAGTTGGTCAAAATTTTATTAGCCATTACTAAGTATAAGTAAATACCAACCCAATTAAATAGTAGAACAGAAGTAACAACATCACCTGCGATGCAATGCATATGACAAATTGAATTTAAGTTCCATAGTTTAATCATGTGAGGGTCCGAGCCGCTCTTGACCGTGAGCACGGCTAGTATACCAGTTTTACACTCTGCAGAGGTTGCGCATCTTTACCCACAAGTCGTGTATCCCATGTCGCCAGGGTTTGCAAGGCCCTTAGACACTACCGAGGTGAATGGCTAGGGATCCACTACGAGGCCTTTACAAAGTTCCACTAGCTTCCGAAAACCCGCTACAGTTTATAGGAAGTTCCAATGCAGGAATCCCTTGCAGGACCGCCATCGCAGCAACATCCTCCCGAGGGCCTCCCTACACTGACCACTCCCCTACTGCCCTTGCCCCTTTCGGGTAAGGTAGTCTTCCACTAGCTTTCCTAATTAATCAGCCAAGGGGTCCCATTCCTCCCTTGTGGTAGCACTGTTTTCCCGGGTGGTCGCTCCATGTTCCAATTAACATAATGATCTTATCATGAACAGTAATAATAAACATATAATAAAAGTGTGATCATGAATAATATACCTTCATACCCAAAACCACATAAAGCACTAGCAAGTACTACCCAAAAAGTTCAGTGGTAAACAAGGTATAAAGATAGACAAACTAGGGTAACCTATTGGGTCCCATCAAAATTAACCTATGCAGATCATTATGATTAATTAGAACATGAGTGGGTAAAAAGAAGTGATCAAGGGCACAACTTGCCTGGGACTTGAGATTCCAGGTACCAGGATGATCTTCAGGTTCGTAACCTCGCTGCTAATCGTAGCAATACAAACAAACATAGTATAGGCAAAATTAACATCACACCAAACATAAGAACAAAATACACATTAATAATCTACACATTAAAATAAGATCATAAGAATGTGAAACATTAATTTTGGAGTTACAGATTTTAAGTTATGAATTTCTGAAGTTAATAAGCATCTAGAATAGATTAATCCAAAAGAACAATTTTAATTTAAGTTTCATGGTTAAACAGTGTTACTAGTTGATAGAAAATATTATTACAAATTTATTGCAACCGGAATGGGTCAATTCGGAGCAAAAATGGATTTTCTAGGAATTACACAAGTTCTAGAATTATTTTTGATACTAAAAATTATTTTCTACACTAATTTATTCCCTTATTATTTACTGCTGGGCTGCGGGTCAAAATCCAGAGAGATCCGGGGCTATTACGCAAAACGTTCCTAAGACACATGATCTCACCAGACAGGACGACAGGTTTATTTCAACTAAGTGCAGGGGCTCTTCTGTAAGAAAGCCAAGCGAAGGGGTATGGGTGAATATCAGCCGTTGGATTAGAGTTGGACGCACGAGATTAAATCAAGACCCCACTTAACCTGTATGTAATCTAAGCACTCAGATCCAGAATCAATGGATCAGATTTAATATGGCCGAGTTTGAGTTCCGGACGCCAGATCTCGATCGGACGGTCCAAAACAGTGGTGGCCGAACCGGTAAGGCACATCAAATCTCAACCATTCAAACTACATCTAGCGGCCGCAACATCTCCAACCTTTGATCTAATCTAAACCGTCGACAGCTGACTGAACGGCCAGGGGCCATCTTCTTCCTTTGCCCCGGCCGGTCACCTCTCCCTCCCAGCTTTGGGCCCGACGGCGGCGCCGCCCCGTGGCCATAGCAGAGAGCACGCCGCCGCAACCCCGACTGACGCCCAGGGTGCTCAAATACCCAAATTAACAGGTGCGACACATAGAGCCGAGCGAGGGGACCCGGTTGGGAAGAACCATACCGATCAATAGCGCCGCAGAGGTAGCCGCCCACGGCGAGTCCGGATCCGCGGCCATGGAACGAGCACGCCGAGAAATTCTGAGTTCCCCGACAACCAATCCCGCAGAGCGCACCCACGGTAACCCCCAGTGAACCATGGCGCTACCCATCGGGTCCCGACGAACGGCGGGAGCACGGGCCGACCATGGCCGATGTTTGGCCTCTCCTTCTCACCGCACGACAATGGAGTACGTGATGTGGAATCTTCGCCAGAGCAGGGAGGGGAGAAGAAGTGCCAGGCGCAATGTCTTATAGCCCAGCCCACGGAGCGCTCGGCTCCGATTCTCCCGGCAACGCGCGATTGTTGCGCGATTTACGCAGTGGCGAGAAGGTCGCGCGAGCTACGGGGCAGTTCTGTTACAAGGTGGAAGAACGGCAGACAAGGCGGCCCCACATGGCGGCGACCGGCTAGGCGCCTAGTGTGTGACCCGGGGCTGACGAATGGGGCCCGAACCCAGTGATCGTGCGCAGGAGCAAGGGCAAGTGTGCCGGCGCGCGTTTGAGGGGAAAGGGAAAGAGATGGGCCGAGACAGGTGAGATTCAGCCCAACAGGGGATTCTGTTTTCTCTTTTTTTTTCTAATTTTCCTTTCTCTTTCTTTTCTATTATCCTCTTTCTATTCCAAATTCAAATTTCCAGTTCAGTTTAACTTTCATTCAAAAATTCAAATTCTTTTAACTGCGTGAGCTACAATTATATTTTTATATTTACTTATTTGCTATCTTACTTCGCTTAATTGAGTATGCACAAAGAAGGGGAAATCAAATAATTCCCGAAACATTTTTATATGAGTACATGTATTTATTTATTTTATTATTATTATTATTATACCTTATACAAATTTTAGGGCTTTACAATATCCCAACTACTGGCCCTCCGTCTTTGGCACGTAGCGACCAATTATCCGCGCCGCCCCATCCTCCGCCTCACGCACGAATGCGGCAGGGTCTCGTCCATGCAAATCCAGTGCGAAGGCGGGACTCCGCACCAGCATCCCGCCACGGGAAGGCATCTGGCGAGGGCATACTTCGCCCAGCGCCTAGCCATGCGCCAAGGGCCACACGCCATACGCGACAAACTCCTCAACCAGATCGCGCCCGCTACTCAAGCCGGCCACGCACCGCAAGGCCCCTTCGTCCGCATCCTCCTCCGCAACTTCAAACCGCGGGTATGGTGAATAATAATGCGAGCACATCTCGGCCACAGGGAGCCCCGAATGGTCTTCGACTGTCCCTTCGGCAACATAGAACCAAAATTCCCACCAGTTACCCCATTTATTGCGGGCACAGGGAACCAACTCAATGACTTCCATTGAAGTTTTGCCCGTCTTCGGCGTAAACGTGCAAGATCCAAATTGGGAAATCTTATTTCCGATTTTCCTCTTCTGCCAGTGCAGACAATAATACTTCGCGAAGACTTCGACCGAGGGCTGCCCGCCGTACGAGGTCATCGCCCAGACATACTTCACCAGAGCCACCACGGCATTTGGCATCAGCTGGTGGACCTGGACGTTGAACCTACGCAGGACTTCTCCCACAAATCGATGTGCGGGTAGGCGAAGGCCAGCAGTGAAAAAAGCCTCGAACACAACCAACTCGCCTTCTGGCTCGGGGACCTCCTCCGTCCCCGGGACATGTGCCACTCCGCCGCCGAAATAACCAAGTTGTTGCATGTCTTGCACGCGGACCGAGGACATCCGCGACACGCCGAACTCCACTGTATCACCGGCGCGCAACTCCTCCGCCGCCACATCGCTCAGTGTCTCCCCGGACGACACGCTAGCCGGCAGCGTAGCGGCAGCAGAAGAAGAGGACGACATTGCTACGTACCGTCGGCGGCGGCGGGCGGTCTGCTTCACACGGGCCAGATCTCCGACGAGCAAGAGCAAAGAGGGCAGACGAGCAGCGAGCGATTTGAAAAGGCGGCTAGGGTTTTCGTGGAGCGCGGAAAGACAAAGTTCAAAACGCGCTACCCCCCGCCCCCTTTTATACACAGAGCGCGGCGCTTTGGGAAACCCACAATCCAACAGTACGACGTCAATCAACGGTCATGTCAAAAACCCCCGCGGAACCACTTCGAGCGAGGGCAGCGACTCCACCATCTAGCGACGTCTTCGGCACCAGATGACTTAGTCGAACTGGTCCCTCGGAGGGCAAATGTTGGGGCGAAGGCGAAGACGCCACCCTCCGCTCGAAGTCTTCGCCGACCTCACTGCACCGACGAAGGCAAGACGACGGGCAGACCTACCCTTCGCCCCACACGTTGCCGGACGAAGGCTTGTGACGAGGTCGTCTCATCCTGCGACCTCGCTCGACATGGAGGCCCACGTATGATCCGGCCCATTGTAACAGGCCCTGCGTGGCCGCTGCGCATTACGGGCCTAATTTGTAAAGGTCTCCCTGTAATTACGGTCTGTAACCCTGCTTTATGGGAATATTCTGGGGATAACCTAGGTGCCTGAGGGCACATGCGTCCTTAACACGGGACGCTGGGCACTCAGATACCTATAAATACCCCCGCACAGTGCCCTTGAGAGGCTAGGTTAACAGAGCTATTGCCATCTCGTGTTGTAGCCCCGTTGACACCACTTTTACTCCCCTGTTGGATCCACTCGCTTGGGAGAGCAAGTGACAATAGAGGGCCTCCAGATCCTTCGCGACGACGGTGGAGGAGGGCCACGGGTCGCGCGGCGGGACAACGGTCACCCTGTCAGCCATCACCGAACGGAGGTGGTGGAGGCGGAGGGGATGAGGTGCGTGGTTTCCTTTTCCCTGGCTATTCTCTTAGGTTGTGAAAACCAGAGCAGAAGGCAGGCGCAAATGGCAGAGTGACGGACCACTGCCGACCCCCCTTCTGAGTATATAAAGGCTCGGGCAAGAACCTTTCAAAACTTCGCTCGAACTCGCCGCAAAATTCAAAACTCAAAGGTAAAACGATCTTTCCGTTCCTCGAACGGCTCACACGCGCAACGGGCGCCACGCGAGTCGCCCGCTCCGTCGCATTAACTCCCCGGAGAGCAAGCGACACCTCTGGCAGGCGAGGCGGGCGTCGTTTCACCTGCGCCATGATGACCGCGTCAGAAAAGGTGCGCCACCTTATTTAAATACATATCCTTCCCCTCCTCCTCCTCCTCTCTCTCTCTCTCGCTACAGGGACCGGGAAAGGGGATGTTTCGGAAAGGATCCTTCATGGCGAAGGAAGCGGGCCCCGAGCCCTCCTACTAATCAGGGGTTCGAAGGCTGGCCCCTCGGAAGGGTTTCGACAGCCACCCCAGAGCACTCGGGCTTCAAGCCCATTACTGATCAGGGGTTCGAAGGTTAGCCCCTCGAAAGGGTTCGACAACCGCCCCAAAGCGCTCAGGCTCCACGCCCATTACTGATCAGGGGTTCGAAGGCTGGCCCCTCGGAAGGGTTCGACAGTCGCCCTAGAGCATGCAGAGTGAGGGATGACTCTGGGTACGTCCGATACATGGCCGAGGCTCGGGCTATGCTCTCGAGGTACCCTAGGACATTTCCGAGACCGGCGGGAACGATTTGTAACGTAATCCCACCAGAGGGAGGCATCGAGCCCTTGGACACTGTCGAAGGGGTCCGGGTCCGGCGAATCACCCGCAGGTACTTTTGGAGCGTGCCTCTGGGCCACCAGCCGACCCCTAACGAACGGGGCATGGGCGTCCACTTAGATTACCCGTTAGCAGCTCACTAGAAACACCAAGTTCGGCGCCCTCCGAGGGCAACATGGCGCTTTCCCCCCTCCTCCTTGCGGAAAGGCGACGCAGGGGCGTATGATAAAAGTCGAGAAAGTCCTTGATCGTCCTCTCGCTCCGTGCAGAAGCTCAGGGGCTGCTCTCGCACCCAACTACGGCCAAACTGTTGACAGCGTCAACAAACCAGCTTGAAAACTTAGAACTTGACCACGCACCCGGGCTATGGCCAGGCCGCATAAGGGAATGACTAGACCGGTCGAGGCGCCACGAAAGGCATTAAGACCTCGGAGGAGTCAAACCACTCCTCCGAGGCCTCGAGGGCTACACCCGGCGGGTGCGCTCGCGCGCACCCACCGGAACAAAGTAAAACCGAGAAAGGCCGGTCCCCTCACCAAAAATGCGGCAAAAGCCTCCAAGCGAGTACCAACACTCCCTTCGAGGCTCGGGGGCTACTGTCAGGTACCGTAATTAGGGGTACCCCCAACACTCCTAATCACGCCTGGTAAACACCCTCAGACCAACTGACGGGCGCGGTTCAAGTCAAGGCTTCGTCTACCCCAGGGACGCAACCTTGCCCGAGCCCAGCCTCGGGCAGGAGAAGATGTCCCGGACAGATTCACGCCTCGCCCGAGGACCTCCACAGGCAGCGGGCACACCCTCAGCTCTCCCAAAGCCTGGCTCGGGCAGGCTTCGTTGTGAAGCAACCTTGACCAAACCGCCTCACCAACCGACCACATCGCAGAAGCATTCAATGCGAGGATCGCCTGACGCCGCATCCTAACACACGCGCCTCAGTCAGCCAGGCCAAAGTGACCGCAGTCACTTCGCCCCCCCCCTTTACTGTCCGATCTAACAGGAAAACAGCGCCGCTCGCCCCGCTCCGACTACTGTGCCAACCACCCAGGCAAAGTTGACAACAAGTCATGATCAACCACCAAGTTCGGCCTCGGGCGCAACAGGAAGCTCCGCCTCGCCCGACCTCAGGCTCCAGCCTCGGGAGGAGGTCTCTGCCTCGCCCGACCTCTAGACTCGGCCTCGCCCGACCTCAGGCTCCGGCCACGGGAGGAGGTCTCCGCCTCGCCCGACCTTAGGCTCCAGCCTCGGAAGGAAGTCTCCGCCTCGCCCAACCTCCGGACTCGGCCTCGACCTCGGTCTCGGGAGGAATCGCGCCCTCGTCCGACCCCAGCCTCGGCCTCAAGAGATGTCTCCGCCTCGCCCGACCTTGTGCTCGGACCGACCGCCCCACAGGGGATACATCATTACCCTCTCCCTAGCCAGCTCAGGCTACAAGGAACAAGACCGGTGTCCCATCTGGCTTACCCCGACGACGGGTAATGATGGTGCCCCGCGTGCAACCATGATACCGGTGGCTCTCAGTTCCTTACGGCAGCAAGGAGACGTCAGCAGGATCCTTGCCGCACTGCCAGCTGTGCTCCTACAGGGCTCAGGCGCTTCTCCGACGGCCACACTATCACGTATACAGGGCTCAAGCTCTCCCCCGACAGCCACGTTGGCATGTACATAGGGCTTAGGCATTTCTCTGTCAGACACGTTAGCGCATTGCTACACCCCCCATTGTACATCTAGACCCTCTCCTTGCATCTATAAAAGGGAGGTCCAGGGCCTTCCCGTGGAAAAGGAGGAGGGTTCTCGCGCAGTGGGGACGGCGGGCTGATGGACCGGCTCTCTTCTTCCCTCTCGCGACGCTTGTAACCCCTACTACGAGCGGCACCCCCGGTGCGAGATAATACAAGTCCCCCGTTTGTGTTCCTTCTCGCGCCAACCCATCTGGGCTGGGACACGTGTCACACCCGGTTTTGGAAGGCAAACCGAATGCGAACTATGTACGTGCCAGGATCAGAACTCACGTACACAGTGATTACATAAATGAACATCATCGCACAATGCTCGAATAATAACATAAAAGAGTAATAACTTGTTACATCACAGAGTCATAGACATCCACATAGTCATCGACTTAACAGATAAATCAAAGTGCTAGCGAAACGCAGTAAAGATAAGGCCTTCACAGGCAGCTGACTGGGGGTTGCCGCCAACCCACACCTAGAATTCGTCGTAGTCTTGAAATTCCTGGAAGTCTCCTTCCACGGCTTCGCCTTCTCCTGAGCAGTGGTTACAATGCGGACAACCTGGTGTTTGGTGGTAAAGCAAGGATGAGTACACATCAACGTACTCAGCAAATGTCCCGTTTGGCTGAGGTGGACTAGCTTTATGTGGGGTTAGGCTCAAGCAGTTGCTTTTAGTTGGTCAGGTATTTATCATTAGTAGAAGCCAGATTTTAGCATTAACCAACCCATGAACCATTTCCTCATCGAGGAACAACATCATCATATTCGAACCAAAACCATAACATAATCCTTGTATCTCGAACCATCTGTATCTCTAATCAAAGAGGATCCCAAGGCTGCTCTTAACCGTGAGCACGGCTGATATACCAGTTTCACTACCCTCTGCAGAGGTCGCACACTTTACCCATGAGTCATGATTCCCTTTCTGCCCGGGGAGAGCTAATCCCCATTGACCACTACCTAGGTGGTCCGGCAGGGTATCACTACGTAGCTGTTACAAAGATTCCCTAGAGATCATAGCTGCCCGTTAGGTTTCTCCAGTTTGATAAACACAGTACTCCTCCCCGCAGGAGAGTGACTAACAAAAGCAAAACGAAAGAACCTCGGCACTCAGCCTCGGCAGAGCAAGCACTGTGCCTGGACCCCATTGACGGCACGACGGCGAAGCAACTACACCTCTAGTTCCTCTAATTAATTAGCTAAGGGCACCCCATTTCACCCTCATGGTTGCACTGTTATCCCGGGTGGTCTCTCAACGAACAGGTCCTTACGGAGAGGTACTCAGGAAACAGCCTGAGCCCCCTAGAGTATCACAAGATCATCAACATCATCAGGATAACAGTACCATAAATAGTCACATCATGTTCATTGATTAAGTTAAGGCAATAGCAGAATGCTAACCGTAATAGCCCATAAGGTCATCAAGGATAAAGTAAAGTGTAAAGCTAGTCAATCCTTAGGTTTCAAGTAAGTAATGCGGGGTAGTAAGTTATAAATGAATAGGACATAATGGGTCAGAGGACACTTGCCTTCACCAAACTGCTGATCAGGAACTTCCTCTGCAACTTCCTCGGGAAACACAGACTGCTCGTTGTCTACGTAAAGTAATCATTCACACTATGCACTTGGGAAGATAACCAACAAAAGCAACATACCAAACATATGCAGCAGAGAGAGGTCACAAGTTCATAACAGAAAAGGGATAGGCACTCTGGTGTTCCCTAGGTCTAGGGTAGAGGACTATACAAAAGGATTCATTATTCACTAATCAGGTTTAAGTCAGTGGTGGGATTAAATAATTATCTGGTTTAAGTTCCTAAACTTAAGTGTTTGAGTCCATAAACTTAAGTGCTCCAACTTTTATTAAAGTCTACTATCTTTTATTTATCTCAAATAGGGTTCCAATAACCTTAATCCTATCCTAATGATTAACCATTAATTGGAACATGGAAACAGCAGGGAAACATTGCATAAACAGATAGATAATAATTTTATGAACATTTTGCAATTTGAAGCACCAAATTTGGAGTTCATATGGCAAAGTTATGAATTTTACAAGTTTAGGGGTTAAAAATATGCCCTAAGGACCTATTTTGAATTAAATAAAAGGGCTGAGGACTTAACCGCGAGAAACCAGGGACGGCGGGCGCAAAATCCAGAAAACCGAGGGGTTCTTTAAGAAAAAGCGCTGGCGAAGGGGTATCGGGCGCTTACAGCCGTTAGATCTCAGATCAACGGCCAGGATTAGATCCTGCGGCGGGCGCGCGGGCGCGCGGCGGCTTGGGTGGCTGACAGGCGGGGCCGGGTGGGCAGCGCGGGGCGCAGGCGGGGCGACTGACAGGCGTGGCCGGGCAGGCAGAGCGAGCGCGCGGGCGGACTGACAGGCGGGGCCGGGCAGGCAGAGCGAGCGCGCGGGCGGGCTGACAGGCGGGGCCCAGCGGCAGAGAGGCGGGGCGCGGGGGAAAGCGGCCCTGGGCCGTTGGATCTTGGGCGGACGGCTACGATTGGGTTCGGGTTATTTAAAACGGGATCGTCCGATCTGAGATGGACGACGGGGATGGGACGGCTGGCTGCTGTCTTCTTCGGTTAGCTGGGGCGGCGGCGCTCGCCCCCGCGGCGAAAGAGCTCGCCGGAGACGAGGGGAGCGGGGGCCCTGCGGGTTCCCGGGGCGACCTGAGTGGCCGGGGAGGTTGGGGAGGGCACGGGAAACCTGTTGGTGGGGTCTGGGTCGGGGTAGGGGCACCGGAGGAGGGCGGTTCACGGCGAAGCGGCTCGGCGGCGGCGCTAAACTACTCCGGCGAGAAATCAAGCGCGCTAGAGTGCAAGACAAGGGCCAATCGGGGCGGGAGAGGTTCCTTACCTCAAGGCGAACTCCCGGGACTCCTCGGCGGCGACGGAGGCGCGACGATGGCCCGGGCCGACGGTGGCGGCTGCACGGCGGACGGCGGGTGAGCGCGGGCAGAGAGAAATAGGGAGGGGGGAGAGGGAATTGGGGCGCGTCCCGGGTTGCAGACGTCGGGGCGAAACTCACCGTGGCAATGGACACGGTGGAGCTCCAACGGCGACCGGGAAACGAGCTCGGGCGGCGGCGGTTCGCGGCGATGGCGATTTGGCGTGCGCGCAGCGAGGGAGAGGGCGAGAGAGGGGGCCGGTTGGTGCACAAATGAGGGAGGGGGAGATGGCGAGTGAGGCTCGGGGCTCAAGTGGCCGAGGGCGAGGTGGGGCGAGCTCCCCATGCGCGACGTGGGCGCGGAGAAGGCGGGCGCGCGCGGCTCGGCGGCGGTTACGCGAGAACGGCGAAGCTGACAGCCGGGGCCCGCGGCGCAGAGAGAGAGAAGAAAGCGGGTGCGGACGCGAGGAAAGCGGGGCTGACGGGCCGGGCCCACGGGTAGAGGGAGCGAGGGAGATGGCGCACGCGCGGTGAAGCGGGAGCGCCGACAGGTGGGGCTGGCCGAGCGGAGAGAGGGAGAGCGGGCGCACGGAAGGCCGCCAAGCCGACAGGTGGGACCCGCTGCGCAAAGAGAGGAGGGGCGGGAGGGAGAGCGCGCGCGCGGGCGCGCGGGTTGGGCCTGGTGGGCCGAAAGGCCGAGCGGGCTGAGGTAACGGGCTGCTTTTCCTTTTCTTTTTATTTTGTAATTTCCTTTCTCTTTTCTTTTTATTTTCTCCATTTGATTCAAATTCAAATGTGCCACAAATTCAAATTAGCCCTTTTGAGAATCATGCACCAAACAAAAGTGAAATCTAGGGTTCAACATGATGCAACAATTCATACTCCCTTAGGGTTTAACCTATCACACTACTATTACAAATAAAATAAGCATTTCTCTCCTATAGAAATGAGAAAGAAAAGATTGGGGAAGGATGAGAAAAGAAAAGTAACACCTGAATTTGTGAATATGAGCAAAGAAATTTTATACCATTCAGGGTGTTACAACACGCAGCGACGACAAATTCACTAGTCGGTTCGGAGGACCCCCCCAGGTCCGAAACGTCGACAAACATATGTGTGGAAATGGATCTTGGCACACATATGGTATGCGCTCGGTTCTACCCCTTAGAACCGGTGTGACAGAAGTGGTATCAAAGCTATGCTAATCCTAGGTCGTTAGATTAGTTAGAAATGGAAAGTCTAGTTTCTTCAAAACTTGCTAATTTCACTCTTATAAATTCTTTTATCAGCCTTACCTCTTTAAAATTTCAACTGAGTTGAGTCTTCTCTTGTAGATGGTTCGTACTCTCCAAACTACCCGCATCAACACCAGCTACGCCCCTCAGCCCCGGTAGATCCCGGTCTACCCAGTGGTAGTCGAGGAAGTTGTAACACCATAAAAACCATCAATTAAAAATAATGAATTTAGTTATTATATTAATTAGGGTAATAATTTTTTTAGTGTTTAATTATTTATTTGCATTTTGATCGTTTTCTTTGCGTGTGCGCTTGATTGCTTATCGGAATGTTTATTATCAACTCTTTTTAAAGAAAAACCTAGTAATTAATGTAATAATTAAATAATAGAATAGTTATTAGTCTAAAAACAAGTATTTTATTTATAAATAGTTTTGATGAATTTTTAGGAATTTTTGAGCTCTTTAAATATTCATTGCGCAATTAAAAAAAGAAAAAAAACTAAACCTAATATAATCGGCCCACTAGGGGCCCAGGACCCCCAAACCCTAGTCGCGCGACCGCGCGCTTGGCCTCCAAGCCAGCCGTCGCCGCCTGCACTGCTCTCTCTCCCTCTATTCCCTCTCTCTTCTCTCCCCGCTCTCTCTGCAGCGCGAGCAGTGCGCCGCGCCGACGCCCGCGCGCGACCCCGGCTGCGAGCCCGCCCAGGCGCCAGCCACCCGAGCCGGCCGACCGCGATGCCCGCGCTCCCCGCGCGACCCCGACGCGCTGCGACGGTCCCTACACCTGATGCCTCTGCTTCCGCGCGCCAAGCCGCTGCCATGCCCGACATACCGCGCGCACCCGAACCCAGCGACCACGCCGAGCCGGCCGAGTCCGAAGCCCACGTGTCCGACTGTTCGCTTCGTCGTTAATGGAGCTTGAAGGCCGACCGTTTCTTCTTCCTCTCCCATGAATCCCTGGGTAACCGACGCCATTAAACCATGTAATGGAATTAAACGCCGACTGATTCCCTCCCTGATCGACTCTCCCTCTCCCACCTGCTCCCTATAAAAAGCAGCAGAGCTCTCTCTCTTCTCCTGCCTACCCAAGCTCACCCCATCTCTGTAGCTCGCCAGTACACTGCTCGACGCCGTCATTTGTTGCCGTTCGTCGCCGGAGTTCACAGAGCCCGCAGTTCGTCGCCGGAGCCACGCACTCGTCATCCGCCGTCTGTAGTCGAGCCCTGCTTTTCTCCACCCGGGCGAAACCCCGTCGAGTCCTTCCCGTTGCACGCGCGAACCCAAGGTTGATGACGACCCAAATTATTTTGTGTATTTTATAAAATACGTTTTGATTCGATTCATGAGTTGTACATTTAGTTTGTTGTAATATGAACACGTGCGACCCGCAATTTATGTGTATATGCGTTATGGAATTGTTTGGTAGATTCATGCGATTATTAGTACCGTGATAATTCATGTTAATCGATGCGTTGATTTTTGAATTAGAGAAATATGACGTAGATTTAGTAGTCACACGTTGGCGATAAAAACAATAGATAGGAATTTTTGTGGTTAAATTTGGTCACAACAAACTTTAGAAACTATTTGAAGAATTATAGTTATAGGTGCATTTTATTGGACTTAGAAAATGGTATAGAACTCATGTCATATGAATAATACAGGTTTTCTAGATGATTTAGCTAATTATTTTATTAACATTTTCTTTTTATAAAGAAAGGAGAAAATATCATTAGTAGGATGGAAAATAGGTTTTTGCTAGTCAAATAAACATGTTCGCAAATTTAACACTTAAATGTTTTAGAGCACTAGTTTATGTCATTATAACCCCGCTTATGTTATAAAAAGTCCAATTAGCAATTTATGTAGATTTTTTAGAATATTAATATTAATAGATTCATTTTTAGCCATACTCAATTTGAGTTAGAAATAAAAAGGATAAAAGCTATTAATTTATTTATTAGTATTAAAGACGATAATTATTTTCATTGATGATGTTAAAATTTACTAATATTAGTTTAAATTATATTTATTGCACCCACCTATAAATTCACCATTTAGGACTCACAATAATAGCTATAATTGAATTAATAAGTATTTACGCGATTAGGACGTATTTAAGATGTGATTAGTGCGATATGTTAATGTGTATGTAATGGTGTATGTTTATGTAATGGTGCATGTTTATTTATTTGTGTATGTTTTATTTTTGTATGTGCGATATGCGACTCTATTAGAAGCCGACTGTGCGGTAGACGAACCGATTTCGTTCGAAGACGATCCGCAGGACTCGCTTGAGCAAGGCAAGTGGATTCTCCCTATGCATATTCTTTTTGTACCTACTCATTGCATATAATAATGTTTACTTTTTGATATATTGCATAATTTGATGGGTTAACCTAATTAAGGATTTCCTAGATTTACTACCTGTATTCCTTGTTTAACCTGGGAAAATTATTAAGCTGTGCAAAATTTGTGCTACATCTCAACGATTTTAATGTCACTCATTAATTGGTATTAATGTTCCAAAAATTTAATTGGCAATTATGACATTAACCCGATGGTTAAAGCAGCATTATTTCAAATTAATTGGAACATGGAGTGACCACCCAGGATAACAGTGCAACCACGAGTGCTATCATGGCTCTGGCTTTGGTAATTAGCTTTATATGCTTAGTGCCTAGCAACCTTACCTGAAATATGGGCAAGAGGGGGAGCAGTAGGTGCTGGCAGCCCACGTTAACATGGGGACGTATTCTTGGCTAAGGTACCTCACCCAGGGGGGCCACCACCATCGTCTTTAGAAACCTTAGCGGGTTGCTTCGTATTAAGTGTATTTTGTGAAAGCCTCATAATGGATCCCTAGCCATTCACCTCGGCAGTGTTTAAGGGTCTGATCAACTCGGGCTAGATGGAATACATGGCTTGTGGGTAAAGTTGTACCACCTCTGCAGAGTGTAAAACTGATATATCAGTCGTGCTCCCGGTTATGAGCGACATGGACTCCTCACATGATAATTGAACTTGAAGATGGAATTAAATTGAGATCCGATGATCTGCCAATAATTTGCTTAAGTGATTTCACTTAAGTGTTTTTGTTATACTTATATTCCTTTTGTTTAAATGGCATACTTGGGATTCACACTTATTAGTAAGACAGGTGTTGTTAATAAAATATTGACCAACTAAAATGCTTACTGCTCAACCCTAGCCTCACCTTGTTATACCTGCATTAATTTTTCCCCCACTTGCTGAGCCCCGACCATAAGTGAGCTCACCCTTGCAAATATTTTGATCAGAGGGTGATGCAGGAGACTTTGATGGAGATTTTATCGACGACGATGAATTCTAAGTCTAACGATGCGTCGGTCATCTTCCTGTGGGAGATTGCCCAGTTGTTTATTTCCGCTTTACTTTGATGTGATACTTGTTAAAGATACAATGTTTCAGATGATGTAATAAAGTATTATACTCTCTTTACGCCTTTATTGCATTGTCTTTTGATATATTACACTTGTGACGTCAACATATGTGTGGAAATGAATCCTGGCACACATATGCTATGCGCTCGGTTCTACCCCCTGGAACCGGGTGTGACAGAAGTGGTATCAAAGCTATGCTGACCCTAGGTCGTTAGATTAGTTAGAAATGGAAAGCCTAATTATTCAAAACTTGCTAATTTCATTCTTATAAATTCTTTTATCAGTCTTACCTCTTTGAAATTCAACTGAGTTGGCTCTTCTCTTGTAGATGGTTCGTACTCTCCAAACTACCCGCATCAACACCAGCTACGCCCCTCAGCCCCAGCAGATCCCGGTCTACCCAGTGGTAGTCGAGGAAGTTCCGGCGGATCTCCCTCCCATCCGAGTGGAGAATGTAGTCAACCTGGAGGACAGCTCGGAGGAACAGCTGCCGACGCCCACCCCATTTGCAGAGTCCCTGGCCTTCGCAGCTGGGTCATCGACATCAGCACCGCCTGCACCAGCCTTCCAAGCACCTGCACCCGGAGGCGACGACCCCGACGACTCCAGAGACGACGATGACGAGGATGACGACGATGAAGAAGGTGGAGACGAACACGTCCACAAGGAAGCTGACTATGCCCAGCAGGACAACTTCATGGGGTTCGGTCCAGTTGTCGGACATTACACATCAATTTTCGAGACGGGGCACTTCCCCAACCTGCGGCGAGAAGTGCTGCACGCGCTAGGCACCTACGTCTGCCCCCTGTACGAAACAAGGCGAGTGAGCGAGCTTCCCCGGGCTTGCTATTACATCACTCGCATCCACGTCAGGGTGATGGATGCAGGTGACAGGGGATTCAGGACTCTGTCTGCTCACGAGTCCCTGACACCACTGTCCACCTACGCTGCCTCGGTCAGCGATGCTGCCGATCGGACCCTGTGGTCGCTCAGCCACACCTACCGACAGCAGCTGCAGAACATGAGGTTCGGGCATCTTCCTCAGCGTCTGAGTAGAGGAAGTCAGACCAGCTTCGTCCCAGGTGAAGCTGGTGAGGATCGCCTCAACACCCTAGCTGGTGTAGTGGCCGGTCTCAACACCGACCTGGACAGTGCCACCCTGGATCTCTACAGGGTGCACTTGGAGCTGGAAAATGCCCATGCCAGGATTGCAGCCCTGGAAGCCCAACTGCAAGGACTGGATCCGTCCGAAGCTCAGGTCCCCGCCATGGCGTTGTCTCCTCCCCGCAAGAGGCTGCGCTATGGAGAGCCCGGATCCGTCACTAGGCTGCTTTAAGTATTTTGAGCTATGATGTAATAAGTTAGTCTTCGCATTAGACGTTGAACACCTTTTTAAGTTATCATATTAATAAATGACAACCATGTGATGGTGATTGGTTGAAATGTTTGATTTGGATCTTTGTTTGAGTGCCATGGTCTTATGGAATGATGGCCATAAGAACATATAAATTTTTTTAAACATAAGCTATTTCCCCTCCTAGAATCTTTTCTACTCCTCACTTTTATAAGGATGTCACTTCCTAACCAATCAGATGGTGAACGCTCGTCAAGGACCCAACAACAATCGGAACCAGTGTGGTCAACAAGTACCACCACCACCACCGAATCCCAACATGGAGCAGTTCATTGTCACCCAGATGCAGATTCTGCAAGGACTCACTACGGCTGTTCAACAAATTCAACAGAACCAGCAGAATCAGCAGCATCAGCAGTATGCACCCCCGGCCAGAGATAAACACTGGGATTTCATGAGTCATCATCCGCCAACATTCTCTCATGCGGTTGATCCTCTAGATGCCGATGACTGGCTCAAAGTCATTGGAAAGAAGCTAGACATCATCCAGTGCAATGACCGGGAGAAGGTCTTGTACGCCTCGGGAAGACTCGAGAGTTCCGCGTCCGACTGGTGGGATGCCTTCACAGCGGCACATCCTAATGCAGATACTATAACTTGGCAGGAGTTTCAGGAGAACTTCCGTGCTCATCACATCCCCTCAGGAATTATGAAGTTGAAGAAGAAGGAGTTCCTTTCCCTTACTCAAGGGAATATGACTGTTAGTGAGTATCGTGATCGCTTCACTCAGCTTTCACCTTATGCCCCTGAAGAAGTGGACACGGATGAGAAGCGCCAAGAGCGTTTCCTGGAAGGACTGATTGGACCTCTGAATTACCAACTTCAGAGTCACACATTCCCCAATTTCTAGACACTGTTGAACAAGGCAATTGGCCTTGAAAGTAAAAGAAAGGAATTATCTGACCACGAAAGAAAATTTCAAGGTTAGTCCAGCAGGAACACTCGCCCGAACAACGCTCAAGGTTCGCAGTTCTGCTCTATAAATCAAGGCGGAAACAATTATCAAGTGCAACGCTCTGGACAGCAAGGCCAGAGAAATAATCAGAGTCAGAACCAACAAAGGAGCAACTCTCAGACCAACCAGAGGTCTAGTGGGAACTCCCAGAATCGTCAAGGTGGCGCCAGTAACACGCAGGCCAGAAGCAACAACGCACCTGTCCAACCCAATGGCTGCTTCAAGTGCGGTGAGCTAGGCCACTATGCTAACAACTGCCCAAGGCGCAACCAGCAGACACCCCAAAGGAGCAATACTCAGAAGAATGACCAGAACACCCCCGCTCGTGGCTCTGCACAAAACAAGACACCGCAGAACCAGAGCAGAGGAAGGGTCAATCACGTCACTGCAGAATCAGTACCTGAGGATGCCGACGTAGTGTATGATATGTTTCTTGTAAACTCCATACCTGCATCAGTTTTATTTGACTCTCGAGCATCACATTCATTTATAACTGAGTCATTTGTGGAAAAACACAATATACCTAAGTACCCTCTTAAGAAGATGCTACATATTAGTTCACCGGGAGGTGACATGAAGGCCACACACTCATGCCCCCATGTTAATATCAAGATTCAAGGAATAGATTTTTCAGTCAACCCAGCGTCCTAGGATCCAACGGTATTGATGTGATTCTTGGATGCAAATGGTTGAAAAGTTGTGATGGAGTGATACAGTGTGCCAATGGAACAATTATGTTGACAAGTCCTCAAGGTGAAAGAATCCAAGTTAGCATAGACAAGTCAATAGATGAAAAAGGGAAAATAGTGATCAATCACTTGGAAGAAAAGCCCTTGGAAAATATCAAAGTAGTGTGCGAATACCCAGACGTATTTCCGGAGGAATTACTAGGTATGCCACCTGACCGTGACATAGAGTTTTCTATTGAATTATTACCCAGAACCGCACCTATCTCGAAAAGACCATATAGAATGGATGTCAAAGATTTAGTAGAACTGAAGAAACAAATAGAAGAATTACTAAAAAAAGGTTTCATTCGCCCAAGTTCATCCCCTTGGGGAGCCCCAGTGCTATTTGTGAACAAGAAGGATGGTTCTAGGAGAATGTGCGTTGATTATAGAAGTTTGAATGAAGTAACCATAAAAAATAAATACCCTCTACCTCGGATTGAAGATTTATTCGATCAGATGAAGGGAGCTAAAATATTCTCGAAGATATATCTGAGATCAGGATATCATCAGTTAAAGATTCAAGCAGAAGATGTACCGAAGACAGCCTTTACGACAAGATATGGATTATATGAGTTTTTGGTCATGTCGTTTGGAATGACTAATGCACCAGCATACTTTATGAACTTGATGAATAAAGTATTCATGGAAAATCTGGATCAGTTTGTGGTCGTATTCATTGATGACATACTGATATACTCTCCGAATGAGGAAACACATGAAGATCATCTAAGGCTAGTCCTACAAAAGCTTCGTGACAACCAGCTATACGCAATGTTCTCGAAGTGTGATTTTTGACTTAAGGAAGTTGCTTTCTTAGGGCATATCGTTACCGATGGTGGAATTAAAGCGGACCCAGGAAAGATAAGTGAGATACTAGATTGGAAGCAACCAAAGGATGCGTCCAAGATCAGAAGTTTTCTTGGATTGGCAGGATACTATAGAAGATTTATTGAAGGTTTTTCAAAGTTAGTGAAACCACTTACCTCTCTACTGGAGAAAGGTAAAGAGTTCAAATGGGATGAAGCTTGCTAGAATTGTTTTGAAGAACTCAAGAAAAGGTTAACCACTGCACCAATATTAGTAATGCCAGATATCCACAAGGGATTTGATGTGTATTGCGATGCATCACACCTTGGACTTGGATGTGTGCTAATGCAAGAAGGAAAAGTGATAGCTTATGCTTCAAGACAGTTGAGGAAGCATGAGAAGAATTATCCTACACATGATCTAGAACTAGCTGTCGTAGTGCATGCTTTGAAGATTTGGAGGCACTATATGATTGGAAACAAGTGCAAAATCTTCATGGATCACAAAAGCTTGAAATACATATTCACCCAGAAAGAACTCAATCTAAGACAGAGAAGATGGCTTGAGTTGATTAAGGACTATGATTTGGAAATACAATATCACCCCGGAAAAGCAAATGTAGTAGCTGATGCTTTGAGTCGTAAGGGTCAAGTGAACAACATCACTACTCAATTGATGTCGCAAGAATTGTGCTGGGAAATGGAACAACTCAACCTTGGATTGCTCAATAATGTAGAAGCAACAATTATGGAAGTTGAATCTACTCTAGAAGAAGAGATTTGTAAAGGACAAGAGTCTGATGAGAAGATTAAGGAAATTAAAACTTTGATTGGTTTAGGAAAAGCCCCAGATTTCACGGAAGATGAACAAGGCATGGTATGGTTTAAGAAGAGAATTTGTGTACCCAAAATCGAGCACTTGCGCCAACTTATTTTGAGAGAAGCTCATGATTCAGCTTACTCTATTCACCCTGGAAGTACAAAGATGTACCAGGATCTTAAGGAAAAGTATTGGTGGTACGGTTTGAAAAGAGATGTTGCTACTCATGTTGCATTATGTGACGTGTGTCAGCGAGTTAAAGCCGAACATCAAAGACTAGCAGGATTACTACAACCTCTCAAGGTACCTGAATGGAAATGGGAAGAAATCAGTATGGATTTCATAGTTGGACTACCCCGTACTCGAGATGGCTATGATTCAATATGAGTCATAGTAGACAGGTTAACTAAAGTGGCACACTTTATACCTGTGAAGACAACTTACTTAGGAGCCCAGTTAGCAGAATTAAACATGTCAAGGATTGTTTGTCTGCATGGAGTACCGAAGAAGATCGTATCGGATCGAGGAACCCAGTTTACCTCGTGCTTTTGGAAAAGACTTCATGAGTCTATGGATACCAAGCTAAACTTTAGTTCAGCTTATCATCCACAAACGAATGGGCAAACAGAAAGGACAAACCAAGTGTTGGAGGACATGCTAAGAGCTTGCGCTCTAAAGCATGGTAGAAGCTGGGATAAAAGTTTGCCTTATGCAGAATTTTCGTATAACAACAGTTATCAATCAAGTCTCAAAATGGCACCGTTTGAAGCACTCTATGGACGAAAATGTAGAACACCGCTTTATTGGAATCAGACTGGAGAAAGTCAAGTATTTGGTCCAGAAATTCTCCAAGAAGCCGAAAAGCAAGTGCAGATTATCAGAGAAAACTTGAAGACGGCACAGTCAAGACAGAAAATCTATGCTGATAATAGAAGAAGAGAGTTGATGTTTGAAGTAGGAGACTTTGTCTACCTTAAAGTTTCACCGATGAGAGGAATGAAAAGGTTCAAGGTTAAGGGAAAATTATCACCTCTCTATATTGGCCCATTCAAGATTTTGGAAAGAAAAGGTGAAGTAGCCTACCAGTTAGAGCTACCCGATAGATTATCTGATGTACATGACGTGTTTCACGTATCACAACTTAAGAAGTGCATAAGAGTACCAGAAGAACAGTTACCCATGGAGGAATTGAATGTTAATGAGGATTTGACCTATTCGGAGTACCCGGTCAGAATTCTGGAAACATCTCGCAGAATTACACGGAGTGAAGTCATTAACATGTGCAAAGTTCAGTGGGGTCATCATTCGGAAGATAAGGCCACTTGGAAAAGAGAAGATGAACTCAGAGCAGAATTTCTCCAGTTATTCTCGGAAGTTTCTTAATCTCGAGGACGAGATTCTTTTTAAGAGGGGTAGGTTTGTAACACCATAAAAACCATCAATTAAAAATAATGAATTTAGTTATTATATTAATTAGGTTAATAATTTTTTTAGTGTTTAATTATTTATTTGCATTTTGATCGTTTTCTTTGCATGCGATTGATTGCTTATCGGAATGTTTATTATCAACTCTTTTTAAAGAAAAACCTAGTAATTAATGTAATAATTAAAAATATAATAGTTATTAGTCTAAAAACAAGTATTTTATTTATAAATAGTTTTGATGAATTTTTAGGAATTTTTGAGCTCTTTAAATATTCATTTCGCAATTAAAAAAAAAGAAAAAAAAACTAAACCTAATCTAACCGGCCCACTAGGGGCCCAGGTCCCCCAAACCCTAGTCGCGCGATCGCGCGCTTGGCCTCCAAGCCAGCCGCCGTCGCCTGCACTGCTCTCTCTCCCTCTATTCCCTCTCTCTTCTCTCCCCGCTCTCTCTGCAGCGCGAGCAGCGCGCCGCGCCCGACGCCCGCGCGCGACCCCGGCTGCGAGCCCGCCCAGGCGCCAGCCACCCGAGCCGGCCGACCGCGACGCCCGCGCTCCCCGCGCGACCCCGACGTGCCGCGACGGTCCCTGCACCCGATGCCTCTGCTTCCGCGCGCCAAGCCGCTGCCACGCCCGACGTACCGCGCGCACCCGAACCCAGCGACCACGCCGAGCCGGTCGAGTCCGAAGCCCGCGCGTCCGACTGTTCGCTTCGTCGTTAATGGAGCTTCAAGGCTGACCGTTTCTTCTTCCTCTCCCATGAATCCCTGGGTAACCGACGCCATTAAACCATGTAATGGAATTAAACGCCGACTGATTCCCTCCCTGGTCGACTCTCCCTCTCCCTCCTGCTCCCTATAAAAAGCAGCAGAGCTCTCTCTCTTCTCCTGCCTACCCAAGCTCACCCCATCTCTCTAGCTCGCCAGTACACTGCTCGACGCTGTTGTTTGTTGTCGTTCGTCGCCGGAGTTCACGGAGCCCGCAGTTCGTCGCCGGAGCCACGCACTCGCCATCCGCCGTCCGTAGTCGAGCCCTACTTTTCTCCACCCGGCCGAAACCCCGTTGAGTCCTTCCCGTCGCACGCGCGAACCCAAGGTTGATGACGGCCCAAATTATTTTGTGTATTTTATAAAATACGTTTTGATTCGATTCATGAGTTGTACATTTACTTTGTTGTAAAATGAACACGTGCGACCCGCAATTTATGTGTATATGCGTTATGGAATTGTTTGGTAGATTCATGCGATTATTAGTACCGTGATAATTCATGTTAATCGATGCGTTGATTTTTGGATTAGAGAAATATGACGTAGATTTAGTAGTCACATGTTGCGATAAAAACAATAGATAGGAATTTTTGTGGTTAAATTTGGTCACAATAAACTTCTAGATGAATAATAGTTATAGGTGCATTTAGCTAATTATAGTTATAGGTGCATTTTATTGGACTTAGAAAATAGTATAGAACTCATGTCATATGAATAATATAGGATTTCTAGATGATTTAGCTAATTATTTTATTAACATTTTCTTTTTATAAAGAAAGAAGAAAATATCATTAGTAGGATGGAAAATAGGTTTTTGCTTGTCAAATAAACATGTTCGCAAATTTAACACTTAAATGTTTTAGAGCACTAGTTTATGTCATTATAACCCCACTTATGTTATAAAAAGTCCAATTAGCAATTTATGTAGATTTTTTAGAATATTAATATTAATAGATTCATTTTTAGCCATACTCAATTTGAGTTAGAAATAAAAAGGATAAAAGCTATTAATTTATTTATTAGTATTAAAGACGATAATTATTTTCATTGGTGATGTTAAAATTTATTAATATTAGTTAAAATTATATTTATTGCACCCACCCATAAATTCACCATTTAGGACTCACAATAATAGCTATAGTTGAATTAATAAGTATTTACGCGATTAGGACGTATTTAAGATGTGATTAGTGCGATATGTTAATGTGTATGTAATGGTGTATGTTTATGTAATGATGCATGTTTATTTATTTGTGTATGTGTTATTTTTGTATGTGCGATATGCGACTCTATTAGAAGCCGACCGTGCGGTAGACGAACCGATTTCGTTCGAAGACGATCCGCAGGACTCGCTTGAGCAAGGCAAGTGGATTCTCCCTCTGCATATTCTTTTTGTACCTACTCATTGCATATAATAATGTTTACTTTTTGATATATTGCATAATTTGATGGGTTAACCTAATTAAGGACTTCCTAGATTTACTACCTGTATTCCTTGTTTAACCTGGGAAAATTATTAAGCTGTGCAAAATTTGTGCTACCGCTCAACTTAACGATTTTAATGTCACTCATTAATTGGTATTAATGTTCCAAAAATTTAATTGGCAATTATGACATTAACCCGATGGTTAAAGCAGCATTATTTCAAATTAATTGGAACATGGAGTGACCACCCAGGATAACAGTGCAACCACGAGTGCTATCATGGCTCTGGCTTTGGTAATTAGCTTTATATGCTTAGTGCCTAGCAACCTTACTGAAAGGGAAATGTGCCCTTGGGCCATTTCTAAGTATTTTGGTGATTGAGTGCCAACACAAGTGCTTAAGTGTAAATCTATGCCAATTGATGAACAAAGTGCAAATCAAGTCTAAAGGTATGTTTCTAGACTTAGTACATTGTTTTTAGAACTAATGTATTGTGTCTAAGTGCTGGAAACAGGAGAAATCGAATTGGAAAAGACTTAGCTTTGTTCAGCCAAAGTCTGCTCAGTCTGGGTGCACCGGACTGTCCGGTGGTGCACCGGACAGTGTCCGGTGGTGCACTGGACAGTGTCCGGTGCGCCAGGCTGGCTCTGGCGAACTTACTGTTCTCGGGACTTCGAAGCCGGTGTACGGCTATAAATCACCGGACTGTCTGGTGAGCCATTCACAGGCGAACTCGTCGCTCTCGGGAGAAGATTAACGGCGTACGGCTATAATTCACCGGACTGTCCGGTGGTGCACCGGACTGTCCGGTGATCCAACGGTCAGCCGGGCCAACGGTCGGCCGAGGATTCCGCGCGTGACGCGTGGCCGAGCCAACGGTCACAATGGGGCACCGGACTGTCCGGTGTGCACCGTACAGTGTCCGGTGCGCCAACGACTCTCAATCTGCAACGGTCGGCTTCGCCAAATAAGGAAGGAAATCCGCACCGGACAGTGTCCGGTGGTGCACCGGACTGTCCGGTGCGCCAGGCGACTGAAGGCAAGAATTGCCTTCCTGGAATGCTCTCAACGGCTCCTAGCTGCCTTGGGGCTATAAAAGGGACCCCTAGGCGCATGGAGGAGGACACCAAGCATTCTCAAAGCATTCCTAAGCACCAAGACCTCGATTCCGCGCATTTGATTCTTTGTGAGAGCAACTAGAGCTCTATTTGAGTTGTGAACTCGTCGGGTTGTGTTGTGAGCTCTTGTTGCGACTTGTGTGCGTGTTGTCGCTGTGATTTTGTGTCTTGTGTGCGTTGCTCATCCCTCCCTTACTCCTTGCTTCTTTGTGAACATCAAAGTGTAAGGGCGAGAGGCTCCAAGTTGTGGAGATTCCTCGCGAACGGGATATAGAAAAGCAAAGCAAAACACCGTGGTATTCAAGTGGGTCTTTGGACCGCTTGAGAGGGGTTGATTGCAACCCTCGTCCGTTGGGACGCCACAACGTGGAGTAGGCAAGCGTTGGACTTGGCCGAACCACGGGATAAACCACTGTGTCTATCTGTGTTGATCTTCTTGTGGTTATCGTGTCTTGCTTAGACTCCTCTCTAGCCACTTGGCATTATTGTGCTAACGCTTAATCAAGTTTTTTGTGGCCTTAAGTTTAAGCTTTTACAGGATCACCTATTCACCCCCCTCGGGCCACAAACGAAAAGATGGGAAGAAGAAGACAAGGCGCATCAAGGAGATCGTCTACTACGACGACAGCGACGAATCTTCCTCTTCCCAAAAGGACAACGACAACGACTATGAGAAAAGAAAGACGGTTAATTCAAACTTCTCTTTCGATTATTCTCGTATTCCGCATAGTTCAAATACACATTTGCTTTCCATTCCTCTTGGAAAACCTCCACACTTTGATGGGGAGGACTACGGATTTTGGAGTCACAAAATGCGTAGTCACTTGTTCTCTCCATCCAAGCATATGGGAGATTGTAGAGAGTGGAATGAAATTTGATAGCTCGGATAGTCCCATGTTCATAAATGAACAAATCCATAGAAATGCACAAGCTACTACTGTCCTTTTAGCATCTTTGTGCAGGGAAGAGTACAATAAGGTGAGCGGCTTGGACAATGCCAAGCAGATCTAGGACACCCTCAGGATCTCACATGAGGGGAACGACGTCACCATGCTCACCAAGATGGAGTTGGTGGAGGGCGAGCTTGGGAGATTTGCAATGATAAGGGGAGAGGAGCCAACCCAAACATACAACCGGCTCAAGACCCTCATCAACAAAATAAGGAGCTACGGAAGCACGCGATGGACGGACCACGACGTCATTCGCCTAATGCTAAGGTCTTTTACTGTCCTTGATCCACATCTTGTGAACAATATTCGTGAAAATCCTAGGTACACCAAGATGTCACCCGAAGAATTACTTGGGAAATTTGTGAGCGGGAGAATGATGATCAAGGAGGCGAGATACGTGGACGACGCGTTGAATGGTCCAATCCATGAGCCTCAACCCATTGCTCTCAAGGCAACGAGGAGCAAGGAGGCGCTACCTAGCAAGGTGGCGCAAGTTGAGGCGGCCGGGCTCAATGATGAAGAGATGGCCCTCATCATCAAGCGCTTCAAGACGACGCTAAAGGGACGCAAGGGGCAGCCTAACAAGAACAAGACGAAGGGGAAGCACTCATGCTTCAAATGTGGTAAGGTTGGTCATTTTATCGCTAACTGTCCCGATAATGATAGTGACCAGGAACAAGGGAACAAGAGGGAAAAGAAGAAAGCTTACAAGAAGGCTAAGGGTCTGTTTGGTTCAGCTTTTTTCTGACCAGCTTTTCTGAGAATCCGGCTGTGGAGAGAATCTGGCTGTGAGAAAAATCTGAGTATCGTGGGGATTCCGTGAGGAGGAAGATGAAGTGGTTCAAATGTTTCAGGATCTAGAAAGCGATGAATTCCTACTATCGCGACGACTCAACCGATTTTGTATTCATGTTGATTTTAGACGGTTTTTACCAAAATGATTCTTATAGAAGCGGGCTGAAAAGCTGAGGTGTTTGGCAGTCCGCAGCAGCTTTTGGTGGCCAGAAGCTGAAAAAAGCCCAAACAAACAGGGCCTAAGGGCGAGGCACACATTGGCAAGGAGTGGGACTCGGATTGTTCGTCGTCCGACTCCGACAACGAAGGACTCGCCGCCACCGCCTTCAACAAATCGGCCCTCTTCCCCAACGAGCGTCACACATGCCTCATGGCGAAGGAGAAGAAGGTATGTGCTCGGAATACTACCTATGCTTCTTCAAGTGAGGATGAGTCGAGTGATGATGATGAAATAGATTATTCATGTTTATTCAAGGGCCTAGATAGAACCAAGGTTGATAAAATTAATGAATTAATTGATGCCTTGAATGATAAAAATAGGTTATTAGAAAAGCAAGAGGATCTTTTGTATGAAGAACATGATAAGTTTGTAGAGGCACAAAAATCCCTTGCTTTAGAAATTAAAAGGAATGAAATGCTTTCTAATGAATTGTCTACATGCCATGACTCTATTTCTAGCTTAAAGAGCATAAATGATGATTTGAATGCTAAGTTAGAAATAGCAAATAAATCAACATCTTGTGTAGAACATGTTACAATTTGTAATAGGTGTAAAGATTTTGATGTTGATGCCTATAGTGATCACCTAGTTTCAATTTCTAAATTGAATGATGAATTGGCTAGTCTTAATGCCCAACTTAAGACTAGCAAGAGTGAAATTGATAAAATAAAATTTGCAAGGGATGCCTACATGATTGGTAGACACCTCTCAATTAAGGATGGTCTTGGCTTCAAGAGGGAAGTCAAGAACTTAACAAGCCATAAGGCTTCCATCTCCACCAAGGAGAAAGGGAAGGCCCCTATGGCTAGTAGTGTTCAAAAGAACCATGCTTTCATTTATGGTGATAGAAAATTTTCTAGAAATGCGTATAGGACCTGTGCTTATGATTCATATGCTATGACTGCTTCTAGTTCCCATGTTGTGCATGATAGAGATTTGCCTAGGAAAAATATTCATCATGTGCCTAGAAAGAATATTGTTCATGTTCCTAGGAAAGTAATTAATGAACCTTCTACAATTGTTCATACTTGCAATGCTTCCTTTGCTATTTGTAGAAAGGACAAGAAGGTAATTGCTAGGAAATTAGGGGCAAGATGCAAGGGAGATAAAACTTGCATTTGGGTCCCTAAGACCATTGTGACTAACCTTGTAGGACCCAACAAGAGTTGGGTACCTAAAACCAAGCCTAAATTTGCCTTGCAGGTTTATGCATCCGGGGGCTCAAGCTGGAATAGGGGTGGGCACATTTTTACCATAAACCGAAAACCGAACCGTACCGAACCGAACCGAAATTTTGGTTTTTTTGGTAGTTCGGTTCGGTTTCGGTTTTTGTATCTAAGAAGTTCGGTTTTCGGTATCGTAATCGGTTTTCACTGTATACCGAACCGAAAAAACTGAATACCAAACTTTATCAATTCTCAAATTTGACTATTCGATTATGTGAACTAATTGTGTGATACAATTAAATTGTTATTCACGTATTTGTATGTGATGTATGATGTATATCTAAATATTTGTACCTATATAATTTTTACTTTTTAAAATTATATGTAATTTATCATGTAAACTTGTTGTATGTATTGTCTTGATTATAAGTTTGGTATTCGGTTTTTACCGAAAAACCGAAGTAAAAAACCGAAACCAAACTTCTCGGTTTTTCATTTTCTAGAAAACCGAACGGTTTCTAATGTTTGAAAAACCGAAGTTTTTTAAAACCGAAAAACCGAACCGAAGTTTAGAAAAAAACCGAATGCCCAGCCCTAAGCTGGATTATCGACAACGGATGCACAAACCACATGACGGGGGAAAAGAGGATGTTCTCTTCCTACGTCAAGAACAAGGATCCCCAAGATTCAATAATATTCGATGATGGGAACCAAGGCAAGGTGAAAGGGTTAGGAAAAATTGCTATCTCATCCGAGCATTCTATTTCTAATGTGTTTTTAGTTGAGTCACTTGGATATAATTTGTTATCCGTTAGTCAATTATGCAATATGGGATATAACTGTTTATTCACAAATGTAGATGTGTCTGTCTTTAGAAGAAGTGATGGTTCATTAGCTTTTAAGGGTGTACTAGATAGCAAACTTTATTTAGTTGATTTTGCAAAAGAGGAGGCTGGTCTAGATGCATGCTTAATTGCTAAGACTAGCATGGGCTGGTTGTGGCATCGCCGCTTAGCACATGTGGGGATGAAGAACCTTCACAAGCTTCTAAGGGAGAACACGTGATAGGTCTAACTAACGTTCATTTCGAAAAAGATAGACCCTGTGCAGCTTGTCAAGCAGGTAAACAGGTGGGAAGCTCTCATCATCCCAAAAATGTGATGACCACATCAAGACCTTTGGAGATGCTTCATATGGACCTCTTCGGACCCGTCGCCTATCTAAGCATAGGAGGAAGTAAGTATGGTCTTGTTATAGTTGATGATTTTTCCCGCTTCACTTGGGTATTCTTTTGGCAGGATAAATCTGAAACCCAAGGGACCCTCAAGCGCTTCCTCAGGAGAGCTCAAAATGAGTTTGAGCTTAAGGTGAAGAAGATAAGGAGCGACAACGGGTCCGAGTTCAAGAACCTTCAAGTGGAGGAGTTCCTTGAGGAGGAGGGGATCAAGCACGAGTTCTCCGCTCCCTACACACCACAGCAAAATGGTGTGGTAGAGAGGAAGAACAGGACGCTCATAGACATGGCGAGGACGATGCTTGGAGAGTTCAAGACCCCCGAGCGGTTTTGGTCGGAAGCCGTGAACACGGCTTGCCACGCCATCAACCGGGTCTACCTTCACCGCCTCCTCAAGAAGACTTCGTATGAGCTTCTAACCGGTAACAAACCCAATGTATCTTACTTTCGTGTATTTGGGAGCAAATGTTACATTCTAGTGAAGAAAGGCAGAAATTCTAAGTTTGCTCCCAAAGCTGTAGAAGGGTTTTTGTTACGTTATGACTCAAATACAAAGGCGTATAGGGTCTTCAACAAATCATCGGGTTTGGTTGAATTCTCTAGCGACGTTGTATTTGATGAGACTAATGGCTCTCCAAGAGAGCAAGTTGTTGATCTTGATGATGTAGATGAAGAAGACGTTCCAACGGCCGCAATACGCACCATGGCGATTGGAGATGTGCGGCCACAGGAACAAAAGGAGCAAGATCAACCTTCTTCCTCAACAATGGTGCATCCCCCAACTCAAGACGATGAACAGGTTCATCAAGAAGAGGCGTGTGATCAAGGGGGAGCACAAGATGACCATGTAATGGAGGAAGAAGCACAACCGGTACCTCCAACCCAAGTTTGAGCAATGATTCAAAGGAATCATCCCGTCTACCAAATATTAGGTGACATTAGCAAGGGAGTAACTACTCGTTCTAGATTAATTAATTTTTGTGAGCATTACTCCTTTGTCTCTTCTTTTGAGCCTTTCAGGGTAGAAGAGGCCTTGCTAGATCCGGACTGGGTGTTGGCCATGCAGGAGGAGCTCAATAATTTCAAGAGGAATGAAGTTTGGACACTGGTGCCTCGTCCCAAACAAAATGTTGTGGGAACCAAGTGGGTGTTCCGCAACAAACAGGACGAGCACGGGGTGGTGACAAGGAACAAGGCTCGACTTGTGGCAAAAGGTTATGCCCAAGTCGCAGGTTTGGACTTTGAGGAGACTTTTGCTCCGGTGGCTAGGCTAGAGTCCATTCGTATTTTGCTAGCATATGCCGCTCACCATTCTTTCAGGTTGTTCCAAATGGATGTGAAGAGCGCTTTCCTCAACGGGCCAATCAAGGAGGAGGTGTACGTGGAGCAACCCCTAGCTTCGAGGATGAACGGTACCCCGACCACGTATGTAAGCTCTCTAAGGCGCTCTATGGACTTAAGCAAGCCCCAAGAGCATGGTATGAATGCCTTAGAGACTTTTTAATTACTAATGCTTTCAAGGTTGGGAAAGCCAATCCAACTTTATTCACTAAGACTTGTGATGGTGATCTTTTTGTGTGCCAAATTTATGTCGATGACATAATATTTGGTTCTACTAATCAAAAAGCTTGTGAAGAGTTTAGCAGGGTGATGACGCAGAAATTCGAGATGTCGATGATGGGCGAGTTGAACTACTTCCTTGGGTTCCAAGTGAAGCAACTCAAGGACGGCACCTTCATCTCCCAAACGAAGTACACGCAAGACTTGCTAAAGCGGTTTGGGATGAAGGATGCCAAGCCCGCAAAGACGCCGATGGGAACTGACGGACACACCGACCTCAACAAAGGAGGTAAGTCCGTTAATCAAAAAGCATACCGGTCCATGATAGGTTCTTTGCTTTATTTATGTGCTAGTAGACCGGATATTATGCTTAGCGTATGCATGTGTGCTAGATTTCAATCTGATCCAAGGGAGTGTCACCTTGTGGCCGTGAAGCGAATTCTTAGATATTTAGTCGCTACGCCTTGCTTCGGGATTTGGTATCCAAAGGGGTCTACCTTTGACTTAATTGGATACTCAGATTCCGACTATGCTGGATGTAAGGTCGATAGGAAGAGTACATCGGGGACGTGCCAATTCTTAGGAAGGTCCCTGGTATCATGGAACTCTAAGAAACAAACTTCCGTTGCCCTATCCACCGCTGAGGCCGAGTATGTTGCCGTAGGACAGTGTTGCACGCAACTACTCTGGATGAGGCAAACCCTCTGGGACTTTGGCTACAATCTGAGCAAAGTCTCACTCCTATGTGACAATGAGAGTGCTATCCGCATAGCGGAAAATCCTGTTGAGCACAGCCGCACAAAGCACATTGACATCCGGCATCACTTTTTGAGAGATCACCAGCAAAAGGGAGATATCGAAGTGTTTTATGTTAGCACCGAGAACCAGCTAGTCGATATCTTTACCAAGCCTCTCTTAGATGAGAAGACCTTGCAGGCTGCGTAGTGAGCTAAATGTCTTAGATTCGTGGAACTTGGATTGATTAATAGCATACATGTGTTTATGCCTTGATCATGTTCCTTAATTACGCATTTTGTTGCTTACTTGTGGTGCTCAAGTTGTACAAACACTCCTCGGACCTCACAAGTCCTTTTGCAAGTGATGCACATATTTAGGGGGAGATGTGCTACAACTTGACCCTTTGAGACTAACCATGTGCTTGAGTTGCTTGATTTAGTCTCAAAAGAGGTTTGAAAGGGAAAACGTGGACTTGGACCATGAAAGACTTCCACTGCACTCCGATGAGAGGGTAACTTATTCCAAGTTCATCTCATGTACTCTTATTGCCTTTGTATTCTTATTTGAAGATTTTGGTGAGGCAATGGGGTTCAAGGGACAAAGTTGATCCCGTTTTGGTGCTTGATTGTCACACCCGGTTTTGGAAGGTAAACCGAATGCGAACTATGTACGTGCCAGGATCAGAACTCACGTACACAGCGATTACATAAATGAACATCATCGCACAGTGCTCGAATAATAACATAAAAGAGTATTAACTTATTACATCACAGAGTCATAGACATCCACATAGTCATCGTCTTAACAGGTGAATCAAAGAGCTAGCGAAACGCAGTAAAGATAAGGCCTTCACAGGCAGCTGACTGGGGGTTGCCGCCAACCCACACCTAGAATTCGTCGTAGTCTTGGAACTCCTGGAAGTCTCCTTCCACGACTTCGCCTTCTCCGGAGCAGTGGTTACAATGCGGACAACCTGGTGTTTTGTGGTAAAGCAAGGATGAGTACACATCAACGTACTCAGCAAATGTCCCGTTTGGCTGAAGTGGACTAGCTTTATGTGGGGTTAGGCTCAAGCAGTTGCTTTTAGTTGGTCAGGTATTTATCATTAGTAGAAGCCAGATTTTTAGCATTAATCAACCCATGAACCATTTCCTCATCAAGGAACAACATCATCATATTCGAACCAAAACCATAACATAATCCTTGTATCTCGAGCCATCTGTATCTCTAATCAAAGAGGATCCCAAGGCTGCTCTTAACCGTGAGCACGGCTGATATATCAGTTTCACTACCCTCTGCAGAGGTCGCACACTTTACCCATGAGCCGTGATTCCCGTTTTGCCCGGGGATCATGACTCCCCATTGATCACTTCCTAGGTGGTCCGGCAGGGTATCACTACGTAGCTTTTACAAAGATTCCCTAGAGGTCATAGCCGCCCGTTAGGTTTCTCCAGTTTGATAAACACAGTACCCCTCCCCGCAGGAGGGTGACTAACAAAAGCAAAACGAAAGAACCTCGGCACCCAACCTCGGCAGAGCAAGCACTGTGCCTGGACCCCATTGACGGCACGACGGCGAAGCAACTACACCTCTAGTTCCTCTAATTAATTAGCTAAGGGCGCCCCATTTCACCCTCATGGTTGCACTGTTATCCCGGGTGGTCTCTCAACGAACAGGTCCTTACGGAGAGGTACTCGGGAAACAACCCGAGCCCCCCTAAAGTATCACAATATCCTCATCAGGATAACATCATCGTATCATAAATACTCACAGCATGTTCATTGATTATAGTAAAGCAATAGCATGAAGCTAACCATAATAACCCAAAAGGTAATCAAGGACAAGGTAAATACAAAACTAGTCAATCCTTAGGTTTCAATTAAGTAGTGCGGGGCAGTGAATTATAAATAGATAGGACATAATGGGTCAGAGGACACTTGCCTTCACCAAACTGCTGATCAGGGACTTCTTCTGCCACTTCCTCGGGAAACACAGACTGCTCGTTGTCTACGTAAAGTAATCATTCATTCTATGCACTTTGGAAATAACAAACAAAAGCAATATACCAAACATGTGCAACAGAGAAATCACAAGTTCATAATAGAAAAGGGATAGGCACTCTGGTATTCCCTAGGTCTAGGGTAGAGGACTATACAAAAGGATTCATTATCCACTAATCAGGTTTAAGTCAGTGGTGGGGTTTAATCATTACATGGTTTTAAGTCCATAAACTTAGGTGCTCCCATTTTTATTAAAGTCTTCTATCCTTTATTTATCTCAAATAGGGGTTCCAATAACCTTATTCTTATCTTAATGATCAACTATTAATTGGGACATAAAAACAGCAGGGAAACATTGGTTAAATAGGTAGACAAAAATACTATGAGCATTTTGCAATTTGAAGCACCTAATTTGGAGTTCATATGACAAAGTTATGAATTTTACAAGTTTAGGGGTTAAAAATATACCCTAAATACTTATTTTGAATTAAATAAAAGGTCCGAGGACCTAACCGTGAGAATCCAGGGACGGCGGGTTAAATTTCAGAAAACCGGGGGTCTCTTTAAGAAAACGCGCGGGCGAAGGGGTATCGGGCTCCTACGGCCGTCGGATCTCAGATCAACGCCCGAGATTAGATCCACGGGCGGGCGCGCGAGCGCGCGGCGGCCTGAGCGGCTGACAGGCGGGACCGGGCGGGCAGCGCGGGGCGGCTGGCTGACAGGCGGGGCCGGGCGAGCGGCGCGGGCGCGGGCGGGCTGACAGGCGGGGCCAGGCGGCAGAGCGGGCGCGGGCGGGCTGACAGGCGGGGCCAGGCGGCAAAGCGGGCGCGGGGTGTGAGGGAAGCGGCCCTGGGCCGTTGGATCTCCGGCGGACGGCCAGGATTGGGCCCGGGCTAGTTGAATCAGGGTCGTTCGATCTGGAGTGGACGGCGGGGATTGGGTGGCTGGCTTCTGTCTTCTCCTACGGCTAGCAGAGGCGGCGGCGCCCGTTCCCGCGGCGGAGAACTCGCCGGAGACGAGGGGCGCGGGGGGCTCTGCGGGTCCCTGGGGCGACCTGGACGGCCGGGGAGGTTGGGGAGGGCGCGGGGAATCGTCCGGTGGGGGCTAGGTCGGGGCAGGGGCACCGGAGGGGGGCGGTCCACGGCGAAGCGGCTCGGCGGCGGCGCTATGGGACTCCGGCGAGGAATTAAGCGTAGTAGAGAGCAATAGAGAGGAAGGGAGAGGGCAGGGGAGGTTCCTTACCTCAAGACGGACTCCGGGGACTCCTCGGTGGCGGCAATGGCGCGACGACGGCCCGGGTCGGCGGTGGCGGACCTCCGCGGCTACATGGAGGACGGCGGGTGAGCGCGGGCAGAGGGAAATAGGGAGGGGAAGGGGAAATTGGAGCGCGTCCCGGGTTGCGGACGTCGGGGCGGAGCTCACCGTGGCTGAGGGCACGGCGGAACTCCAACGGCGACGGAGAAACGAGCTCGGGACGGCGGCGGTTCGCGACGGCGGCGCTCTGGCGTGCGCGCAGCGAGGGGGAGGTGGGAGAGAGGCCTGCAGGTGCGCAAATGAGGGAGGGGGAGAGAGCGAGCGAGGCTCTGGGCTCAAGTGGCCGAGGCGAGGTGGTTGCGAGCTCCACGCGCGACGTGGGCGCGGAGTCCGCGGCATGCGCGGACCGGGGCGGCGGTTACGCGGAGACGGAGGAGCTGACAGCTCGGGCCCACGAGCAGAGAGAGAGAGGAAAGCGGACGCGGGCACGGGGAAGGCGGTCGCGCTGACGGGCGGGCCCGCCAGGGCAGAGAGAGAAGGGGGGAAGGAAGGCGCACGCGGGGATGGGCCAGATGGGCCGAAAGGCCGAGGGGGCGGGGAAAGCGGGCTTCTTTTCCTTTTTCTTTTATTCTGGCATTTGTTTTCTCTTTTCTTTTTATTTACTCTATTTGCTTCAAATCCAAATAAGCCACAAATTCAAATTAGCATTTCTAAGAATTATGCACCAAACAAAAGTAGGATTTAGGGTTCAACATGATGCAACAATTCATACTCCCTTGGAGTTTGAGCTAATAGACTATAATTATAAATAAAATAACCACTTTTCTCCTATAGAAATGAGAAAGAGAAGATTGGGGAAGGATGAGAAAAGGGAAGTAACACCTGAATTTGTGAATATGAGCAAAGAAATTTTATACCCCCAAATTCAGGGTGTTACAAACCTACCCCCCTTAAAAGAATCTCGCCCCGAGATTCAGGGTTGGTCAGCAAAGAGTTCAGGGTATTTGGCCTTCAGATCATCCTCTCGTTCCCAGGTTGCTTCTTCCTCGGAGTGGTGTCCCCATCTGACTTTGCACATTCTGATGGTATTCCTCCGGGTGACTCTGTCTGCAAACTCCAGAATCTGCGTTGGCTTCTCTATGTATGTCAGATCCTCCTGGACTTCCAAACCCTCCACTGGCAACTGTTCTTCTGGTACTCGCAGACACTTCTTCAATTGTGACACGTGGAACACATTGTGCACTGCCGACAAACTTTCTGGTAGGTTGAGTTGGTAAGCCACTTCTCCACGCTTTGCTTGAATCTGATATGGTCCAACGTACCGGGGTGCTAACTTGCCTTTAACTCCGAACCTTCTGACTCCCCTGATAGGTGACACCTTCAGATAGACGTAATCTCCCACTTCAAAACTCAGTTCTCTTCTCCTTCTGTCCGCGTAGCTTCGCTGCCTTGATTGTGCTATCTTCAGATTCTCCCGAACCATTTTGATATTCTCTTCGGCTTCAAGCAAAATGTCGGGGCCAAACACCTGTCTCTCTCCAGGCTGGTCCCAATGCAGCGGAGTCCTACAACTCCGCCCATAGAGTGCCTGAAACGGCGACATCTTCAAGCTGGCATGGTAACTATTGTTATAGGAGAATTCTGCATAAGGTAACCTTTTGTCCCATCCTGACTTGTCTTGCAACGCACAGGCTCTCAGCATATCTTCTAGGATCTGATTAGTTCTTTCAGTCTGACCGTCTGTCTGCGGGTGATAAGCCGAGCTGAAGTTCAAATGGGTGCCTAAAGCTTCTTGTAGCTGCTGCCAAAAATGAGAGGTGAACTGCGTTCCTCGATCTGACACTATCTTCTTCGGCACACCATGAAGGCAAACTATCCGTGACATGTATAACTCAGCTAACGTTGCTCCGGTGTATGTGGTCTTCACAGGTATGAAATGGGCCACCTTTGTTAAGCGGTCCACAACCACCCAGATGGAATCATAGCCGGCCCGGGTACGAGGTAGGCCAACTATAAAATCCATTCCGATCTCATCCCACTTCCACTGAGGAATCCGCAATGGCTGCAACAATCCGGCGGGCCTTTGATGCTCTGCTTTGGTTCTTTGACAGCTATCACAGATGGCGACATATTCTGCGATTTCTCTTTTCATGCCATACCACCAAAACCTCCTTTTTAAATCCTGGTACATCTTTTCACTTCCCGGGTGTATGGAGTAAGCTGTCTCATGAGCTTCCTTTAGGATCAGCTCCCGAATAGGTTTGAGGTCGGGGACACACAATCGATCCTTGAACCATATTACCCCCTCTTCATCCTCTCGAAAGTCTTTGCCTCTTCCTTCTAAGATTAGCTGCCGGATCTTGTTGATGCTTTCATCATCCTTCTGCCCTTCTTTGATCTCCCGCTCCAGGGTGGGCTCTAATTCCACTGTTACTCCTTGCGTACTGTTCAAGAAACCGAGACTCAGTCTGTCGAACTCCTTGGCTAACTCATATGGCATTGGGTACGTGGCCATCATATTGACTTGACTCTTCCTGCTCAGAGCATCTGCAACCACATTGGCTTTGCCTGGATGGTAATGTATCTCCAACTCGTAGTCCTTGATCAATTCCAACCATCTTCGTTGTCTCATGTTTAACTCTGACTGGGTGAATATGTACTTCAGACTTTTATGATCTGTGTAAATGTCGCACTTCTGCCCATACAGGTAATGTCTCCAGGTCTTCAAGGCATGAACTACTGCTGCCAACTCCAGGTCATGTGTGGGATAATTTTTCTCATGAATCTTCAGCTGTCGAGATGAATATGCTACAACTCTTCCTTCTTGCATTAGCACACATCCCAATCCGGTGTAAGAAGCATCACAATACACTGAGAATGGCTTGTGAACATCAGGCAGGACTAACACCGGAGCTGTAGTCAACCTATTTTTCAGTTCTTCAAATGCTTCCTGACACTTTTGGGTCCACTTGAACTCAACCTTCTTCGCTAGTAACGCTGTCATTGGTCTAGCAATCTTTGAGAAGCCTTCGATGAAACGCCTGTAATACCCAGCCATTCCAATGAAGCTCTTGATCCCACGAACATCCTTTGGTGCTTTCCAGTTCAGGATATCTGCCACTTTCTTTGGATCCACTGCCAACCCATCTTGATTTATGATGTGACCCAGAAACAGGACTTCATGAATCCAGAACTCGCATTTGCCCAGCTTGGCATACAGCTGATGCTCTCGAAGTCTTCGCAATACCATCTTCAAATGCTCTACATGATCTTCCTCACTTTGAGAGTATATGAGAATATCATCGATAAACACTACCACAAACTTGTCCAGATAATCCATGAACACACTGTTCATCAGGTACATAAAGAAGGCTGGCGCATTTGTCAAACCAAAGGACATAACTGTGAATTCATATAACCCGTACTTGCTGATGAATGTCGTCTTTGGTATGTCCGAGGGTCGGATTCTGAGTTGATGGTAACCTGATCTCAGATCTATCTTCGAGAATACGCTGGCACCTCTGAGCTGGTCGAACAAATCTTCTATCCTTGGCAGGGGGTACTTGTTCTTGACAGTGACTTCATTCAAGGCCCTGTAGTCTATGCACATCCTTTTGGTACCATCTTTCTTCTCTACAAACAACACCGGAGCAGCCCAAGGCGAGGTACTTGGTCTGATGTAACCCTTCTCTAACATCTCATCTATCTGCTTCTTGAGTTCCACCAATTCTGGTCCAGACACTCGGTAGGCTCTTTTGGAGATGGGGGCGGTACCAGGGATAAGCTCTATGGCAAATTCAACTTTTCTCTCGGGTGGCATGCCCGTTAGCTCCTCGGGAAATACGTCCGGAAAGTTCGACACAACCTTGATAGTCTCGAGCGGGTTGGGCTCCTTATTATCAACTGAAATCTGGTGACAGACACCCTCCGCTGCTTTAGGCATCCTTAGCTCGGCCACTACCTCTTCTCCTGACGGGGACTTCAATGTTACGGTCCTCTTGTCACAGCTAACATTTGCTTCATACTTCATTAACCAATTCATCCCTAGAATGACATCTATTCCAGGGGTGTCTATTACTATTAAGTCACTGGGGAATCCTATCCCCCTTATTTCCACCCTTATATTTGAGCATATTTTATCTGTTTGCACCCTGCCACCAACTGAATTAATCCTCATGGGCGGCATCATTGCCTCTACTGAGATGTTATGCAATTCTACCCAGGTTGCCGTGACAAATGAATGAGTTGCACCAGTATCAAATAGCACTTTCGTGGGATGAGATTCGACTGAGAACATACCTACTGCCACATCTGGTGCATCCTGGATCGCTTCGGCCTCCAAGTGGTTCACCTTTCCACGGTTGTACGCTTGGTTACGATTGCCTGCTGTCGGCTGCAGTACACCTTGCCTTGTTGGAGCATTGGGGTTGGTCTGCTGCTGCGCCGCCTTCTTCGGGCACTGCATCGCCCAGTGGCCTTGTTCTCCACAGTGGAAACATCCTCTGCCTCCTCCTTGTGCTAGGGCTGCTTGGTTGCTCTGGTTTGCTGCTGGGGCAGGAAGGCGAGGTGCCTGGTTGTTCTGCTTCTGATACTGATTACCTCCCTGCTGGCTGTTCTGACGATACTGCTGCTGCTGTGGGTACTGTCTCTGAAACTGCTGTTGATGTGGATGCTGATTCTGATTCTGATATCCCCGTGGGTGACCGGGCCTGCCTTGCTGAGATGAACTGCCTGAGAAACGTGGACGGCTGATGCCTCCGGTCTGGGGTCCACTCATCTTGCGCTTCCGATCTTCCATATCCTTACGCTTCTTCTCAGTCATAACTGCCCTATCGATCAGGTGTTGGAAGGTGGGGAAGGTGTGATTCATCAGCTGGTAATGCAGGGGATCCACCAAACCTCTCATGAACCTGTACTGCCTTTTAGCATCAGTGTTGACATCCTCAGGTGCATAACGAGATAGCTGCAGAAACTTGTCTCTGTATTCACTAACAGACAGGGGTCCCTGCTTCAGAGCCAGAAACTCCTCCTTCTTCACGATCATCAGTCCCTCTGGCACATGGTACCTGCGGAAACTCTCGCTGAATTCTTCCCAGGTGATGGCTTCGGGGTCAGCATGTGTGGCGAGGTAGGACTCCCACCAGGACTGGGCTGCTCCCCTTAGCTGACGGGGACCATACAGAACCTTCTCCCTGTCGTTACATTGAGCGGTGCGCAGTTCTCTTTCCACTGCGCGCAGCCAGTCTTCTGCATCCATGGGGTCGGCAGAGTGGGCGAAGGTAGGAGGGTGCCCTCTCATGAACTCACCACGCTTATCCCGTGGCATCTGGGGCATCTGTACTTGCAATTGGGGTTGGGGTTGCTGTTGAGCCTGCTGCATGGCTGCCAGAGTCTGCCCAATGGCCTGCACTGCCTGAGTCTGCATCAAGAACATCTACTCCACTGACATCGGGGGTGGCGGGGGAGGCTGCCTCTGTTGTTCCTCCTGCTGGTCCTGCTGCTCTTGCTGAGCACGCCTGTTGCATCGGCGCCTGTTGTCAGACATCTGTGGAAGACATTCATACATCAGCATTGATCTTACAACCCTCCAGCATAAGAAAAGAGAATACAGAATTCTTCATGACACTGAGTGAACAAAGAGCTTCACTGATCCTCATTACGATTCAACACAGCTTCTCAGATAAGAAGGAAAGTAGAAGTAAATGGCTTCCCAACTAAATAACTAACTTTATTAACATTATAGCTAGGCCAAACTGCAGGAGAAACCCACAGGTTGGCAACAGTCATTACAAAGATTCAAATCCAGCACAAGTTCATCATAACAAGCATGCAAGCAACTGATAAGAAAACTAAGCTAATTGGAAGCAACTGATAAGCAAACTAAACTAACTATTTTAAGACTGAGACATCTGACTTAAGAATTATTACAAACTTCGACGCTAACGATCTAAGGATCCAGATCTATCCTGGTCTTACAGGCAGGGGAACCATAAGTGTGGTGACCACGTGGCGGCGAGCGGTAAGGGTGCTGAGTCCCAACAGGAGCGGGAGAACCACCCTCCTGGTGATGGCGCTCTGCCAGCTCAGCACGCAATTCCGCAATCACCGTTCGAGCCCTGCTCAGCTCGTCCAGAGAGTGATCCAGCTCAGTATTAAGCACTGCGACTAAGTTGACTGTGCTGCTCAACCTAGGGTTAGCCTCACCAACAGGTGAGACAACCACACTCTCTGTGCTGCCAGTAGGGCGGCGGGGGTAGTACCGAAGGTTAAGACCGTCGGCCACCCCACCGAACAAAGAACAGTACTGGGAGAGTGCACGTCGTGCTGCATCCTGCATAGCCGCCTCTGCAGTGTCCCTCTCGGAGATGGAATAGTGCTCCGAAACGGCCTCCGCACCCCGGAGGTCATCCTCCGGACGGCGAACTAGGCAGGTAGCCTCCCAGCGGTCCGGGTACCTCCCGCGACTGTGCTGGTAGACTACACAACGATACTCGATCGACCAGGTGTGCCGGTCAAAAGCCTGGCGCAGCAAGGTGTCGAGTGCGTCGTGGAAGTGACAACCGCGGGCGGCGTCACGGGTGATGGGTCGGGCGACCCATCCTTCCGCCTCCTGCGGCTCAGAGGGCTCCGTGCTGTGGTCTGAGTCGTCGTCGTCGGGGTCTCCTCCAGGACTTCCTCCGGTAGTTCCCCCAACAGCCGAGACGTCTCGCGGTGGTGCAGGGGGCGCCTCTAGCTGGGCAACAGAGGAACGGGGCCTCACGGACTCCACCTTCTGCTGGGGTGGGGAGGAAGAGCCCTGCTGCTCTCTATGCTGGCGCCGGCGTTCCTGCTCCTCACGCAGGCGGTGGTGCAGTCTCTCCAGGTGACTCGACTGACCGGACACGGTGCGGTGCAGAGGACGCTCCGCAAGTCGAGACGCCAGGAAAGGAATCACCGACTTACGTGCAGTGTGTCTAAGACGAGCCATCTACAAAAGACACCGTAAGCATAAGAGTAAGAGCAGAACTAATATGACAAGTGAATAAACCATAGACGGAATAAGATAAAAATTTTAACAAGGTACAATAAAGTATATATATATGTAGTAAAACATAGGGTTGGTCGAGGTGACCGACTTTTGAAGTAACATCAGAGGTCAAGGTGAGAGGGAAGGTCAATAGTCCTTAGTACGACCAGTGCTACTCTAAGTCAGCGGTCCTACAGTCAGCACGGCTTTGATACCACTTATGTCACACCTAGTTTTGGAAGGTAAACCGAATGCGAACTATGTACGTGCCAGGATCAGAACTCACGTACACAGCGATTACATAAATGAACATCATCGCACAGTGCTCGAATAATAACATAAAAGAGTATTAACTTATTACATCACAGAGTCATAGACATCCACATAGTCATCGTCTTAACAGGTGAATCAAAGTGCTAGCGAAACGCAGTAAAGATAAGGCCTTCACAAGCAGCTGACTGGGGGTTGCCGCCAACCCACACCTAGAATTCGTCGTAGTCTTGGAACTCCTGGAAGTCTCCTTCCACGACTTCGCCTTCTCCGGAGCAGTGGTTACAATGCGGACAACCTGGTGTTTTGTGGTAAAGCAAGGATGAGTACACATCAACGTACTCAGCAAATGTCCCGTTTGGCTGAAGTGGACTAGCTTTATGTGGGGTTAGGCTCAAGCAGTTGCTTTTAGTTGGTCAGGTATTTATCATTAGTAGAAGCCAGATTTTTAGCATTAATCAACCCATGAACCATTTCCTCATCAAGGAACAACATCATCATATTCGAACCAAAACCATAACATAATCCTTGTATCTCGAGCCATCTGTATCTCTAATCAAAGAGGATCCCAAGGCTGCTCTTAACCGTGAGCACGGTTGATATATCAGTTTCACTACCCTCTGCAGAGGTCGCACACTTTACCCATGAGCCGTGATTCCCGTTTTGCCCGGGGATCATGACTCCCCATTGATCACTTCCTAGGTGGTCCGGCAGGGTATCACTACATAGCTTTTACAAAGATTCCCTAGAGGTCATAGCCGCCCGTTAGGTTTCTCCAGTTTGATAAACACAGTACCCCTCCCCGCAGGAGGGTGACTAACAAAAGCAAAACGAAAGAACCTCGGCACCCAACCTCGGCAGAGCAAGCACTGTGCCTGGACCCCATTGACGGCACGACGGCGAAGCAACTACACCTCTAGTTCCTCTAATTAATTAGCTAAGGGCGCCCCATTTTACCCTCATGGTTGCACTGTTATCCCGGGTGGTCTCTCAACGAACAGGTCCTTACGGAGAGGTACTCGGGAAACAACCCGAGCCCCCCTAAAGTATCACAATATCCTCATCAGGATAACATCATCGTATCATAAATACTCACAGCATGTTCATTGATTATAGTAAAGCAATAACATGAAGCTAACCATAATAACCCAAAAGGTAATCAAGGACAAGGTAAATACAAAACTAGTCAATCCTTAGGTTTCAATTAAGTAGTGCGGGGCAGTGAATTATAAATAGATAGGACATAATGGGTCAGAGGACACTTGCCTTCACCAAACTGCTGATCAGGGACTTCTTCTGCCACTTCCTCAGGAAACACAGACTGCTCGTTGTCTACGTAAAGTAATCATTCATTCTATGCACTTTGGAAATAACAAACAAAAGCAATATACCAAACATGTGCAACAGAGAAATCACAAGTTCATAATAGAAAAGGGATAGGCACTCTGGTATTCCCTAGGTCTAGGGTAGAGGACTATACAAAAGGATTCATTATCCACTAATCAGGTTTAAGTCAGTGGTGGGGTTTAATCATTACATGGTTTTAAGTCCATAAACTTAGGTGCTCCCATTTTTATTAAAGTCTTCTATCCTTTATTTATCTCAAATAGGGGTTCCAATAACCTTATTCTTATCTTAATGATCAACTATTAATTGGGACATAAAAACAGCAGGGAAACATTGGTTAAATAGGTAGACAAAAATACTATGAGCATTTTGCAATTTGAAGCACCTAATTTGGAGTTCATATGACAAAGTTATGAATTTTACAAGTTTAGGGGTTAAAAATATACCCTAAATACTTATTTTGAATTAAATAAAAGGTCCGAGGACCTAACCGTGAGAATCCAGGGACGGCGGGTTAAATTTCAGAAAACCGGGGGTCTCTTTAAGAAAACGCGCGGGCGAAGGGGTATCGGGCTCCTACGGCCGTCGGATCTCAGATCAACGCCCGAGATTAGATCCACGGGCGGGCGCGCGAGCGCGCGGCGGCCTGAGCGGCTGACAGGCGGGACCGGGCGGGCAGCGCGGGGCGGCTGGCTGACAGGCGGGGCCGGGCGAGCGGCGCGGGCGCGGGCGGGCTGACAGGCGGGGCCAGGCGGCAGAGCGGGCGCGGGCGGGCTGACAGGCGGGGCCAGGCGGCAAAGCGGGCGCGGGGTGTGAGGGAAGCGGCCCTGGGCCGTTGGATCTCCGGCGGACGGCCAGGATTGGGCCCGGGCTAGTTGAATCAGGGCCGTTCGATCTGGAGTGGACGGCGGGGATTGGGTGGCTGGCTTCTGTCTTCTCCTACGGCTAGCAGAGGCGGCGGCGCCCGTTCCCGCGGTGGAGAACTCGCCGGAGACGAGGGGCGCGGGGGGCTCTGCGGGTCCCTGGGGCGACCTGGACGGCCGGGGAGGTTGGGGAGGGCGCGGGGAATCGTCCGGTGGGGGCTAGGTCGGGGCAGGGGCACCGGAGGGGGGCGGTCCACGGCGAAGCGGCTCGGCGGCGGCGCTATGGGACTCCGGCGAGCAATTAAGCGCAGTAGAGAGCAATAGAGAGGAAGGGAGAGGGCAGGGGAGGTTCCTTACCTCAAGACGGACTCCGGGGACTCCTCGGTGGCGGCAATGGCGCGACGACGGCCTGGGTCGGCGGTGGCGGACCTCCGCGGCTACATGGAGGACGGCGGGTGAGCGCGAGCAGAGGGAAATAGGGAGGGGAAGGGGAAATTGGAGCGCGTCCCGGGTTGCGGACGTCGGGGCGGAGCTCACCGTGGCTGAGGGCACGGCGGAACTCCAACGGCGACGGAGAAACGAGCTCGGGACGGCGGCGGTTCGCGACGGCGGCGCTCTGGCGTGCACGCAGCGAGGGGGAGGTGGGAGAGAGGCCTGCAGGTGCGCAAATGAGGGAGGGGGAGAGGGCGAGCGAGGCTCTGGGCTCAAGTGGCTGAGGCGAGGTGGTTGCGAGCTCCACGCGCGACGTGGGCGCAAAGTCCGCGGCACGCGTGGACCGGGGCGGCGGTTACGCGGAGACGGAGGAGCTGACAGCTCGGGCCCACGAGCAGAGAGAGAGGAAAGCGGACGCGGGCACGGGGAAGGCGGTCGCGCTGACGGGCGGGCCCGCCAGGGCAGAGAGAGAAGGGGGGAAGGAAGGCGTGCGCGCGGGGATGGGCCAGATGGGCCAAAAGGCCGAGGGGGCGGGGAAAGCGGGCTTCTTTTCCTTTTTCTTTTATTCTGGCATTTGTTTTCTCTTTTCTTTTTATTTACTCTATTTGCTTCAAATCCAAATAAGCCACAAATTCAAATTAGCATTTCTAAGAATTATGCACCAAACAAAAGTAGGATTTAGGGTTCAACATGATGCAACAATTCATACTCCCTTGGAGTTTGAGCTAATAGACTATAATTATAAATAAAATAACCACTTTTCTCCTATAGAAATGAGAAAGAGAAGATTGGGGAAGGATGAGAAAAGGGAAGTAACACCTGAATTTGTGAATATGAGCAAAGAAATTTTATACCCCAAATTCAGGGTGTTACATTGATGCCAAAGGGGGAGAAAATAAGGCCAAAGCAATAAATGGATCAGCTACCACTTGAGAAATTTTGAAAATAGTAGAATAGAGCTTTTGTTTTGTCAAAACTCTCTTATTGTCTCTCTTGTCAAAAGTTGGCCTCTTGTGGGGAGAATGGTTGATTATGGGAAAAGGGGGAGTTTTTGAAATCTTTGATCAAATTCTCTTGGAACAACTTTCTTTATGTCTCTACAAGTGTGTTTGACTTAGAGATAGGAAATTGAGGTCGATTTGCAAAAACAAAACCAAGTGGTGGCAAAGAGTGATCCATATATGCCAAATTTGAATCAAAACAATTTTGAGTTCATTTGTATTGATGTTGCACTTCCTTTAGTTGCTTTTTGTTGTGTTGGCATAAATCAACAAAAGGGGGAGATTGAAAGGGAAATGTGCCCTTGGGCCATTTCTAAGTATTTTGGTGATTGAGTGCCAACACAAGTGCTTAAGTGTAAATCTATGTCAATTGATGGACAAAGTGCAAATCAAGTCTAAAGGTATGTTTCTAGACTTAGTACATTGTTTTTAGAACTAATGTATTGTGTCTAAGTGCTGGAAACAGGAGAAATCAAATTGGAAAAGACTTAGCTTTGTTCAGCCAAAGTCTGCTCAGTCTGGGCGCACCGGACGGTGCGCCAGGCTGGCTCTGGCGAACTTACTGTTCTCGGGACTTCGACGGCGGTGTACGATTATAAATCACTGGACTGTCCGGTGGTGCACCGGACTGTCCGGTGAGCCATTCACAGGCGAACTCGTCGCTCTCGGGAGAAGATTAACGGCGTATGGCTATAATTCACCGGACTGTCCGGTGGTGCACCGGACTGTCCGGTGATCCAACGGTCAGCCGGGCCAACGGTCGGCCGAGGATTCCGCGCATGACGTGTGGCCGAGCCAACGGTCACAATGGGGCACCGGACTGTCCGGTGTGCACCGGACAGTGTCCGGTGCGCCAACGGCTCTCAATCTGCAACGGTCAGCTTCGCCAAATAAGGAAGGAAATCCGCACCGAACAGTGTCCGGTGGTGCACCGGACTGTCCGGTGCGCCAGGCGACTGAAGGCAAGAATTGCCTTCCTGGAATGCTCTCAACGGCTCCTAGCTGCCTTGGGGCTATAAAAGGGACCCCTAGGCGCATGGAGGAGGACACCAAGCATTCTCAAAGCATTCCTAAGCACCAAGACCTCGATTCCGCGCATTTGATTCTTTGTGAGAGCAACTAGAGCTCTATTTGAGTTGTGAACTCGTCGGGTTGTGTTGTGAGCTCTTGTTGCGACTTGTGTGCGTGTTGTCGCTGTGATTTTGTGTCTTATGTGCGTTGCTCATCCCTCCCTTACTCCTTGCTTCTTTGTGAACATCAAAGTGTAAGGGCGAGAGGCTCCAAGTTGTGGAGATTCCTCGCGAACGGGATATAGAAAAGCAAAGCAAAACACCGTGGTATTCAAGTGGGTCTTTGGACCGCTTGAGAGGGGTTGATTGCAACCCTCGTCCGTTGGGACGCCACAACGTGGAGTAGGCAAGCGTTGGACTTGGCCGAACCACGGGATAAACCACTGTGTCTATCTGTGTTGATCTTCTTGTGGTTATCGTGTCTTGCTTAGACTCCTCTCTAGCCACTTGGCATTATTGTGCTAACGCTTAATCAAGTTTTTTGTGGCCTTAAGTTTAAGCTTTTACAGGATCACCTATTCACCCCCCCTCTAGGTGCTCTCACTTACCTGAAATATGGGCAAGAGGGGGAGCGGTAGGTGCTGGCAGCCCACGTTAACATGGGGACGTATTCTTGGCTAAGGTACCTCACCCAGGGAGCCCCCACCATCGTCTTTAGAAACCTTTGCGGGTTGCTTCGTATTAAGTGTATTTTGTGAAAGTCTCATAATGGATCCCTAGTCATTCACCTCGGCAGTGTTTAAGGGTCCGATCAACCCGGGCTAGATGGGATACATGGCTTGTGGGTAAAGTTGTACCACCTCTGTAGAGTGTAAAACTGATATATCAGCCGTGCTCCCGGTTATGAGCGACCTGGACTCCTCACATGATAATTGAACTTGAAGATGGAATTAAATTAAGATCCGATGATCTGCCAATAATTTGCTTAAGTGATTTCACTTAAGTGTTTTTGTTATACTCATATTCCTTTTGTTTAAATGGGATACTTGGGATTCACACTTATTAGTAAGACACGTGTTGTTAATAAAATATTGACCAACTAAAATGCTTACTGCTCAACCCTAGCCTCACCTTGTTATACCTGCATTAATTTTTCCCCCACTTCCTGAGCCCCGACCATAACTGAGCTCACCCTTGCTAATATTTTGATCAGAGGGTGATGCTGGAGACTTTGATGGAGATTTTATCGACGACGATGAATTCTAAGTCTAACAATGTGCCGATCATCTTCCTATGGGAGATTGCCCAATTGTTTATTTCCGCTTTACTTTGATGTGATACTTGTTAAAGATACAATGTTTCAGATGATGTAATAAAGTATTATACTCTCTTTATGCCTTTATTGCATTGTCTTTTGATATATTACACTTGTGACGTCAACATATGTGTGGAAATGGATCCTGGCACACATATGCTATGTGCTCGGTTCTACCCTCTGGAACCGGGTGTGACAGAAGTTCCGGCGGATCTCCCTCCCATCCGAGTGGAGAATGTAGTCAATCTGGAGGATAGCTCGGAGGAACAGCTATCGACACCCACCCCGTTGGCAGAGTCTTTGGCCTTCGCAGCTAGGTCATCGACGTCGGCACCGCCTGCACCAACCTTCCAAGCACCTGCACCCGGAGGCGACGACCCCGACGACTCCGAAGGCGACGATGACGAGGATGACGATGACGACGGAGAAGACGAACACGTCCACGAGGAAGCTGACTACGCCCCGCAGGACTACTTCATGGGGTTTGGTCCAGTTGTCGAACATTACACATCAATGTTCGAGACGGGGCACTTCCCCAACCTACTGCAAGAAGTGCTGCACGCGCTAGGCACCTACGTCTGCCCCCTATACGAAACAAGGTGAGTGAGCGAGCCTCCCCGGGCTTGCTATTACATCACTCGCATCCACGTGAAGGTGATGGATGCAGGGGACAGGGGATTCAGGACTCTGTCTGCTCACGAGTCCCTGACACCACTGTCCACCTACGTTGCCTCGGTCAGCGATGTTGCCCGTCGGACCCTGTGGTCGCTCAGCCACACCTACCGGCAGCAACTGCAGAACACGAGGTTCAGGCATCTTCCTCAGCGTCTGTGTGTAGGAAGTCAGACCAGCATCGTCCCAGGTGAAGTTGGTGAGGATCGCCTCAACACCCTAGCTGGTGTAGTGGCCGGTCTCAACACCGACCTGGACAGTGCCACCCTGGATCTCTCTAGGGTGCACTTGGAGCTAGAGAATGCCCATGCCAGGATTGCAGCCCTAGAAGCCCAACTGCAAGGACTGGATCCGCCCGAAACCCAGGTCCCCACCATGGCGTTGTCTCCTCCCCGCAAGAGGCTGCGCTATGGAGAGCTCGGATCCGTCACTAGGCTGCTTTAGGTGTTTTGAGTTATGATGTAATAAGTTATGCTTCACGTTAGACGTTGAACACTGTTTTAATTTATCTTATTAATAAATCACAACCATGTGATGGTGTTGATTGAAATGTTTGATTTGGATCTTTGTTTGAGTGCCATGGTCTTATGGAATGATGGCCATAAGATCATATAAAAATAATAATAATAAACTTAGGATGTTCCCCTCTAGAATCTTTTCTACTCCTCTAAGATGTTCACTTCCTAACCAATCAGATGGTGAACGCTCGTCAAGGACCCAACAACAACCGGAACCAGCGTGGTCAACAGATACCACCACCACCGAATCCCAATATGGAGCAGTTCATCGCCGCCCAGATGCAGATTCTGCAAGGACTCACTGCGGCTGTTCAGCAGATTCAACAGAACCAGCAGAATCAGTATCATCAGCAGCAACAGTAGAATGCACCCCCGGCCAGAGATAAACACCGGGATTTTATGAGTCATCACCCGCCAACATTCTCTCATGCGGTTGATCCTTTGGATGCCGATGACTGGCTCAAGGTCATTGGAAAGAAGCTGGACATCACCCAGTGCAACGACCGGGAGAAGGTCTTGTACGCCTCAGGAAGACTCGAGGGTTCTGCGTTCGACTGGTGGGATGCCTTCACAGCGGCACACCCCAACACGGATACAATAACTTGGCAGGAGTTTCAAGAGAACTTCCACGCTCATCACATCCCCTCAGGAATTATGAAGTTGAAGAAGAAGGAGTTCCTTTCCCTTACTCAAGGGAATATGTCTGTCAGTGAGTATCGTGGTCGCTTTACTCAGCTTTCATGCTACGCACCGGAAGAAGTGGACACAGATGAGAAGCGACAAGAGCGTTTCCTGGAAGGACTGATTGGACCTCTGAATTATCAACTTCAGAGCCATACATTCCCCAATTTCCAGACACTGCTGAACAAGGCAATTGGCCTTGAAAGTAAAAGAAAGGAGCTATCTGACCACAAAAGAAAATTTCAAGGTCAGTCCAGCAGAAATACCCACCCGAACAACGCTCGAGGTTCGCAGTTCCGCTCTGGAAATCAAGGCAGAAACAATTATCAAGTGCAACGCTCTGGACAGCAAGGCCAGAGAAATAATCAAAGCCAGAACCAGCAAAGGAGCAACTCTCAGACAACCCAGAGGTCTGGCGGGAGTTCACAGAATCATCAAGGTGGCGCCAGTAACATGTAGGCCAGAAGCAACAACGCACCTGTCCAACCCAATGGCTGCTTCAAGTGCGGTGAGCTAGGCAACTATGCCAACAACTGCCCAAGGCACAACCAGCAGACACCCCAGAAAAGCAATAACCAGAGAATGACCAGAACACTCCTGCTCGTGGATCAGCACAGAACAAGACTCCACAGAACCAGAGCAGAGGAAGGGTCAATCACGTCACCGCAGAATCAGTACCTGAGGATGCCGACATAGTGTATGGTATGTTCCTCGTTAACTCCATACCTGCATCAGTTTTATTTGACTCTGGAGCATCGCATTCATTTATAACTGAGTCATTTGTGGAAAAACACAATATACCTAAGTATACTCTTAAGAAGATGTTACATATTAGTTCACCGGGAGGTGACCTGAAGGCCACACACTCATGCCCCCATGTTAATATCAATATTCAAGGAATAGATTTTTCAGTCGACCCAGTGGTCCTAGGATCCAACGGTATTGATGTGATTCTTGGATGCAACTGGTTGAAAAGTTGTGATGGGGTGATACAGTGTGCCAATGGAACAATTATGTTGACAAGTCCTCAAGGCGAAAGAATCCAAGTTAACATAGACAAGTCAATAGATGAAAAAGGGAAAACAGTGATCAATCACTTGGAAGAAAAGCCCTTGGAAAATATCAAAGTAGTGTGCGAATACCCAGATGTATTTCCGGAGGAATTACCAAGTATGCCACCTGACCATGATATAGAGTTTTCTATTGAATTATTACCCGAAACCGCACCTATCTCGAAAAGACCATATAGAATGGGTGTCAAAGATTTAGTAGAACTGAAGAAACAAATAGAAGAATTACTAGAAAAAGGTTTCATTCGCCCAAGTTCATCCCCTTGAGGAGCCCTAGTTCTATTTGTGAACAAGAAGGATGATTCGAGGAGAATGTGTGTTGATTATAGAAGTTTGAATGAAGTAACCATCAAAAATAAATACCCATTACCTCGGATTGAAGATTTATTCGATCAAATGAAAGGAGCTAAGATATTCTCGAAGATAGATCTGAGATTGGGATATCATCAGTTAAAGATTCGAGCAGAAGATGTATCGAAGACAGCCTTCACGACAAGATATGGATTATATGAGTTTTTGGTCATGTCGTTTGGACTGACTAATGCATGAGCATACTTTATGAACTTGATGAATAAAGTATTTATGCAATATCTGGATCAGTTTGTGGTCGTATTCATTGACGACATACTAATATACTCTCTGAATGAAGAAAAACATGAAGATCATCTAAGGCTAGTCCTACAAAAGCTTCGTGACAACCAGCTATATGCGAAGTTCTCAAAGTGTGATTTTTGGTTGAAGGAAGTTGCTTTCTTAGGGCATATCGTTACCGATGGTGGAATTAAAGTGGACCCAGGAAAGATAAGTGAGATACTGGATTGGAAGCAACCAAAGGATGCGTCCAAGATCAGGAGTTTTCTTGGATTAGTAGGATACTATAGAAGATTTATTGAAGGTTTTTCAAAGTTAGTGAAACCACTTACCTCTCTACTGGAGAAAGGTAAAGAGTTCAAATGGGATGAAGCTTGCCAGAATTGTTTTGAAGAACTCAAGAAAAGGTTAACCACTGCACCAATATTGGTAATGCCAGACAACCACAAGGGATTCGATGTGTATTGCGATGCATCACATCTTGGACTTGGATGTGTGCTAATGCAAGAGGGAAAAGTGATAGCTTATGCCTCAAGGCAGTTGAGGAAGCATGAGAAGAATTATCCTACGCATGATTTGGAACTAGATGCCGTAGTGCATGCTTTGAAGATTTGGAGGCACTATATGATTGGAAACAAGTGCAAAATCTTCACGGATCACAAAAGCTTGAAATACATATTCACTCAGAAGGAACTCAACCTAAGACAGAGAAGATGGCTTGAGTTGATTAAGGACTATGATTTGGAAATACAATATCATCTCGGAAAAGCAAATGTAGTAGCTGATGCTTTGAGCCGTAAGGGTCAAGTGAACAACATCACTACTCATTTGATGTCATAGGAATTGTGCTGGGAAATGGAACAACTCAACCTTGGTATGCTCAATAATGTAGAAGCAACGGTTATGGAGGTTGAGTCTACTTTGGAAGAAGAGATTCGTAAAGGACAAGAGTCTGATGAGAAAATCAAAGAAATTAAAACGCAAATTAGTTTGGGTAAAGCCCCAGATTTCATAGAAGATGAACAAGGCATAGTATGGTTTAAGAAGAGAATCTGTGTACCCAAAATCGAGCACTTGCGCCAACTTATTTTGAGAGAAGCTCATGATTCAGCTTACTCTATTCACCCGGGAAGTACAAAGATGTACCAGGATCTTAAGGAAAAGTATTGGTGGTACGGTTTGAAAAGAGATGTTGCTACTCATGTTGCATTATGTGACGTGTGTCAGCGAGTTAAAGACGAACACCAAAGACCAGCAGGATTACTACAACCTCTCAAGGTACCTGAATGGAAATGGAAAGAAATCAGTATGGATTTCATAGTTGGACTACCTCGTACTCGGGATGGCTATGATTCAATATGGGTCATAGTAGACAGGTTGACTAAAGTGGCACACTTTATACCTGTGAAGACAACTTACTCAGGAGCCCAGTTAGCAGAGTTATACATGTCAAGGATTGTTTGTCTCCATGGAGTACCGAAGAAGATTGTATCAGATCGAGGAACCCAGTTTACCTCGCGCTTTTGGAAAAGACTACATGAGTCCATGGATACCAAACTAAATTTTAGTTCAGCTTATCATCCGCAGACGGATGGGCAAATAGAAAGGACAAATCAAGCGTTAGAACATATGCTAAGAGCTTGCGCTCTAAAGCATGGCAGAAGCTGGGATAAAAGTTTGCCTTATGCAGAATTTTCGTATAACAACAGTTATCAGACAAGTCTAAAAATGGCACCATTTCAGGCACTTTATGGACGAAAGTGTAGAACACCGCTTTATTGGAATCAGACTGGAGAAAGTCAAGTATTTGGTCTAGAAATTCTCCAAGAAGCGGAAAAGCAAGTGCAAATTATTAGAGAAAATTTGAAGTCAGCACATTCAAGACAGAAAAGCTATGCTGATAATAGAAGAAGAGAGTTGATGTTCGAAGTAGGAGACTTTGTCTACCTTAAAGTTTCACCGATGAGAGGAATGAAAAGGTTTAAGGTTAAGGGAAAATTATCACCTCGCTATATCGGCCCATTCAAGATTTTGGAAAGAAAAGGTGAAGTAGCCTACCAGTTAGAGCTACCCGATAGATTATCGGACGTGCATGACGTATTTCACGTATCACAACTTAAGAAGTGCTTAAGAGTACCAGAAGAACAGTTACCCATGGAAGAACTGAATGTCAATGAGGATTTGACTTATTCGGAGTGCCCGGTCAGAATTCTGGAAACATCTCACAGAATTACACGGAGTAAAGTTATTAACATGTGCAAAGTTCAGTGGAGTCATCATTCGGAAGATGAGGCCACTTGGGAAAGAGAAGATGAACTCAGAGCAGAATTCCCTCAGTTATTCTCGAAAGTTCCTTAATCTCGAGGACGAGATTCTTTTAAGAGGAGTAGGTTTGTAACACCATAAAAGACATCAATTAAAAATAATGAATTTAGTTATTATGGTAATTAGGATAATAATTTTGTTTTAAGTGTCTAATGATTTATTTGCATTTTGATCATTTTCTTGGAATGCGCTTGATTGATTATCGGATGTTTATTATCAATTTTTTTAAAGGAAAACCTAGTAATTAATATAATAATTAAATAATATAATAATTATTAGTCTAAAAACAAGTATTTTATTTATAAATTGTTTTGGTGATTTTTTATGAATTTTTGAGCTATCTAAAAATGTATTTCGGAATTAGAAAAAAAAACAAAAAAAACCTAATCTAAACCGGCCCACTAGGGGCCCATCTTCCAAACCCTAACACCCTGCGCGCGCGCCTGCGCATCTCCAAGCCGCCGTTGCCTGTGTCCCTTCCCTCTTCTCTCCCCTAACTCTCTCTCTCCCCTAACTCTCTCTCCTCTATCTCTCTCACCGCCCTCTCTTTATCGCGCACCCAGGCGCGTGAGACCCAGGCGGCCGCCCGACCACCTCCCTGCTATGCCCAGGACCCTGCTCCTGTCCCGACCGTGCCGAGCAGCCGAGCCCCGACGGCGCCCAGGCGTGGCCTCCCCGCGTGCCCAACCGCCCCAGCAGCCGCGCCCTGCCGCGCCCAGGACGCCGCCCCGGCCTCCCCGCGTGATGTCGCGCCTCTCCCTGCCGCGCCGAGCACGCCCACCCGAGGCCGACCAAGCGCGCAGGCGAGCCCGCGACCTCACGCATTCAAGCAGCCAGTCGGCCCCACCGCGACGCGTCCGAGCCCAGTTCGAGCCGTCCAAGCACCATGAAGCCCGCGCGTCCGTTTGTTTCTCGCGTTAAGGAACATCACTGCTTCTGTTTCTTCCTCTCTTCACTCCTCCATTACTCTCTCCCTCATCAATGGTGCCATGATGTACTGCCGACCGTTCTCCTCTCCCTCCTGGCAGACCATCTTTCCCTCTCCCCTCCCTCTCTCTATAAAAGAGCAGCAGAACTCTCTCTCTCATTTCCCCTACCCGAGCTCGCCCCCCATCTCTCTCTCACTCTCCTCGCCGTTAGAGCCACAGCCGTCGTCGCCGGAGTTTCCCGTTCGTCGCCGGAGTTCGTCATCGTTGGAGCCCGTGGAGTTCGCCGGAACTACGCCATCCGTCGTCCGAAGTCGAGCCCCTGCTCTTCTCCACTCGGCCGAAAACCCGTCGATTCATCGCCGTCACACGCACGAACCCAAGGTTGAAGACAACCCAAATTAATTTGTATATTTTATAAAATACTTTTGATTCGATTCATGAATTGTATATTAAGTTTGTTGTAATATAAACACGTGTGATCCGCAATTTATGTGTATGTGCGTTATGGAATTTTTGGTAGAGATATGCGATTGTTAGTACACCGTGATATTTCATGTTAGTCGTGGCGATGATTTTTGGATTAGAGAAAGATGTCGAGAATTTAATAGTCACACGTTGGTGATAAAAACAATAGATAGGAATTTTTGTAGTTAAATTTGGTCACAATAAACTTTAGAAACTAGTTGGAGAATTATAGTCATAGGTGCATTTTAATGGATTTAGAAAATGGTATAGAACTCATGTCATATGAATAATATAGGATTTTTAGATGATTTATCTAATTATTTTATTAACATTTTCTTTTTATAAAGAAAGGAGAAAATATCATTAGTAGGATAAAAAATAGATTTTTGCTAGTCAAATAAACATGTTCGCAAATTGAGCACTTAAATTTTTAGAGTAAGCAAAATACTAGTTTATGTCAAAATAACCTCACTTGTGTTATAAAAAGTTCAATTAGTATTTATAGGGATTTTTAGAATGTTAAATTCATTTTTGCTATACTCAATAATTTGAGTTAGAAATAAAAAGGATAAAAGCTATTAATTTATTTATTAGTATTAAAGACGATAATAATCATTTAATTTCATTGGTGATGTTAAAATATATTAATACTAGTTAAAACTGTATTTATTGCATATACTCATAAATTCATTATTTAGGACTCATAATAATAACTATAATTGAATTAATAAGTATTTACGCGTTTAGGACGTATTTAAGGTATGATAAGTGCGATGTGTGTTTATTTGTGTAATGATGTATGTTTATGTAATAGTGCATATTTATTTATTGGTGTATGCTTTCTTTTTGTATGGCGACGTGTAACGTTATTAGAGGCTGACGGTGTGGTAGATGAACCGAATTCGTTCAAAGACGATCCGCAGGACGCGTTTGAGCAAGGCAAGTGGATTCTCCCTCTGCATATTTTTTTGTACCCACTCATTGCATCTAATAATGTTTACTTTTTGATATACTGCATAATTTGATGGGTTTTACCTAATTAAGGATTTCCTAGATTTACCAACTGTATTCCTTATTTACCCTGGGAAAATAATTAAGCTTTGCAAAATTTGTGCTACCGCTCAACTTAATGATTTTAATGTCACTCATTAATTGATATTAATGTTCAAAAATTGAAATTGGCAATTATGACATTAACCCGATGGTTAAAATGACATTATTTCAAATTAATTGGAACATGGAGTGACCACCCAGGATAACAGTGCAACCATGAGTGCTATCATGGCTCTGGCTTTGGTAATTAGCTTTATATGCTTAGTGCCTGACAACCTTACCTGAAATATGGGCAAGAGGGGGAGCGGTTGGTGCTGGCAGCCCACGTTAACATGGGGACGTATTCTTGCTAAGGTACCTCACCCAAGGGGCCACCACCATCGTCTTTAGAAACCTTAGCGGGTTGTTTCGTATTAAGTGTATTTTGTGAAAGCCTCATAATGGATCCCTAGCCATTCACCTCGGCAGTGTTTAAGGGTCCGATCAACCCGGGCTAGATGAGATACATGGCTTGTGGGTAAAGTTGTACCACCTCTGCAGAGTGTAAAACTGATATATCAGCTGTGCTCCCGGTTATGAGCGACATGGACTCCTCACATGATAATTGAACTTGAAGATGGAATTAAATTGAGATCCGATGATCTGCCAATGGTTTGCTTAAGTGGTTTCACTTAAGTGTTTTGTTATACTCATATTCCTTTGTTTAAATGGGATACTTGGGATTCACACTTATTAGTAATACAGGTGTTGTTAATAAAATGTTGACCAACTAAAATGCTTACTGCTCAACCTTAGCCTCACCTTGTTATACCTGCATTAATTTTTCTCCCACTTGATGAGCCCCGACCATAAGTGAGCTCACCCTTGCTAATATTTTGATCAGAGGGTGATGCTGGAGACTTTGATGGAGACTTTGGTGATGAGGAATTTTAAGTCTAACGATGCGCCGGTCATCTTCCTGTGGGAGATTGCCCGTGTTATTTATTTCCGCTTTACTTTGATGTGATACTTGTTCAAGATACAATAATGCCGATGATGTAATAAAGTATTATACTCTCTCTTTACGTCTTTATTGCATTGTCTTTTGATATATTACACTTGTGACATCAACATATGTGTGGAAATGGATCCTAACACACATATGGTATGTGCTCGGTTCTATCCCTGGAACCGGGTGTGACATGAGCTATATGGGCTGCCATCATATAAAACAGTAAATCTGGGCATTTGAACTGCACCCAATGGGCCCACAGACCCATAGGACCAAGAACCAGCCCGAACCGCCCCCTTACTAGAGATGGATCCGGATATTTATTTGGATGTCAAATTTTCGGTCTTGTTTCTTCGATTGTGAACAAATAACATATAGAATTTGCTATGTAAATTTATATTCTTGTTTTTAGCATTGAGACTATTAATCTTCACAAAAAACTAACATTAAATTCATTATATATCTTTTTAAATAATTTATATAAAATTCGGATGTCTATTCGAATACGGATTCGGATGTTTTTTCACCTTTTTTATTGTAGGGAGAAAATAATGTACATAAAAATTATATAAAAAATTATTTAAATACTTCGTAATATTCTTAATAATATTGCCAAAAATTAGCTTTAAATTATATGTATATCTATGCTAAAATATTAGATTTGTGATACAAGTCGGATGTTTTAGGAACATCCCTACCCCTTACCCAATAGGCCCACAGAACACTGGACCGTCCTCCGGTCACAAACAAGATATTTATCTCTCCAAGCTCCGTCCGCCGCACCGTGCCGTTTCGGCTGCGCGCCTGCGCCACCCCATCCCGAGGCGGGAGGGCCGGGAGAGCGGAAGCGCAAAACCCTCTTTCAGTCTTTCTGCTGCTCCGGCACCATGGGCGGCACCTCCAAGCTGCTCTCCTCCCTCTTCCTCACTTCCTCCCCGCTACGCCTCCGACCCACTACTGCCGCCGTCGCTGCGCTCTTCCTCACCTCGCCGGCGGCGGCCTCGCGCCGCCTGCTCCTGCTCTCCTCGCCTTCCCCGCCCCGCACCCTCTCCACCTCGTCCTCTTCCCTTCCGCACGGCTCCAGCCGGGCCTCCCCGGCGCCATCGCCCCAAGCTCCATTCCCCGAGTGGTCCCGCCTCGTCGACCGGCTTGCCGCCGCCGGGTACGGCTCCGGCGCTCCCTTTGCCGCTGACGATCTCGCGCTCGCCCTTGCCTCCGGATGCGGCCTATCGGAGGGGGCGCTGGCCGCTGTTTCCACGTGCCTCGCATTCGCGCGGGACCGGCCTGACCTCCTCAGGTGAAGAGAATCGCTCGGCTGGGTACCTGACTGAGCTTTGGCTGGGGTCGAAGTCTCTTAGTTTCTGTCTTGCTCACTAATTCGGGCGTGTGTCCAGTTCTCTTCCAAGGAAGGATGTGGAGATCCTGGTGGCCAATGCGGCGCCGTTCCTGTTCAAAGACGGGGAGGCATCAGCGCAGCGGCTTCGGCGCTACCTTGCTGGGGAAGAAACCGATGTATGTATGTATGTCATCAGGCTTCCGCTAATTGGTCACATTTCGTTGCTGCTAGTTTGGGCTAGTAACTGTTAGTTCAGTTATCTGCATGTGCATCAGTCTACTGGATATGACCTTGTTCAGCCCAACACACTAAACATGTGAAAATTTTGCCAGGTCATTGTTTCGGACAGAGCTGAAACTGTCGATATTGTTCGATATCTGCTAAGTTACACATACGGTTCTTCTGTCAGCGACTCAGAACACAAGAAACTTATTGATTCTGCCGTGAGAAATATCATGGCTGAGTTAGTGAGTTTTAGTGGTCTTTCCCAATCGTCCACTTTTGAGGAATCAACTCCCAACCAAATTTGCTCGAGTCAGCTTGAACGATTTTCCAGGCCTGCAGGGCAAAATATCGAAATGAAGCGAGGTGACTGGATTTGCACAAGGTATGCCACTTCTAACATTCTTCTTTTGTTTAACATTTGTGCTCCGCTCAATGCCTTGTATTGAAGTATGAACCTACCCTATTATTCATTTTGCTACTAGATATGGTGTATCTAAAATGCGTACCCAATTTTTCCAACCTGATACTATGGTCACATTAACCTGTAACTTTCTACTTGCTTTTTCTATAATGTACTCCGTATGTTCTTTCATCTGCTACTCTTTTTTTTTGTATGAAAATTGCTTTGCAACTTGCAGATGTAGCTTCATGAACTTTGCAAGAAATGTTAGGTGTCTTGAGTGCAATGAGCAGCGGCCAAAGAAGATGCTGACTGGTGGAGAGTGGGAATGCCCTCAGTAAGATCTGACATGCTAATTGCTAAATTGTTTGTATTAAGCGTATATAGCTTTGAAATAGCTGACTGTATTTTGTTCTTTTGCTAAGGTGTGATTTCTATAATTATGGGAGGAATATGTCATGCTTAAAATGTGATTGCAAGAGGCCAGCAACAATCCCATCGATTCCTGCATCTGTTGGTTCTGATTTAGGTGGTGTGGCACAGCTTCTTAGTGTAACGAGTGCTGGTAAATCTGAAATCGAGAGAAAACTTGCTGAAAGTGATAAAAAAGCAGAAAGATGGTTGAGCAAAGTATCTCAACTTCACGATTCAGCTGACTTAAGTAGTCTAGCAGAAGATGAGGACTTTCCTGAGATTATGCCTATGCGCAAGGGGGTGAATAAGTTTGTGGTGAGCATGCACAAAACACCACTGGAAAGAAGGCTTACAAATGCACAGTACAGAAGTAACAATAGCCCCCCAGCATCCGACCCAAAGATAAGTCAAACTTTGGACAGTATACTTGGGCGTTCAACTCCTACTACAGCCCCAAACAATCAATCTGTTACTAGTGATGCATCTACTGAAGCTCTGAAGAAATCAACAGACCACCTTGGTGGCATTAATCCTGTTCCGTTTGTGCCCCTGTCTGCAGATCTCTTTGCAAAACCACAGACTAATAATGGACATAGCAATCAGAATGGAAAAATCAATGCAGAAGATGACAGTTCCATGGTAAATAATACAGTCCCTTTACCTGAGAGGCAAAACACAGGATCATTAGATACCGCTGAGATATGGTCTGAGAAAGTAGCAGAACCTGACAATGCAAAGGATTCCCCAAGTGCAGTTTCTGATGAAAATTTTCCTGAGATTATGCCGATAAGGAAAGGTGAAAACCGATTTGTTGTTAGTAAGAAAAAAGATCGCTCATTGACATCACAACAGTACAAAAGGCGCAGTATTCTTGAGCAGGCAGACAGTTCTGATTTTGTCCCATTTGTTCCATTTCCTCCTGGCTACTTTGCCAAGAAAGATACACCAATAGAGAGTACTACAGACACAGGAATCGTGCCCGAAGGCAGTCAACCAAAAGGTAACCTGAATAATGGGAACTGGAACATAAATTATAATAAACATCAATCACAATCTCATGGGGCACAATGTAGGCTTAGTGGTGCTGCATATACTGGCACTCGGATCATGGGCAACTCCCAGGGGAACTACAATGGGAGCAGTGGTGAATCTACTTACCATGGAGCTAACTTTGAACAGGAACCTTATAACAAAGGTTATAGGAACAACAGCTATTGGAGCAGTGATAACAATAACAGCAACAATGCCTGGAGTAACAACAGCAATTTTAACAACAATAATGACTGGAGTGGTAACAATTCCTATAATAGCAGTACTGGGAACGGCAATAGCAGCTACAACAGCAGTCATGGTTATAACTACAATGGTACATGGAGCGACAGCAACCACAGTGCATGGAGCAGTAGCAGCAGCAACAATAACCAGAGTGGTTCATTTGTTGATAATAACAGTGTCACTAGCAGCCGCAGTTCCATGAATGATGCAAATCACGTGAGTCACAGCTCAGGTTATGGAGGAAGCTCAAACAGAGGTTATACTGGAAAGAGCTTGGAAGGATCTGCTGTAAAGGATCCTGATCCACTAGACATGTCCGAGGAAGCTAAGGCTGAGAGATGGTTTAGGAGGGCAGCTCAGATAAAGGACATCTCTGAGCTAGCGAACATTCCGGACGAGGACTTCCCTGAGATAATGCCGATGAGGAAGGGGGTGAACAGATTCGTTGTGAGCAAGAGGAAGACACCATTGGAGAGGAGATTAACTTCCCCACAGTACAGAAGGAACCTGCCAATTGTCAGATCTGAAACGGACAAGGATGCTAGCTGAAAACAGAGGTATGATTGCCTGCATACTACCAGTATACCACCACAGCCTTAACTGTGATGCGATTGCGATGTACCATTTTTTTTTTGTGACGATAAGCGAGCGATCGGAAACAGAAATCATGGAAAACAATACCCCAAGATAGTTTTCTGTATAGTAAAATTTTGTTCGCAAGCCTGAGGTTTGCGGGATTGTCTTTGCTACTTGTAAACTATACAGATTTGCGTTGTACTAAAACCCTTTTTAACATTCAACCTCCGTTTTTTTATTCCAACCATTTTAAAGCTATCTGTAAAAATAACATCATAAAAAAGTTACAAAAACTACATCAAAAAAGAATTACCAAAGCTGATCTGTTTGGCCGCTACAAACTTCGGACATGTTTTGTTGACTGTCTAACTTGTTTGTCTTTTTTTGGTTTAAGATTAGTTTTTCAATTTGACTGATTAAGGTTCTGTTTATTTTGGATTATAATCTGCTCAGATTATATAATCCAGATTATATAATCCAACGTAATTAATCTATCCAGCGGGTAAACAAACATCCAGATTATAGGTTCAGATTATAATAATTTCATAATCTCCTAAAAAATAGTTTATTTTAAATTATTTTTAGCAAAAGTCCACCCACTACCTATGGTTTATGTTATGTACATAAAAATTACAAAATCTGCTATCATCTCCTTTCTATTTTATCAGCCGCCCATTTCTCCATCCCAGCGCATCTCACCTCCACCCCACCGCCGCCTGCGCTGCGCACACGCCAATCTCGCCCCCCTGTGCATCACCTACATCACGCGGCGTCGTCCTTGCTGTGAGGAGACAATTGCCATTATAAAACATCAGAGAAACGGTTTCGAAGAATCAGAGGCGTTGCCGAGAGCTTCGCTATTTTGGAGACGCAGCCAGTAGGCAATCACTAAAATGGATACGAGACAGTGAATTGGAGCTGAGCAAACAGCGATTACTTACCTTGCGCCATTACCGTCGCCCAGCTCAGACGGCGTCTTCTTCTCTCCGTCGCGGACAGACTTGCCGCCGCGGTCAGCTCTTGCGCCGCGCCGCGGACAGCTCTTGCGTCTCCTCTGCGTGTAGAGCGTCGTCGTCTTCTTCTCAACTCCCTTGCGGCGAGGTGAGTTCTCGTCTTCTTCCATTCGAAACCGCTCCTCTCAACTCCATTTTAGCTGAGTTCTCCTCGATTCCTATTGCTTAGGGTTTGTGTGAGTTCGGAACCATGGAGTTCGACCCCTTCGGCATTTCGCCAGACAGCAACTCCCCGGATCTACGCCCTGTGCAATCAACTGCGCCATTGTTGCCATTGGCGGCACCGAGTTCAACTGCTGGACCAGTGACAGGGGGGAAATAGGTGCCAGTGAGGTGAGATAAATTTACAGAACTGTGTCATTAATTGTGAAAATATTGTCGTTGATTATTGGATGCTTCTCCATTGTCTGTAATATAGGAAGTGCAGAGGATTGATGGAACAATACAACTAGACTGGGATTCGATTATAGTTTCTGATGAGTTGGATGAAGAAGGAAGAGTACAAGTTCCATGCGAAAATGAGGTATATTGTAATCTTGGACTGAATTCAGATGATGAGGCTGAAAAAAATAGAAATCGTGATACATTTTATAGCAGTGGTACAACTTCTCATTCGCAAGAAAGAGTGGATATTGACAACGAAGAACACCATGGTGATGAGGAATGTGAAGACTACATTCCAGATGAGAAGAGGGTGGTGTACAATAGGATTAATCCTTCTATGCAGCCAGGTTGTTTGTTTCCTAACATGAAAGAATTTAGGATTGCTATGCGTCAGTATGCAATAAAACATGAATTCGAGCTTGGAATTGATGTCACTTCGACAACCAGATACGTTGGATATTGTAAGGGTGGTGATTGCCCGTGGAGGATCTATGCACGCGAAGAGAGGAAAGGATTGCCTACTATTGTGGTAGCTGTACTGAACGATGTGCACACTTGCACATCTAGTGGAAGGAGGAAGACTACTACTCCAACTAGTGGTTGGGTTGCATTCCACGCAAAACCACTGCTCATGAAGAAACCACATATGGGTGCAAAAGAGTTACAACAAACACTACAGGGAAGTCATAACGTCACTATTGGGTATGACACAGTTTGGAAGGGGAAAGAGAAGGCCTTGAAAGAGTTGTATGGATCTTGGGAGGAAAGCTTCCAGCTCTTGTTCTCTTGGAGGGAGGCTGTACTTGAGAAGATGCCCGACAGTGTGGTTGAGATTGATGTTATTTTGGAAGATGGGAAGTACTATTTTAGTCGATTCTTTTGTGCCTTGGGTCCATGCATATCAGGGTTCCGAGATGGGTGCAGACCTTACCTTAGTGTAGACTCGACAGCATTGAACGGTAGATGGAACGGGCACCTAGCATCAGCTACTGGTGTAGATGGCCACAATTGGATGTACCCTGTATCTTTTTGCTTTTTCCAATCTGAGACGGTTGACAACTGGATTTGGTTCATGGAACAATTGAAAAAGGTGGTGGGTGATATCACAGTACTTGCTATATGCTCAGATGCACAAAAAGGCCTGATGCATGCTGTAAATGATGTTTTCCCGCATGCTGAGAGAAGAGAATGCTTCAGACACTTAATGGGAAACTATGTCAAACACCATGCTGGTTCAGAGCACATGTATCCAGCGGCTAGGGCATATAGGAGGGATGTATTTGAACACCATGTATCCCAGGTCAGAAATGTTCAGAAGATTGCTGAATACTTAGACCAGCATCACAAATTCCTTTGGTACAGGAGTGGTTTCAACAAAGATATCAAATGTGATTACATCACAAATAACATGGCTGAGGTTTTTAATAACTGGGTTAAAGACCACAAAGACCTTCCTGTTTGTGATTTGGCTGAGAAAATTAGAGAGATGACGATGGAGCTGTTTCATCGTAGGCGAAAGATTGGTCAGAAGCTTCAAGGAAGAATTTTGCCATCTGTCTTAGCGTTGCTAAAGGCTAGGACTAGAGGTTTGGGTCACTTGTCCATTGTAAAATGTGACACCTTCATGGCAGAAGTACGAGACAGCACAAATTGTATGACGAAACATGTGGTCAATGCATACTTGAAACAGTGCTCTTGTGAGGAATGACAGCACACTGGGAAACCGTGTCAGCATGGTCTAGCCCTAATAATAGCCCAAGATTGCAGAGATGTAGGCATGGAAAATTTTGTTGACGATTATTACTCGATTGATAGATTCAGGAAAGCATATGCAAGAAGGATCGAACCAATAGGTGACCGTTCGTTTTGGCCAACTGTTGATTACGCCAGCGGAGTGGTTGCACCGATTGCTAGAAGAGGTATTGGCAGGCAAAGGAAAAATAGAATTAAAAGCTGCCTCGAGGGTGGTAGTGGTAGAAAGACTACTAGCAACGACAATGAAAAAACGAAAAAGCGACTCAAAAGGCAATACACTTGTCCATTCCAAACACTGCCTCACAACTACATGTTACGATCAATTATTTCTTCAAACCTGTAGTTTATGACACGGTAGTGCTCTTCAAATGAGACATTAGCTTTAATCTCTTCCCACTTTAGGTCGTCAAAAACCATTTCCCATAGCTCTGGATCTTCTGTACTGTAGCCCTCGCTAAGTTCATCATCATCTAAAGGATGTTCATCATCTAAGGAAGGGCTGTCATCAATCTCCCAACTAGGATTCTTTGTTTCCAAATCTTGTTCACAGACAATTGAAGTTCCTCTAGCTTCTTGCACACATGATCCAAATGCCCACAAACCTTACTTATCTTGCCACCTTCTACTTCGGGGATAGTGGAACACAGTTTTTAACCGAATTCAACAGTGAAGAGTGCCTCCTCATTTCTTGAATAGCATATCTCAAAGAATTCTTTACGTTCACAAGATACTTAAAGTCGACAATTTCCTGTGTAACAACAAGATGATAATCACGGCGTACAAAAGATTACAGTTTTGCTTAGCTACAAATCGACCTTGTATAATCTGAATAGTATAATATTAAACAATGGGTCATAATACATACCACATTTGATGCCACAAAAGATTTAGTATAATATTAAACAATGGGTCATAATACATACCACATTTGATGCCACAAAAGATTACAGTTTTGCTGGGCAGATTATAATCTCATTTATTTTGTATAATCTGAATAGTATCTCATTTACAGTGGTGCTTAGCTACAGATCATAATACAACCAGATCACTAAATGAGTTTGATAATACATACCACATTTGATGCCACATTCAATGCTTCGACCTTGTCGACGGCAATGGCGGCGCACTCAACAGCAGCCTTGGCCTCCTTCTCTGCGATAATGGCAGCGCATCTCGCCTCAGCAGCCGCGACGGCAGCCGCACGAGCCGCTTGTACCGCATCGGCAACCACTTGGCTAGGAGAACGATCCATCAGCACGAGGAGCAGAAAGAGGCGGCTAGGTTTTCTCACCGGCGGCGGCGCCTAGGGTTCCAGTTTGGAAGCAGCTCGCGTCGAATACAATAGACGGCGTGAGGACGGAGTGAGTTTAATGTTGATCTGGTTACCAAATCGCTCTCTGTTTTCCATTTTAGTGATTGCCTGCTGGCTGCGTCTCCAAAACAGCGAAGCCCTCGGCAACGCCTCCGATTCTTCGAAACCGTTTCTGTGATGTTTTATAATGGCAATTGTCTCTGCTGTGAGACGCGGAGGAGGACGTGACGTCGGCATCTCCATCTTCGGTACCGGGCACGGTTTGGCTTCCCCGGAGCAGAGAACGTGCACAACATGGGTGGAGCCACCTCTGCGCGTGGTCTGGTGATTGGCAGCGAGCGCAGGCCGCGTAGGATAGCCCGCGACCAAGCGATGCTTTGGGGGCAACCGGCAACCACAACTCCGGCGACTTACATCATTACATGTCCGCGAACTAACGAAGCTCCATTGATGTCCCAACATGGACAGTTTGTTGTAGGAAGTAACTCCATCGATGTTACAACAGATACATGTGTGCTCCACATGTTCGATGAAATGCTCACAAGCCTTTGTCTCAAGAGAACAATAATCTGCATTTATATAATTTAGACTACCAAACATTTACATAGATTATAATCTAGATTATATAATCTATAAGCTGAAACAAATAGACCCTAAACTTAGGTCTTGTCCGAAATCTTTAAAACTAATAGTTAGTTGGTTCCAAACATTCAAAGCTAATATTCCAGTTAATTGTTAGCTAACTCATAACTAACATTTAGTTTATTAGCTAGTTCAACCCATCAAATAATTTGTTAACTGACTAACTATTAGATTTAGGGCCTGTTCGGTTCCTACGGAACGGTAGCTCTGAACAATTCCAGTCCGGATTGGTTGCCTAATTAATATAAGCATCGATCAACTGGATTAAATCCTGTTGAATTCCGGAACAACCGAACAGGCTCTTAGGGGTTTGAAACCTTGCCTTAAGCAAGTTGTGAGCGGTTAGGCAAGAAATAAACAAAACCTTGGTACCGTGGCCAAAATATGCTAGCGTGCCACGTGCATCAGTGCCACCACTTCCGTTGTAGCGTGCCTCGCGATAAGGTGCAACATTAGAAGAAAAACTATTTAGGTGAAGTATATGATATATCTTATAGGTAGATTTTATTTAAATATGATAGTTGTTTAAAAAAAGATGTATATTGTGTTGGCCGGTGGATTTGAATGCGTGTTTAAAGTCAATAATCATGGGTTGAACCTCCACTAGTGTATAATTTTAGTTTTTTATTATTTAAATTTCTTGTGGAGGAGCATGAAGAGATGCATGGAAGGGATGACACATGACGCACACAGCGAACTTAGAATAAAATAGGAGTGTGAATACACCTATAAGGATGAACATAAATGTTAAGGCGATGATATCTAAGTTAGACTGAGTAGAAGACTTTATGATAGAAATCTAAACTCTACTATTTGCAAGTTACAATAGAGAAATGAGTGAAGGCATGCGATGATATCTAAGTTAGACTAAGCAGAAGACTTTATGATAGAAATCTAAACTCTACTGTTTGCAAGTTACAATAGAGAAATGAGTGAAGACATGCTGTCCCTGGACGCACGACGACGGTAGAAACTAGTGCTCTATAAGAGTAGAGTAGGGGCTATATCTTTTTATGATCTTGGATATATTATAAAAATTATAGCATTTAATAAGATCTATAACTTTGTAATTTATATTTTTTAAGTTTTTCCATTTAAGATCGTTAAGATGGTAAAAAATCTATAGTTTATATATATATTTTTTAAGTTTTTTCATTTGAGATCGTCAAGATGGTCTAAAAATCAAATCAAGTTTTATTAATATATTATTCACGTACAAGCGTTTGCCATCTTAGAAAAAAATCATACCTTTCTTGTCTGTTATCAAATGAAGTTACTTTTTATAAAAAATAAGCTGTTGATGGGATCTACAACTTAATAGTATAGTTTTTTTTTTCATTTAAGACCATTAAGTTGCTAAAAACAATATAGAATTATAGCAGCACATCGTGTGAAAGTGATTGTCGTCTTAGAAAAAAATCATAGAGCAAATAAAGATACTTTTTATATAAAAGTTGTACCTCTTGATGGTACCTACTAACTATAACTTTATAATTTTGGCTTTTTTTTCATCCCAACTCGTTAAGATGCTAAACAATAATACTCCGATTGTCCTAAATTAAAATTTATTTTAGAGTGTTAATTAATTCGTACAATACTTATATATTTATTTATTTATCATCGTTTATTTAATTATAAACATAAAAATTAAGAGGTAAAACGAATACTAACTTTAAGTGGAGGGAGTAAAAAATTTGAGCAGTATACTGTGTACTTGAGCTTATCGTCTCACAAAAATCATATTCGTGCGATACGACTGATTACTAATGGAGAGTCAACCCAGAAGTTTAGGTGCTACCAAGGAACAGACCAAGATGATGGTTTGTTATGACAATGGTATGACGACGCTCGTGAAAAAGAGAGAGAGAGTACACGTGCACCAACAGCGTGCAATGGTGATGATAGTTTAGGGAACCACACATTATTACTAATTCATTTAGACTTTCGTTCTCGTTTTGCATAAAATAGTTAACTTGAGGACGGTGAAAAAACCATGTACGCAATCAATAATTGTAAATTTGGTGAGGTATAATAAACTTTGCCCTAGATGAGTTTGTCCAAACATTGGCCATCAAAGTGATCTAGCACGAATAAGACCAGCCATTTAGCAATCCATGCAATATACTGGTTGTTCGCTTTGATTCAAGTCCGCTGTTTAAATTGATGCGGCTGCAATTCATAGAGATAAAACACTATAGAAACAATATAAATTGGTATGCATTAAAGCCAAACGATAAGTACGTCAAGTCATTTGACTGGTTAATGTTGTCGTCCACATTCTGTACTGTTGTGCCACATTCTAGCCGTGGCATTTCAGATGCGCTCGAAACCTCAGGAGAATGCAGCTTTTTGTTAATACTTTGCGCGCATGTAGCTCGTGCAAGATCGATCCAGCTGCAAGAAACATGGTGTCGGTACAGCAAGATGCAGTGCAAATACTACCATGAATCATGAAATTTCATCAAATCCTTCTATGCTTTTATTGTGATGTTTGAATTCTCCTATCCAAGATATTCAATAGGATTTTATCAATAGGGCCTATTTAGATCGTTTCATTTTTGAGAAATTAAAATTCACTTCATTGACTAGGCTATTTGGTTTGGAATTTGACATTACATAACTTAAGTTTAGATATAAGTTTGTCTTGAATTTACGGGTGAGAGGTAAAAATTGATTCCTCATGATATGTTACTACTCTATAACTTACACAACATGCATTTCGGCTTGCCCCCCTACAGCAGATTATTAATTTCATTGATTGTTGCCTAAATTGTGACTATTAAAACAGATTTCAGTTCCAAGGATGCAAACAGGGACAAAAAGAAAAGCCCACTCAAGAAGCAACGATAAACTTAATGAGTACTCATTGTTCCTTTTATCTCAACTAGATATATGTTCGTGCGTTACTACGGAATTAACATATTTAATAATATATATTGAGCTCAACATATTTTATTAAGATATTTTGAGATTGTCAATGTGATTGCAAATGTGAATATCAACTTACCTACTTACTGTGGTTGCAATGAACAGATACAACGACAGTGCAAAAATAAACATGAAAGCAAGTGCTATGTGGGTTTAAAAGCTGAACTGAAACTGAAAATAGTAGTATCTGAAAAAAATTGTTCCACAGCCACAGACAAAATAATTGTTGCAACCTAACTAAAAAGTAGCCTTACAGATTCAACAACAAACTACTACTAAACTGTATCATAGATGAACATACCAAGCTACTTTTATTATTGACAATCTAAAAACAGAGCCAAGTTTCACAGTTGTAGAGAAAAGCAAATAGCAATCATCCAACACAAGATCCATTATGGAAACCACCAAACCTAAAAAGATCCATTATGGAAACCACCAAACCTAAAAAAGAGTAAATTATTTCGTTGAGTTCAAAAATATGAGAAATTAAAATTTTGAGTATATTCTAAAAATCTGACACATAAGAGATAAAACAATGTGAGCACCCTCATGCCGGCAACGATTGACCGATAGCTTCTTCATGCTCATGCAACTGCCACACCCTTCAGCTCCAGCGGCCATACTTGCACCGGTAAACGCAGCTACGCTATTTGTGGCCGAGGCATTTTTAGAATAGAGTAATGGATGATATATTGATAATAGATGAGATACAATATATATAGAGACTCAACCCTAACCCTAATGGGCCGGCAGCCCAACAGTGGTGCCGGCCCACACACACAGTCTAACACCCCCCCGCAGTCGCAACGGGGGCACCACACACGATAAGACTGGAGTGGATGTCGAAGGTATGAGCCGATGGATTAAAATCTCCCCGCAGTCGCAGCGTCGTGATGGTGCGAATGTTGCTGCTGGAGTAGAGACCGGTGTGTGCTCCAAGAAGACGATAGTCCCTAGATGCCGAGGTGGCCGAAGTCAAGGTGGTCGCGGTCGGGAGACACACAACAGAAGCCTGGTCTTTGGGAGAGGTTGACGTTCGAGCGTCAACAATCGGCAGGGCGACACAACAAAAGGGCACCGGCAGGCCGACGTTCCTGCTACTTCGATCGTCCGGGCGTCAAGGAGCCCCGCCAGGGAGACCGATAGCAGCGCACACGTCTGCACCGGTCATGGTGTCCGCGCCCTCGGCAGAATAGAAGGGGAAACGACAGATTCAGTCGGGAAGGCCACGGCAGCGATGGATCTAGCCGGGAAGACACGATCCAGCCAAACGGACGGCGGATCGAGCCGAAAAAGGTCGCAACAACGTGGATCCGGTCAGGAAGGCCACGACAGCGACGGATCCAGTGAAGGCAAAGAAGGGGGTGGGTGGCAGGGCGGGGCCTGTCGGACAAGGGCCTGCGCCAGACATGGCAAGGGGTGTAAACGGTGCCGGCGATGGGAGAAGGTCGAAGGGTGAGGCGCTGCTGCGTGGAGCGCCATGGGAGATGGGCGCTGAGTGCATTGGGGAGGCAAGCGTGGAGGAGCTCAGCTCCATGGGAAGGGGAGCAAGGCTGCTGGGGAGCACGACTGGAGGTAGGAGATGAGCAGGGAGGAGATGGAGCGTTGGGGAGCGTCGTATGAGGAGCAGCTCGGCCAGGCTGCTGCGCCGAGCAGAGAGGAGAGGAGCAGCGACGCGCGGCCGAAGTTGGGCGAAGCATAGGAGGCCAACAACATGCTCCAAGGAGGAAGACGGCTGGGTGAAGTAGACACGCCGGCATGAGGGGCCACGCCGGTGCTGGCCATGGGCACGCCGGCCTAAGGAGCGGCGCCGTCGCGAGCTGGTGGTCGCGAATCCAGAGCTAGCGGCTCGGGGTGGCTAGCGGCTGTAGGAAACGGGTGACGCCTAAGAGGGGGTGAATTAGGACTTCTAAAACTTTCACTAAACTAGGCCACAAATAAATCCCTAGAGCAAAACCTATGCAAATAATCAAACTAGAATGTGCAAACTAGGTTTTGTCTAAGTGTTGCTATCTCTACCGTAAAGGCTAAGTTTCAATCTACACTAAATAAGTATGAATACAAGATTGAAACTTAAATGCTTAATATAAATGTGGAAACTTAAAGAGCAAAGTAGAGAAGCAAACTCTCGTGGATGACGCCGATATTTTTACCGAGGTATCCGGAACCACGCAAGGTCCCGACTAATCCTCGTTGGTGCCCCTACGCAAAAGGAAGCCCATGCGAGGGCCAAGCACCACGGTCGAGTAACTCCGTAGAGAGCCGCGGGCCTTCTCCACGCGCAAGTGGTGCTCCGCTTACGGTTCCTCTCGGATGCTCCCCGTCGTCTCCACTGTCGAGCTTCCGGCCGAAACGCCGCAGGCCTCGTTCCCTCCGGTACACGGTGGTGGCCGTGACACAAACGCGGTTGTCACGGTCTCGCAAGACTCTCGCCCACTCGGTACAATTACAATGACTCACGCAAGAGCCGAGGGGTTGTGTGGTTTGTCTAAACTCACTCAACTAACTAGGATTCACCTAGAGCAAGCACTAATGCGGTCTAACTAACCTAAGCACTTCGCAAAGCACCTACGCTAATCACCGAGTGATTCTATTAAGCACTTGGGTGTTTGAGCTCTTGGAAATGTGCACTATATACCTTGGTATGTTGCTTGGGCTCCCACACCTTCAAATGGCTGGTTGGGTGAAGTATATATAGGCCCCAACTCTAAAATAGCCGTTGGAGAAAAGCTACATTTCTCTGCGGCACACGAGACAGTCCGGTGGTGCACCGGACAGCGCACTGTAGCCTGTCCGGTGCGCCTAGCTGTTGCCCTGTCAGAGCAGGTGACCGTTGGCGCCGCAGGCTTTTCACACCAGATAGTCTGGTGCTCACACTGGACAGTCCGGTGGTCTTCTCTCCGGGTGCCACCTGGAACTAGCCGCTGGGCTGCAGTTCCCTGGTGCACCGGACAGTCCGGCGTGTGGGCACCGGACAGTCCGGTGTGCCACCGGACAGTCTGGTGCACCTCACACAGACAGTCCACAACAGCACACTTGGACTTTTCTTGGATCTTCTTAATGTCTTCTTTTGAGGTGTTGCTTTTCTCAATTCCTTAGTCCAAGTAAATCTTGCATCCTGTGAACTACAAACATAAACACCAGAAAACTTATTAGTTCACGGATTGTGTTGTTCATCAAACACCAAAACTCAATTAGCCAAATGGCCCGGGGTCCATTTTCCTTACAATCACCCCTTTTTGGTGATTGATGACAACACAACCAAAGCAAGCAAATAATACAAGTATTTGAATAAAAATATGCAATCTACTTGCTAGGATGCACGTTTGTCCCCACAATGTGAAATTATGGACTTAAGCCTCCCCCTAACTCCATAATTCACTTACTTCCTATTTTAGGACCAAATAACCAAAACCACTGGAAAAACCATTTGTAGATATAAAATTTTAAAATTTGTGGAGTTTGGTGTTTGATATAGTTTTCATTGCTTTGGTCCCTAAACTTCTCCCCCTTTGGCATCAACCACCGAAAAGGAAGACATTAAAAGCATGTAGGAAGTAAATAAAAGCTTGTCCTCAAAAGATTACTCCCCCTATATGAGTGTTCTCCTTTAGAAAGAGTTTTCTCCTCCTTTAGAGATGAAGAAAAGCTCCCCCTGACAGAGATCTTAGGAAAAAGCATGTGAAAATTAGAGGTGCAAGACATGATTTAAAAAGACTAACTTTCCATATGCATAGGTAACAGAATATGAATTAACCACTTATGCATTTTTAGCAACATGGAAGTATATGATATGAAATATAGTCTAATCAAATATTGGAGAAGACATGTAAATGATACTAGATGTAGTCTCAAAAGATACCAATTGAAATTCAATGGTGTCGGCGTTTCGACCCCGGGGGGTCCCTGGACCGACGAGTAAATTGTCGCTACGTGCCCCAGCCCAGATGGGTCGGCGCGAGACGGGACACAAAGGGGGGAGAACAGCGAGGGGAAACCGCGGCCTTCGTGTTGTCCTGCGCCCAGGGCGGCTGGATGCGCTTGCAGTAGGGGGTTACAAGCGTTCGCGCGAGAGCGAGAGAGGGAGAGAGAGCGAGAGCCTTATGCGCCGGCCCGTTCTCCCGCGCGGCCAACCTCTCCGTACGTGAGCCCTGGTCCTTCCTTTTATAGACGTAAGGAGAGGGCCCAGGTGTACAATGGGGGTGTAGCAATGTACTAACGTGTCTAGCAGAGAGGAGCTAGAGCCCTAAGTACATGTCGTCGTGGCAGTCGGAGAGGTTTTGGCACCTTGTTCATGTGATGTCATGGTCGTCGGAGGAGCGCTGGAGCTCTGCGGAAGTACAGCTGTCGGGGCTGTCGGGTCCACGCTGACGTCTCCTTGCTGACATAAGAGGCTGGGAGCTGTCGCCGTCATGGAGCGTGCGGGGTGTCATCATTACTTGTTTACTGGGGCGAGCCAGATGGGACGCCGATCTTGTTCCCCGTAGCCTGAGCTAGCTAGGGGTAGGGTAATGATGGCCCTCCTGGCGACATGGCTGGTCCGAACCCGAGTTTGGGCGAGGTGGCGATTCCTCCGAGGTCGAGGTTGAGTCCGAGCCCTAGGGTCGGGCGAGGCGGAGTCCGTCGTCTTCCGGAGCCGAGGCCGAGTCCGAGCCCTAGGGTCAGGCGAGGCGGAGTTCATCGTCTTCCGGAGCCGAGGCCGAGTCCGAGCCTTGGGGTCGGGCGAGGCGGAGTTCGTCGTCTTCCGGAGCCGAGGCCAAGTCCGAGCCCTAGGGTCGGGCGAGGCAGAGTTCGTCGTCTTCCGGAGCCAAGGCCGAGTCCGAGCCCTGGGGTCGGGCGAGGTGGAGTTCGTCGTCTTCTGGAGCCGAGGTCGAGTCCGAGCCCTGGGGTCGGGCGAGGCGGAGTTCATCGTCTTCCGGAGCCGAGGCCGAGTCTGAGCCCTGGGGTCGGGCGAGGCAGAGTTCGTCGTCTGCCAGAGCCGAGGCCGAGTCCGAGCCCTGGGGTCGGGCGAGGCGGAGTTCGTCGTCTTCCGGAGCCGAGGCCGAGTCTGAGCCCTAGGGTCGGGCGAGGCGGAGTTCGTCGTCTTTCCGAGCCGAGGCCGAGTCCGAGCCCTGGGGTCGGGCGAAGCGGAGTTCGTCGTCTTCCGGAGCCGAGGCCGAGTCCGAGCCCTGGGGTCGGGCGAGGCGGAGTTCGTCGTCTTCCGGAGCCGAGGCCGAGTCCGAGCCCTAGGGTCGGGCGAGGTGGAGTTCGTCGTCTTCTGAAGCCGAGGCCGAGACGGGGCCGAGCCCTGGGGTCGGGCGAGGCGGAGCTTCCTATGTCACCCGAGGCTAGACTTAGCCGCTGTCAACCTCACTCTGGCGAGTGGCACGACAGTCGGAGCAGGACAGGTGGCGCTGTATTCCTGTCAGGTCGGTCAGTGGAGCGGTGAAGTGACTGCGGTCACTTCGGCTCTATCGACTGAAGCACGCGTCATGATAAGATGTCAGGCGATCCTTGCATTAAATGCTCCTGCGATATGGTCGGTTGGCGTGGCAATCTGGCCAAGGTTGCTTCTCTGCGAAGACTGGGCCTCGGGCGAGCCGAAGGTGTGTCCGTTGCTTGAGGGGGCCCTCGGGCGAGACGTGAATCCTTCGGGGTCGGCTGCCTTTGCTCGAGGCTGGGCTCGGGCGAGGCGATCGTGTCGCTTGAGTGGACCGAGCCTTGATCTTAATCGCGCCCATCAGGCCTTTGCAGCTTTGTGCTGATGGGGGTTACCAGCTGAGATTAGGAGTCTTGGGGGTACCCCTAATTATAGTCCCCGACAATAGCCCCCGAGCCTCGAAGGGAGTGTTGGCACTCGCTTGGAGGCTTTTGTCGCACTTTTTTGCAAGGGGACCGGCCTTCCTCGGTTGCATTTTGTTCCGGTGGGTGCGCGCGAGCGCACCCGCCGGGTGTAGCCCCCGAGGCCTCGGAGGAGTGTTTTGACTCCTTCGAGGTCTTAGTGCCTTTCGTGATGGCTCGGCCGGTTTGGTCGTTCTCTCATGCGAACTGGCCGTAGCCCGGGTGCATAGTCGAGTCCCAAGTTCTCGGGCTGGTATGTTGACGCTGTCAATGGTTTGGCCGGAGCCGGGTTCGCGAGAGCAACCCCCGAGCCTTCGCACAGAGCGAGAGGACGGTCAAGGACAGACTCAGCTTTTTTCATACGCCCCTACGTCGCCTTTCCGCAAGGAGGAGGGGGGGAAAGCGCCATGCTGCCCTCGGAGGGTGCCGAACATGGTGTCTCCAGTGAGTTGCTAGCGGGTAATCTGAGTGGACGCCCGTGCCCCATTCGTTAGGGGTCGGCTAGTGGCCCGGAGGCACGCTCCAAAAGTACCTGCGGGTGATTCGCCGGACCAGGTCCCCTTTTGACGGGGTCCGAGGGCTCGATGCCTCCCTCTGGTGGGATTCCGTTACGAAAATCACTCCCGCTGGTCTCAGAAATGTCCTAGGGTACCTCGGGAGTGTAGCCCGAGCCTTGGTTATGTATCGAACGTACCCAGGGTCATCCCTCGCTCTGCGTGGCCTGAGGCGGCTGTCGAACCCTTCGGGGGCCAGCCTACGAACCCCTGATCAGTAGTGGGCGCGGAGCCCGAGTGGCCTGAGGCGGCTGTTGAACCCTTCCGAGGGGCTAGCCTTCGAACCTCTGACCAGTAGTGGGCACGGAGCCCGAGTGCTCTGAGGCGGCTGTCGAACCCTTCAGAGGGGCCAGCCTTCGAACCTCTGATCAGTAGGGGGGCTCGGGGCCCGTTTCCTTCGTGGAGAAGGATCCCTTTTGAAGTATCCCCTTTCCCGGTCCCTGTGGCAAGAGAGAGAAAGAGGAAGTGGAAAAGGATACGAAATCGAACGTCGTGGCGTACCTTTTTGACACGGTCATTATGGCGGAGGTAAAGCGTCGCCCGCTTTGCCTGCCAAAGGTGCCGCCTGCCCTGCCGCAGAGTTAATGCGACGGGACAAGTGGTTCGTAGGGCAGCCGTTGTGCGTGCGCGAGCCATTGGAGGAACGGAACACGGGCGCGTCGTCTTCACGCCGTGGGAGAGGGTTCTCTCGCTGTTCCAGGAGGGGACGTGAGCCTGCAGATGATTTGACTGCTGCTCCTGCTCGCCTGCCATCGCCATTATTACCGGCCCATTTTTGGCCGTATCGACCTTCGCGCCTTCTCCCGCGGCTAACTGACCCGTGACCGGCGTGCCTGGTTGGCACTGCTGGGCGTCGGGCGAGGGTTGCCTCGAGTCGCGGCACCGGTTCCGCAGTCGAGGAGGCGCGGGACTGGCGCGAGTGGCGGTGCAGTTTCTCGCACGTAGTAACCGACGCGCTAGTTACATGACGTGTGGGCCTAGGCCTCCAAGCTGGACGTGTCGAAGTCGGAAGGGTGCGCCCTCTTGGTGCGGTTGCATGCCACCCGCATGGCGGTCCGCCCTTTCACCCGCTGGTCCGGGCGATAGTGGAGGAATGCTTGTAACCGCTGGGCTGTTATGCGCTCCGCGCGTGGCGGTTTGGCTCCTTCTGTCCTGGGGCAGCTTGCCTGACGTGTGGGACCCAGCCCCCGTGTCGTAGGGGAAGGACCTTGGAGCGTGTTGGAGAAGACTCAGTCCGCGACGGCTGAGGACGCAAGTGGGGAGAGTCGCCTTTAAAAGGAGGGTGACCCCCTTGGATGGCAACCAAGTCTTCGCACTCCATGTATCGCATACTTCCATCTTCCGAGCCCCCGGATGGGGAGTGCTCGCGTCGCTTTCGTCTTGCTGTTGTTGGAGGAACGCAACTTCGCGGAAGTTGGTACCTTTCAGCCATCGCTCGGCTTCAAGGATTTTCATCAAGCAGCCCGGCTGCATCCCCTCGCCGGTGGTCACCCAAGACGGTGACCACCAGTTCGATGGTGGGGAGAAGCGAGCCGGGCTGCGACCTCTGCCCCGCCCTCAGCTTCAAGGATCTTCATCATCCTTGCTGGGGCGGAGGGCGGGCTGAGCCGGAGCTCTACCTCTCGCACGGGTTCGTGGGTCATCCTCTCCTTCAGCATTCAGGGGAGAGGGTGCTCACTGGCCTAGCGGGAGGGGCAGACTTCGACAACGCGGGGCTGGCCGCGAGCGTCGTCAGCTTCAGCGCGTCGGGCTCGCTGGCTCAGCTGGCTCTGGCTCGGCGCTCGGTGCCCCCTCCCGCCGTACGAGCGGTCGCTGCGCCGCGCGCACCGGAGGGCCGCCCAAGACGTCGCGCGCTGCTAGCGCGGCGTTCGTGTTCTTGGGCGGTCCTGCCTTTGCTCCGGTACGACGCCTCTTGTAAGACCCAAAAATGTATACAGTGATAATACAACCGATCTTCTTATTTGTGTTTCATACATTCATTTCAACACGAGAATAATTGTAATTAAGAATGAGTAAATAAAAGAAATAAGACATGAACAACTTGTGCACCATGCTGGAGTTTATTGGATTGTGTATTTATAAACAATGGTAATATCGATAAAAATATAATTAAGTTAATATGGTGATTTGAGACCTAATTTGCAATTTTAGAAATTGGAGAAGTAAAGGAAAACTACTATACAAAATAAAACAAATATGGGATAAATAAAACCTTGCTATGATGGTTTGACCAAACTGCATAATTAAAATAGGTTCAAATTCCCAAGTAAGTTTGAATCTAAATTTGGATTTAAAAGAGTTAAGGATAAAAGAAAACAGGAAATAAAAAAAAGGAATACATGGCAACTGGGCCGCAGACCACCTATTTGGCCCACTTGCGTTTTCCTCCTGCGCGGCCTACTCCACCTCCTTCTTCTTCTTTTTTTTATTTTCTCTTTGCTTTAAGAGACTGACATGTGGGCCCCCTCGCCTGACAAACTTTCTTCCCCGTGAGGATCGGACGCGCTGACCGAAGAACACCTCCAGCTCTGTGCGTCTTCTTGCAACCACCTCGCCGAACGGAGCGGCGGGAATTGTGGCAACGATCACGGCAACTACGGGGGACCGAGTCCAGCTTGGAATCTTTGAAAGCGAGACCCTCGGCCTATAAAGCGTCGTGCACCAGGCCCTCGCGGTTTCCCCTTTTACAGCACTGCCGCCGTGAGCCATTAACGAAAAAGAAAACAAGCCGCCTCCGTCCAGGGGTTAGCCAGGCGCAGCGTACACGTGTGGAACCTGGGCGCTTCTCCGGCTGGCGTGGTTCATCACCACGCTACTATCCTCCGGTGAGAATCCTCTGACTGCTCCTGCTTGTTCAACCATACATAGAGCATTCCTTAGGTTTGGATTCTGCAGCGCGGGTCTACCAGTGTGCTGTGCGCGTTGGGGCTTTTACTAGGCTGGGGGATCGATTATGCTCTGGGCGGTCCTGGGGTTGGCGAACGACCGGTGTTCGCCTGCCAGGCCTTGGGCAGGCACCAGCTGGTCATGGCGATGGGGGGGGGGGTGATGCGCGCTAGTGCCAGGCGCCGGCCGGAGGTAGATGGCGCCCTGGCGTAATGCTCCATCGGGGAAGAAGATGCGTTAGCCATTGATCCGGCAGAGTGCGGTTGGGATTAAATCCTAGTGTACCGTTTTGGCCGAGGGAGTAGTGGTCGTTGATTTCGCATCCTACGGTTGTTACTAGATCTAGAGGTAATTGAATCCGGATCCTCGATCCTGGATCCAACGACCCTCGCAGCATACCGGTTCGGGTAAGCACTGGTCTAATCGTGGCCATCCACTTTAGATCGGACGGCTGTAAAAACGAGATACCCCCCCTTCGCGGGCCAATTTTACTTAAGAGCCCCTCCGAAATCCTAAAAATAAACCCGCCGTCCAGTTTTACTATGCACTGAGTCTAAGATATCTTGCGCAGGGCCCCCTGACCTTTCTGGTAAATGAGGCCCAGTCCAGAGATAGTTTAAATCGAATAAATGAATAGAAAATGGATTTCTAACATGAAAATAATTACTAGAACTTTATAAATTCATAGAAAATTCATACTAACTCCAAATCACTTCATTCCAGTTCCTAAAATTTTGTAGTTTTATTCTCTACCACTTAGTGTCTCTGTTTTATCATGACAATAGTAAGAAAATTAATCCCACACTTAATCCTATTTTAAACACATAAAACCTTTGAAAATCCATAACTTAAATTCTATAACTCCAAAAATTATGATTCCTGTTCCTAGAATTTTATTTTAATGTGTAGATTATTACTGTGTATTTTATTTATATGTTTGGTGTAATGTTAATTTCTCTATATGCACTGTGCTTGTTTGTATTGTGACGAGTAGAAGAGCCCGTGACCGAGGACCCTGGTGAGCAGCAGATTGAAGTAGCTGAGCAGGAGCTCATTGAAGGCAAGTTGTGTCCTTGACCACTTTTTACCCAATAATGTTCTTTAATATCATTCATCCATGCATAGGTTAATTTTGATGGGACCCAATAGGTCACCCTAGATTGTTTATCTCATTACCTTGTTTACCCCTGAATCACTTGGGTAGTTTGCTATTGCTTTATATGGTTTTGGGATAATCATTTATTACCTCTATGTTCCAATTCTTTTTGTGTTATTCTATTTATGTTCATGTTGAGATCATTAATGTTAATTGAAACATAGAGCTTAACTTGAGTAACATGTGCCACCACAAGGGTTTAATGGGACGCCCTTGGCTGACTAATTAGGAAAGCTAGTGGAAGACTACCTTACCCGAAAGGGGCAAGGGCAGTAGGGGAGTGGTCAGTGTAGGGAGGTCCTTGGTTGATTTTGCTGCGATGGCGGTCAGCCAAGAACCCTGCATTGGAACTTCCTATAAACTGTAGCGGGTTTTCGGAAGCTAGTGGAACTTTGTAAAGGCCTCGTAGTGTTGCCCTGCCGCGCTTCCTAGGTAGAGGTGTATGGGATTCGCGACCCCTTGGCAGATGGGTAGCATGACTTGTGGGTAAAGGGTACAACCTCTGCAGAGTGTAAAACTGGTATACTAGCCGTGCTCGCGGTCATGAGCAGCTCAGGACTCTCTGATGTTTAAATTATGGAACTTAAATTCAATTTTGTCATTTGCATTGCATGGGATTATTATTAATTTTGTTATATTACTTTACTTATGGTTTGGTATTTACTTACACTTAGTAACTGCTAATAAAAGTTTGATCAACTACTTAAAAGCAATGCTCAGCTTTAAACCCCTATCATTGATTAGCCTTACACATCACATGAACTCACACCTTTGTGAGTTTATGTCCACTGGTTCCCCACAACTTGTTGAGCTATGATCATGTGTGAGCTCACCCTTGCTGTCTCACACCCCCCCACAGGAAAAGAGCAGGTGGTTCAGGAGGAGCCACAAGGCGAGGAGTACGATCTGATCTAGGTTGCGTTTCTCAGTTGACATTGGCGCCGACGATCCTTAGTTCGTTTTATCTTTATTATTTTATTTTGTAATAAGTCTTCTGCTATGTAATAAATACTCTGATGTTTTATGACATTTATCTCTATACACTCTGTTATTATATGTGTTGTCTTCTTGGCGCATGTATGAGATGCACCTGGCTTTGTTCCTTAAAGCCGGGTGTGACAGAAGTGGTATCAGAGGAAATGTTGACTGTAGGACGAAACCTAGATAGAAATGGACAAACCCTCTCCTACTTACCTTACTCTGACTCATTCTATACTTATCTCATCTTGATCTTGTCTCACCTTCTGCTACTCTACTCTGGTTAATCTTATCTTTCCTACTCTAAGACAAGATGGATTTCACACCTTGGAATCCTACCACTATGATCTTTTTAAGAGATAGGGAACCTAAGACAAAAATTTAAAACTATTTTCTCTATTTAAAAATATTGATTGATTGTTCTGATGATAAATGCTTGATTTGCCTCTTTGATTGATTGAAACATTATAGTCGAGCATCTTAGCATGTACCACTATAAGGTAATGTATTAGCTTTAGTGGGTGTCACACTAATCTACTTAGCTAATAAATCACCCAAAGTAACATGCTTCGTAATTACTTGCCTTGTCTACAATTCTTCCTTTCTTACCCTGTATTTCTAACCTAGATGGACTACCCCTATAGTGTTAGAAGAGAGCACTATAGATATGATCCTTGGTATGTCATGGTTAAGAAAGACAAAGGCAGTATATACACCGTGTTAAGGGAACCGTATAACTCACCAGTTCTAAAGGACAAAGATTTGAAGTTGGAATTACAGTGACTACCGCCACCAGACTAGCGACATTCTTAGCACATGGGAAGTTTGTTGGTGTCAACATCCGGGTGGTTAGAGATTTTCCGGATGCCTTCCTAGACGGGTTACCAGAGATGCCACCATATGGGGAAGTTGAGTTTGCCTTTGATCTCTTACCTGGGACTGCTCCTATTTCTAAACGGCCATACAGAACGTTCGTAGAAGAACTAAAGTTACTTTAGAAGCAATTAACAGAGTTACAAGAGGCTGGGTACATTCGTTCGAATTCTTCACCTTGGGGAGCACCGGTTCTGTTTGTACAGAAGAAGGATGGATCACAAAGAATGTGTGTGGATTATAGATCTCTCAACGATGTTACTGTGAAGAACAAGTATCTGTTACCCCATATTGAGGATTTATTTGATCAGATGAGAGGTGCTAGAGTATTCTCGAAGATTGATCTCCGATCCGGATACCATCAGATGAAGATTAGACCATCAGATATTCCCAAGACAGCATTCTCGACTCGATATGGATTATATGAGTTCACTGTTATGTCATTTGGATTAACCAATGCACCATCTTATTTTATGAACTTGATGAATAAGGTGTTTACGGAGTATTTGGACAGATTCGTCGTGGTATTCATCGACGATATTCTTATCTATTCCCAGAGTGATAGTGATCACGAGGAACATCTGAGATTGGTGCTGCAGAAGCTACGAGATAACCAGCTATATGCCAAGTTCAGCAAATGCGAGTTTTGGATTGGCGAGGTGCCATTTCTTGGTCATATTATTTCTAATGGAGGAATATCAGTGGATCCTGCTAAGGTTAAGGAGATAATGGAGTGGAGAGTGCCTACTACAGTTACTGAGATTCGGAGTTTCTTGGGACTTGCTGGATATTATCGGAGATTTATTGAAGGATTTTCTAAGATTGCTAAGCCTATGACTTCTCTTTTGGAAAAAGGAAAAGAATTTAAGTGGGACGAGAAGTGTCAAGACAGCTTTGATCAATTGAAGAAAAGATTGATGTCGCCACCAGTATTGGTTATGCCAGACTTACAGAAAGGATTTGATATCTATTGTGATGCATGTGGCCAAGGCTTAGGATGTGTGCTCATGCAAGAAGGACATGTGATCGCTTATGCTTCTCGTCAGTTACGGAAACATGAATTGAACTACCCCACTCATGACTTGGAATTGGCAGCCGTTGTGCATGCGCTTAAGATTTGGAGACCAAGTGCCAAGTATATACGGATCATAAGAGTCTGAAGTATATATTCACTCAGAAGGATCTCAACCTTAGGCAACGCCGTTGGTTGGAGCTTATTAAGGATTATGATTTGGAGATTCACTATCACCCGGGCAAGGCAAATTTGGTTGCAGATGCCTTGAGTCGAAAGGAGCATGTTCATTCAGCTATTGTTGCCCAGCTACCTGATGAGATTGTTGAGGATTTCAAGAGACTTAACCTGGGGATAGTTGCTCATACTGAAGGAGTCACTATTGATGTGGAACCTACCTTGGAGCAAGAAATCCGCAAAGGTCAACTTGATGATGCTAAAATAAAAGAGATTAAGGATCTGATTACTGAAGGTCGAGTTCCGGAATTTACGGAAGATGAGCAGGGCACTGTATGGTTCAAGGACAGGATGTGTGTTCCTGATATTGAAAGCCTTCGAGAGACTATATTGAAAGAGGCCCACGACTCGGATTATTCTATTCATCCTGGTAGTACCAAGATGTATCAGGGTTTGAAACGGAAGTATTGGTGGTATGGATTGAAAAGAGATGTGGCTGCACATGTGGCTATGTGCGATGTATGTCAAAGAGTTAAGGCTGAACACCAGAGGCCAGCTGGACTACTGCACCCACTGAAGATACCCGAGTGGAAATGGGAAGAGATTGGTATGGATTTCATTACTGGGTTGCCTCGCACCCAGAAAGGATATGATGCTATATGGGTGATTGTGGATAGATTGACTAAAGTGGCTCACTTTATTCCGGTGAAGACTACTTATAAAGGCTCTCAGCTAGCAGAGTTATATATGGCTCGGATTGTGTGTTTACATGGAGTACCAAAGAAGATCGTGTCTGATCGAGGTTCACAGTTTACCTCAAGATTTTGGAGAAGCTTTCATGAGAATATGAGCACAAAGTTGAATTTTAGTACAGCTTATCACCCTCAGACTGATGGACAGACTGAAAGGACTAATCAAGTATTGGAAGATATGTTGAGAGCATGTGCCCTTCAGCATGGAGGAAGTTGGGATAAAAGTCTACCTTATGCTGAGTTCTCATATAATAATGGTTATCAGGCCAGTCTGAAGATGTCACCTTTTGAAGCTTTATATGGGAGAAAGTGCAGGACTCCTCTATATTGGGATCAGACTGGAGAAAGACAGTTCTTTGGACCTGAACTTATTCAAGAGGCAGAAGGACAAGTTTGTATAATTCGAGAGAATTTGAGGGTAGCTCAAACCAGGCAAAAGAGCTATGCTGATAATAGAAGGAGGCCACTGGAATTTGAAGAAGGAGATTATGTGTACCTCAAGGTGTCACCACTTCGTGGAATGAGGAGATTTAAAGTCAAGGGCAAATTGTCCCCTCGCTATATTGGACCATTCTTGATCTTTAGGCGAGTTGGGGAGATGGCATACCAACTCGAGTTACCTGATAGTCTATCAGATGTGCATAATGTGTTCCACGTGTCTCAGCTCAAGAAGTGTCTCCGTGTCCCTGAGGAACAGTTACCCATGGAAGAGCTCAGTGTTCAGGGTGATTTGACTTACACGGAGTACCCGATCAAGATTTTGGATACTTTGACTCTGAAAGTCGCCTAGAGGGGGGGTGAATAGGGCGAAACTGAAAATCTCAAAAATAATCACAACTACAAGCCGGGTTAGCGTTAGAAATATAAATGAGTCCGCGAGAGAGGGTGCAAAACAAATCGCAAGCAGATGAAGAGTGTGACACGCGGATTTGTTTTACCGAGGTTCGGTTCTCGCAAACCTACTCCCCGTTGAGGAGGCCACAAAGGCCGGGTCTCTTTCAACCCTTCCCTCTCTCAAACGGTCCCTCGGACCGAGTGAGCTTTTCTTCTTCTCAATCAAATGGGAACAAAACTTCCCCGCAAGGGCCACCACACAATTGGTGCCTCTTGCCTTGGTTACAATTGAGTTTTGATCACAAGAACAAATGAGAAAGAAAGAAAGCGATCCAAGCGCAAGAGCTCAAATGAACACAACAAATCACTCTCTCTAGTCACTAGGGCTTTGTATGGAGTTGGGAGAGGATTTGATCTCTTTTGGTGTGCTTTGCAATGAATGTTAGCTCTTGTATAGTGGTTGGAAGTTGGAAAACTTGGATGCAATGAATGGTGGGGTGGTTGGGGTATTTATAGCCCCAACCACCAAAAGTGGCCGTTGCTGGAAGCTGTCTGTTCGATGGCGCACCGGACAGTCCGGTGCACACCGGATAGTCCGGTGCCTCCGCCACGTCATCAATGCCGTTGGATTCTGACCGTTGGAGCTTCTGACTTCTGGGCCCGCCTTGGTGTCCGGTGCACACCGGACAACAACTGTTCATTGTCCAGTGCGCCGGTATGGGCACGCCTGACGACAGCGCGCGCAGAGCGCGCATTAAATGCGCCGCAGGGAGCCGTTGGCGCCGAAATAGCCGTTGCTCCGCTGGTGCACCGGACAGTCCGGTGCACACCGGACATGTCCGGTGAATTATAGCGGAGCGGCTGCCACGCGAACCCGAGGCTGGCGAGTTGAGGAGGCCGCGCTTCATTGGAGCACCGGACACTGTCCGGTGTACACCGGACAGTCCGGTGAATTATAGCGAAGCGGCTTCAGAAATTCCCGAAGGTGGCGAGTTTAAGCTTGAGTCCTCTGGGCGCACCGGACACTGTCCGGTGTACACCGGACAGTCCGGTGCCTCCAGCCAGAGGTGCCTTCGGTTGCCTCTTTGCTCCTTTGTTGAATCCAAAACTTGATCTTTTTATTGGCTGAGTGTGAACCTTTTGCACCTGTATAACTTATACACTAGAGCAAACTAGTTAGTCCAATTATTTGTGTTGGACAATTCAACCACCAAAATTATTTAGGAACTGGGTGTAAGCCTAATTCCCTTTCAATCTCCCCCTTTTTGGTGATTGATGCCAACACAAACCAAAGCAAATATAGAAGTGCATAATTGAACTAGTTTGCATAATATAAGTGCAAAGATTGCTTGGAATTGAGCCAATATAAATACTTACATGATGCGCATGGATTGTTTCTTTATTTTTAACATATTGGACCACATTTGCACCAACAGTTTTGTTTTTGCAAATTCTTTTGTAAATTCTTTTCAAAGTCCTTTTGCAAGATAGTCAAAGGTAAATGAATAAGATTTTGCAAAGCATTTTCAAGATATGAAATTTTCTCCTATTGTTTGAAATGCTTTTCCTTTGACTAAACAAAACTCCCCCTCAAATGAAGTCTCCTCTTAGTGTTCAAGAGGGTTTCAAGATATCAATTTTGAAAATACTACTTGCTCCCCCTTTAGAACACAAAGAGATACCAATTTTGAAATTTTCCAATTGAAAATCATCAATTTATTTTAAAATTAGGGTGGTGCGGTCCTTTTGCTTTGGGCTCATATTTTCTCCCCCTTTGGCATGAATCGCCAAAAACGGAATTATTAGAGCCCATTAGAAGTACTTTCTCCTCCTTTGGTCATAAAATAAATGAGTGAAGATTATACCAACGTTGGAGAGTGATGCGGAGCGACGGCGAAGGATGAGTAGTAGAGTGGAGTGGAAGCCTTTGTCTTTGCCGAAGACTCCTATTCCCTTTCAATATACCTATGACTTGGTTTGGAATACACTTGAAAGCACATTAGTCATAGCATATATAAAAGAGATATGATCAAAGGTATAGTTATGTGCTATGTGTGCAAGTTTAGCAAAAGAAATTCCTAGAATCAAGAATATTAAGCTCATGCCTAAGTCTGGTAAAAGTTTGTTCATCAAGAGGCTTGGTAAAGATATCGGCTAATTGAACTTTAGTGTTAATGTAAGAAATCTCGATATCCCCCTTTTGTTGGTGATCCCGAAGAAAATGATACCGAATGGCTATGTGTTTAGTGCGGCTATGCTCAACGGGATTATCCGCCATGCGGATTGCACTCTCATTATCACATAGAAGAGGAACTTTGGTTAATTTGTAACCGTAGTCCCGTAGGGTTTGCCTCATCCAAAGCAATTGCGCGCAACAGTGGCCTGCGGCAATGTACTCGGCTTCGGCGGTAGAAAGAGCGACAGAATTTTGCTTCTTTGAAGCCCATGACACCAAGGATCTTCCCAAGAACTGGCAAGTCCCCGATGTGCTCTTCCTATTAATCTTACACCCTGCCCAATCGGCATCCGAATAACCAATCAAATCAAAGGTGGATCCCCGAGGGTACCAAAGCCCAAACTTAGGAGTATAAGCCAAATATCTCAAGATTCGTTTTACGGCCGTAAGGTGTGATTCCTTAGGGTCGGCTTGGAATCTTGCACACATGCATACGGAAAGCATAATGTCCGGTCGAGATGCACATAAATAAAAGCAATGAACCAATCATCGACCGGTATACCTTTTGATCCACGGACTTACCTCCCGTGTCGAGGTCGAGATGCCCATTGGTTCCCATGGGTGTCTTGATGGGCTTGGCATCCTTCATTCCAAACTTGCTTAGAATGTCTTGAGTATACTTTGTTTGGCTAATGAAGGTGCCCTCTTGGAGTTGCTTGACTTGGAATCCTAGAAAATACTTCAACTCCCCCATCATCGACATCTCAAATTTCTTTGTCATGATCCTACTAAATTCTTCACATGTAGATTCGTTAGTAGACCCAAATATGATATCATCAACGTAAATTTGGCATACGAACAAATCATTGTCAAGAGTTTTAGTGAATAAAGTAGGATCGGCTTTGCCGACTTTGAAACCATTCGCAATAAGGAAATCTCTAAGGCATTCATACCATGCTCTTGGGGCTTGCTTGAGCCCATAAAGCGCCTTAGAGAGCCTATAAACATGGTTAGGATACTCACTATCTTCAAAGCCGGGAGGTTGCTCAACATAGACCTCCTCCTTGATTGGTCCATTGAGGAAGGCACTCTTTACGTCCATTTGATAAAGCTTGAAGCCATGGTAAGTAGCATAGGCCAATAATATACGAATTGACTCAAGCCTAGCTACGGGTGCATAGGTTTCACCAAAATCCAAACCTTCGACTTGTGAATACCCCTTGGCCACGAGTCGAGCTTTGTTCCTTGTCACCACACCATGCTCATCTTGCTTGTTGCGGAAGACCCACTTGGTTCCTACAACATTTTGGTTAGGACGTGGAACTAAGTGCCATACCTCGTTCCTTGTGAAATTGTTGAGCTCCTCTTGCATCGCCATCACCCAATCCAAATCTTGAAGTGCTTCCTCTACCCTGTGTGGCTCAATAGAGGAAACAAAAGAGTAATGTTCACAAAAATGTGCAACACGAGATCGAGTAGTTACCCCCTTATGAATGTCGCCGAGGATGGTGTCGACGGGGTGATCTCGTTGTATTGCTTGGTGGACTCTTGGGTGTGGCGGCCTTGGTTGTTCATCCTCCTTGTCTTCATCATTTGCATCTCCCCCTTGATCGTTGCCGTCATTTTGAGGTGGCTCATCTTCTTGATCTTCTTGTTCAACATCTTGAGCCTCATCCTCAATTTGAGTTGGTGGAGATGCTTGCATGGAGGAGGATGGTTGATCTTGTGCATGTGGGGGCTCTTCGGATTCCTTAGGACACACATCCCCAATGGACATGTTCCTTAGCGCTATGCATGGAGCCTGTTCTTCACCTATCTCATCAAGATCAACTTGCTCTACTTGAGAGCCGTTAGTCTCATCAAACACAACGTCACAAGAAACTTCAACAAGTCCTGAGGACTTGTTAAAGACTCTATATGCCCTTGTGTTTGAGTCATATCCTAGTAAAAAGCCTTCTACAGTTTTAGGAGCAAATTTAGATTTTCTACCTCTTTTAACAAGTATAAAACATTTGCTACCAAAAACTTTAAAATATGAAATATTTGGCTTTTTACCGGTTAGGAGTTCATAGGATGTCTTCTTGAGGATTCGGTGAAGATATAACCGGTTGATGGCGTAGCAGGCAGTGTTGACTGCTTCGGCCCAAAACCGATCCGGTGTCTTGTATTCATCAAGCATGGTTCTTGCCATGTCCAATAGAGTTTGATTCTTCCTCTCCACTACACCATTTTGTTGTGGAGTGTAGGGAGAAGAGAACTCATGCTTGATGCCCTCCTCCTCAAGGAAGCCTTCAATTTGAGAGTTCTTGAACTCCGTCCCATTGTCGCTTCTAATTTTCTTGATCCTTAAGCCAAACTCATTTTGAGCTCGTCTCAAGAATCCTTTTAAGGTCTCTTGGGTATGAGATTTTTCCTGCAAAAAGAACACCCAAGTGAAGCGAGAATAATCATCCATAATAACTAGACAGTACTTACTCCCGCCGATGCTTATGTAAGCGATCGGGCCGAATAGGTCCATGTGTAGGAGCTCCAGTGGCCTGTCACTAGTCATGATGTTCTTGTGTGGATGATGAGTGCCAACTTGCTTCCCGGCTTGGCATGCGCTACAAATCCTGTCTTTCTCAAAATGAACATTGGTTAGTCCTAAAATGTGTTCTCCCTTTAGAAGCTTGTGAAGATTCTTCATTCCAACATGGGCTAGTCGGCGGTGCCAGAGCCAACCCAAGTTAGTCTTAGCAACCAAGCAAGTGTTGAGTTCAGCTCTATCAAAATCCACCAAGTATAGCTGACCCTCTAACACTCCCTTGAATGCTATTGAATCATCACTTCTTCTAAAGACAGTAACACCTATATCAGTAAATAGACAGTTGTAGCCCATTTGACATAATTGGGATACGGAAAGCAAATTGTAATCTAAAGAATCTACAAGAAAAACATTGGAAATAGTATGGTCAGGTGATATAGCAATTTTACCCAATCCTTTGACCAAACCTTGATTTCCATCCCCGAATGTGATAGCTCGTTGGGGATCTTGGTTTTTCTCATATGAGGAGAACATCTTTTTCTCCCCTGTCATGTGGTTTGTGCACCCGCTGTCGAGTATCCAACTTGAGCCCCCGGATGCATAAACCTACAAAACAAATTTAGTTCTTGACTTTAGGTACCCAAACGGTTTTGGGTCCTTTAGCATTAGAAACAAGAACTTTAGGTACCCAAACACAAGTCTTGGGGCCCTTGTGTTTGCCCCCAACAATTTTGGCAACTACCTTGCCGGATTTGTTAGTTAAAACATAAGATGCATCACAAGTTTTAAATGAAATGGCATGATCATTTGATGCATTAGGAGTTTTCTTTCTAGGCAACTTGGCACGGGTTGGTTGCCTAGAACTAGATGTCTCACCCTTATACATGAAAGCATGATTAGGGCCAGAGTGAGACTTCCTAGAATGAATTTTCCTAATCTTGCTCTCAGGATAGCCGGCAGGGTACAAAATGTAACCCTCGCTATCCTGAGGCATGGGAGCCTTGCCCTTAACAAAGTTAGATAAGTTCTTTGGAGGGGCATTAATTTTGACATTGTCTCCCTTTTGGAAGCCAATGCCGTCCTTAATGCCAGGGCGTCTCCCATTATAGAGCATGCTTCTAGCAAATTTAAATTTTTCATTTTCTAAGTCATGCTCACTGATCTTAGCATTAAGTTGTGCTATGTGATCATTTTGTTTTTTAATTAAGGCTAGGTGATCATGAATAGCATCAACATTAATATCTCTACATCTAGTACAAATGGAAATATGCTCAGTAGATGTAGAGGGTTTGCAAGTTTTTAATTCTTCAACCTTAGCATGCAATATTTCATTCTTACTTCTAAGGTCAGAAATAGTATCATTGCAAACATCAAAATCTTTAGTCTTAGCAATCAAATTTTCATTTTCTAATCTAAGACTAGCAAGAGAAATGTTTAATTCTTCAATCCTAGCAAGCAAATCATCATTATCATTTCTAGGGTTTGGAATTGAAACATTGCAAATATGAGAATCAACCTTAGCTAACAAATTTGCATTTTCATTTCTAAGGTTGTCTATGGTCTCATGGCAAGTACTTAGCTCACTAGACAACTTTTCACATTTTTCTATTTCTAGAGCATAAGCATTTTTAACCTTAACATGCTTCTTATTTTCTTTAATAAGGAAGTCCTCTTGAGAATCCAAGAGATCATCCTTCTCATGTATAGCACTAATCAATTCATTTAATTTTTCTTTTTGTTGCATGTTGAGGTTAGCAAAAAGAATGCGCAAGTTATCCTCCTCATTTTTATCATCATCATCATCACTAGATGTTTCATATTTAGTGGAGGACCTAGATTTTACCTTCTTTTTGCCGTCCTTGGCCATGAGACACTTGTGGCCGACGTTGGGGAAGAGGAGACCTTTGGTGACGGCGATGTTGGCGGCGTCCTCGTCGGAGGAGGACTCGGTGGAGCTCTCGTCGGAGTCCCACTCGCGGCACACGTGGGCATCGCCGCCCTTCTTCTTGTGGTACCTCTTCTTTTCTCTCCTCTTGCCCTTTTTGTCGTCGCCCCTGTCACTGTCACTAGACATAGGATATTTTGCAATAAAGTGACCGGGCTTACCACACTTGTAGCAAACCTTCTTGGAACGGGATTTATAGTCCTTCCCCTTCCGTTGCTTGAGGATTTGCCGAAAGCTTTTGATGATTAAGGCCATCTCCTCATTGTCAAGCTTGGAGGCGTCAATTGGTTGTCTACTTGGTGTAGACTCCTCCTTCTTCTCCTCCGTGGCCTTGAAGGCCACCGGTTGCGCCTCGGATGTGGAAGGTTCGTCAAGCTCGTTGATCTTCTTTGAGCCCTTAATCATGCATTCAAAGCTCACAAAATTCCCGATAACTTCCTCGGGGGTCATTAGTGGATATCTAGGATTACCACGAATTAATTGAACTTGTGTGGGGTTAAGGAAAATAAGAGCTCTTAAAATGACCTTAACCACCTCGTGGTCATCCCATTTTTTGCTCCCGAGGTTGCGCACTTGGTTCACCAAGGTTTTGAGCCGATTGTACATGTCTTGTGGTTCCTCCCCTTGGCAAAGACGGAAGCGACCGAGCTCTCCCTCGATCGTTTCCCGCTTGGTTATCTTGGTGAGTTCATCACCTTCGTGCGCCGTCTTGAGTAGGTCCCAAATCTCTTTTGCATTCTTCAACCCTTGTACTTTGTTGTATTCCTCCTTGCTTAGAGAGGCGAGGAGAATGGTTGCGGCTTGGGAGTTGAAGTGCTCGATTTGGGCCACTTCGTCCGTGTCATAGTCCTCATCCCCTATTGATGGTACCTGTGCTCCAAACTCAACAACATTCCATATACTTTTGTGGAGTGAGGTTAGATGAAATTTCATTAAATCACTCCACCTAGCATAATCTTCGCCGTCAAAAGTTGGCGGTTTGCCTAATGGAACGGAAAGTAATGGAGTATGTTTAGATGTACGGGGATAGTTTAAGGGAATCTTACTAAACTTCTTGCGCTCTTGGCGCTTAGAAGTTACGGACGGTGCATCGGAGTCGGAGGTGGATGTTGATGAAGTGTCGGTCTCGTAGTAGACCACCTTCCTCATCCTCTTGTGCTTGTCGTCTTTCCGATGCGACTTGTGAGAAGAAGATTTTTCCTTCTTCTCATTGTGGTGAGAAGAGGAAGATCTTTTCTCCTTCCGTTTGGAGGAGTTCTTCTTCTTCTCCCTCCTCTTGGTGCGGGACTCTTCCGATGAAGTGCTCCCTTGGCTTGTAGTGGGCTTGTCGCCGGTCTCCATCTCCCTCTTGGTGTGATCTCCCGACATCACTTCGAGCGGTTAGGCTCTAATGAAGCACCGAGCTCCGATACCAATTGAAAGTCGCCTAGAGGGGGGGGGTGAATAGGGCGAAACTGAAAATCTCAAAAATAATCACAACTACAAGCCGGGTTAGCGTTAGAAATATAAACGAGTCCGCGAGAGAGGGTGCAAAACAAATCGCAAGCAGATGAAGAGTGTGACACGCGGATTTGTTTTACCGAGGTTCGGTTCTCGCAAACCTACTCCCCGTTGAGGAGGCCACAAAGGCCGGGTCTCTTTCAACCCTTCCCTCTCTCAAACGGTCCCTCGGACCGAGTGAGCTTTTCTTCTTCTCAATCAAACGGGAACAAAACTTCCCCGCAAGGGCCACCACACAATTGGTGCCTCTTGCCTTGGTTACAATTGAGTTTTGATCACAAGAACAAATGAGAAAGAAAGAAAGCGATCCAAGCGCAAGAGCTCAAATGAACACAACAAATCACTCTCTCTAGTCACTAGGGCTTTGTATGGAGTTGGGAGAGGATTTGATCTCTTTTGGTGTGCTTTGCAATGAATGTTAGCTCTTGTATAGTGGTTGGAAGTTGGAAAACTTGGATGCAATGAATGGTGGGGTGGTTGGGGTATTTATAGCCCCAACCACCAAAAGTGGCCGTTGCTGGAAGCTGTCTGTTCGATGGCGCACCGGACAGTCCGGTGCACACCGGACAGTCCGGTGCCTCCGCCACGTCATCAATGCCGTTGGATTCTGACCGTTGGAGCTTCTGACTTCTGGGCCCGCCTTGGTGTCCGGTGCACACCGGACAACAACTGTTCATTGTCCGGTGCGCCGGTATGGGCACGCCTGACGACAGCGCGCGCAGAGCGCGCATTAAATGCGCCGCAGGGAGCCGTTGGCGCTGAAATAGCCGTTGGCGCCGCTGGTGCACCGGACAGTCCGGTGCACACCGGACATGTCCGGTGAATTATAGCGGAGCGGCTGCCACGCGAACCCGAGGCTGGCGAGTTGAGGAGGCCGCGCTTCATTGGAGCACCGGACACTGTCCGGTGTACACCGGACAGTCCGGTGAATTATAGCGAAGCGGCTTCAGAAATTCCCGAAGGTGGCGAGTTTGAGCTTGAGTCCTCTGGGCGCACCGGACACTGTCTGGTGTACACCGGACAGTCCGGTGCCTCCAGCCAGAGGTGCCTTCGGTTGCCTCTTTGCTCCTTTGTTGAATCCAAAACTTGATCTTTTTATTGGCTGAGTGTGAACCTTTTGCACCTGTATAACTTATACACTAGAGCAAACTAGTTAGTCCAATTATTTGTGTTGGACAATTCAACCACCAAAATTATTTAGGAACTGGGTGTAAGCCTAATTCCCTTTCAGACTCGAGTTACAAGAAGTAAGGTGATAAAGATGTGCAAAGTCCAATGGAGTCACCACGGTGAAGATGAAGCGACTTGGGAAAGAGAAGAAGAGCTTCGCATAGATTTTCCCCACCTTTTCTCTAGTTCTTCTTAAATCTCGAGGACGAGATTATTTTTAAGGGGGTAGGATTTGTAAGACCCAAAAATGTATACAGTGATAATACAGCCGATCTTCTTATTTGTGTTTCATACATTCATTTCAACACGAGAATAATTGTAATTAAGAATGAGTAAATAAAAGAAATAAGACATGCACAACTTGTGCACCATGCTGGAGTTTATTGGATTGTGTATTTATAAACAATGGTAATATCGATAAAAATATAATTAAGTTAATATGGTGATTTGAGACCTAATTTGCAATTTTAGAAATTGGAGAAGTAAAGGAAAACTACTATACAAAATAAAACAAATATGGGATAAATAAAACCTTGCTATGATGGTTTGACCAAACTGCATAATTAAAATAGGTTCAAATTCCCAAGTAAGTTTGAATCCAAATTTGGATTTAAAAGAGTTTAGGATAAAAGAAAACAGGAAATAAAATAAAAAAAAGGAATACATGGCAACTGGGCCGCAGACCACCTATTTGGCCCACTTGCGTTTTCCTCCTGCGCGGCCTACTCCACCTCCTTCTTCTTTTTTTATTTTCTCTTTGCTTTAAGAGACTGACATGTGGGCCCCCTCGCCTGACAAACTTTCTTCCCCGTGAGGATCGGACACGCTGACCGAAGAACACCTCCAGCTCTGTGCGTCTTCTTGCAACCACCTCGCCGAACGGAGCGGCGGGAATTGTGGCAACGATCACGGCAACTACGGGGGACCGAGTCCAGCTTAGAATCTTCGGAAGCGAGACCCTCAGCCTATAAAGCGTCGTGCACCAGGCCCTCGCGGTTTCCCCTTTTACAGCACTGCCGCCGTGAGCCATTAACGAAAAAGAAAACAAGCCGCCTCCGTCCAGGGGTTAGCCGGGCGTAGCGTACACGTGTGGAACCTGGGCGCTTCTCCGGCTGGCGTGGTTCATCACCATGCTACTATCCTCCGGTGAGAATCCTCTGACTGCTCCTGCTTGTTCAACCATACGTAGAGCATTCCTTAGGTTTGGATTCTGCAGCGCGGGTCTACCAGTGTGCTGTGCGCGTTGGGGCTTTTACTAGGCTGGGGGATCGATTGTGCTCTGGGCGGTCCTGGGGTTGGCGAACGACCGGTGTTCGCCTGCCAGGCCTTGGGCAGGCACCAGCTGGTCATGGCGATGGGGGGGTGGTGATGCGCGCTAGTGCCAGGCGCCGGCCGGAGGTAGATGGCGCCCTGGCGTAATGCTCCATCGGGGAAGAAGATGCGTTAGCCATTGATCCGGCAGAGTGCGGTTGGGATTAAATCCTAGTGTACCGTTTCGGCCGAGGGAGTAGTGGTCGTTGATTTCGCATCCTACGGTTGTTACTAGATCTAGAGGTAATTGAATCCGGATCCTCGATCCTGGATCCAACGACCCTCGCAGCATACCGGTTCGGGTAAGCACTGGTCTAATCGTGGCCATCCACTTTAGATCGGACGGCTGTAAAAACGAGATACCCCCCTTCGCGGGCCAATTTTACTTAAGAGCCCCTCCGAAATCCTGAAAATAAACCCGCCGTCCAGTTTTACTATGCACTGAGTCTAAGATATCTTGCGCAGGGCCCCCTGACCTTTCTGGTAAATGAGGCCCAGTCCAGAGATAGTTTAAATCGAATAAATGAATAGAAAATGGATTTCTAACATGAAAATAATTACTAGAACTTTATAAATTCATAGAAAATTCATACTAACTCCAAATCACTTCATTTCAGTTCCTAAAATTTTGTAGTTTTATTCTCTACCACTTAGTGTCTCTGTTTTATCATGACAACAGTAAGAAAATTAATCCCACACTTAATCCTATTTTAAACACATAAAACCTTTGAAAATCCATAACTTAAATTCTATAACTCCAAAAATTATGATTCCTGTTCCTAGAATTTTATTTTAATGTGTAGATTATTACTGTGTATTTTATTTATATGTTTGGTGTAATGTTAATTTCTCTATATGCGCTGTGCTTGTTTGTATTGTGACGAGTAGAAGAGCCCGTGACCGAGGACCCTGGTGAGCAGCAGATTGAAGTAGCTGAGCAGGAGCTCATTGAAGGAAAGTTGTGTCCTTGACCACTTTTTACCCAATAATGTTCTTTAATATCATTCATCCATGCATAGGTTAATTTTGATGGGACCCAATAGGTCACCCTAGATTGTTTATCTCATTACCTTGTTTACCCCTGAATCACTTGGGTAGTTTGCTATTGCTTTATATGGTTTTGGGATAATCATTTATTACCTCTATGTTCCAATTCTTTTTGTGTTATTCTATTTATGTTCATGTTGAGATCATTAATGTTAATTGGAACATAGAGCTTAACTTGAGTAACACGTGCCACCACAAGGGTTTAATGGGACGCCCTTGGCTGACTAATTAGGAAAGCTAGTGGAAGACTACCTTACCCGAAAGGGGCAAGGGCAGTAGGGGAGTGGTCAGTGTAGGGAGGTCCTTGGTTGATTTTGCTGCGATGGCGGTCAGCCAAGAACCCTGCATTGGAACTTCCTATAAACTGTAGCGGGTTTTCGGAAGCTAGTGGAACTTTGTAAAGGCCTCGTAGTGTTGCCCTGCCGCGCTTCCTAGGTAGAGGTGTATGGGATTCGCGACCCCTTGGCAGATGGGTAGCATGACTTGTGGGTAAAGGGTACAACCTCTGCAGAGTGTAAAACTGGTATACTAGCCGTGCTCGCGGTCATGAGCAGCTCAGGACTCTCTGATGTTTAAATTATGGAACTTAAATTCAATTTTGTCATTTGCATTGCATGGGATTATTATTAATTTTGTTCTATTAATTTACTTATGGTTTGGTATTTACTTACACTTAGTAACTGCTAATAAAAGTTTGATCAACTACTTAAAAGCAATGCTCAGCTTTAAACCCCTATCATTGATTAGCCTTACACATCACATGAACTCACACCTTTGTGAGTTTATGTCCACTGGTTCCCCACAACTTGTTGAGCTATGATCATGTGTGAGCTCACCCTTGCTGTCTCACACCCCCCACAGGAAAAGAGCAGGTGGTTCAAGAGGAGCCACAAGGCGAGGAGTACGATCTGATCTAGGTGGCGTTTCTCAGTTGACATTGGCGCCAACGATCCTTAGTTTGTTTTATCTTTATTATTTTATTTTGTAATAAGTCTTCCGCTATGTAATAAATACTCTGATGTTTTATGACATTTATCTCTATACACTCTGTTATTATATATGTTGTCTTCTTGGCGCATGTATGAGATGCACCTGGCTTTGTTCCTTAAAGCCGGGTGTGACACCTCTTGTGCGGAGGTCGGTGCTTCGTCTGTCCGGGAGGATCCGAGTGGGGATCTGCCGGTGAGCAGATGGCTGCCGTCGTCGACGTTGAGGTGGTGGCGGCTGAAGAAGTCCTCGTTGCCAGCGAGATCGCCGCCGCCATCCACGCTCCAGGCCTCCGGCTCTTTGGCTTTGATAGCTTGTCCTCGCCCCTCGAGTGGGGACATGGGCGAGGAGCTCGTCGCAGCAGCGTCCGCCCTGAGGTCATCGCTGCTGGTGTTTGGCCACTTCGGAGCGGGGGTCGTTGTCGCTGCCACCGGAGCGGGCGTCGGTGAGCCACCAGGGGTTTTGTCGCCCCTCAGGCCCTCCAACGTGGGGGGTTGTTCGTACCTGCGGGGGTGGAACCAGAGTTCCGTTTGTAATGGCACCTTGAGTGCTGGCGTATGTTCATTGTGGCTGTCGGGGCCTGAACATGTAGGTATTTTTGGGTGTAATACCATGTTTTTCCCTCATTTTCGAGCACTGAGACTCGCCTGTCGGCTAGCTGAACCGCTTAACCAAATGTGAGTTACTCTGTGCGGAAGGTGACGAGTGAGGTATCCGTATCCCGGAGGCGTAGGAATCCCTCGGCTCGGTCGGCCTTGCCGCACAAGGCTTCACTTGTTTAGTCAAAGAAACCCTCGGCCGCTCTTCGATGAGCCGGAGCCAGGGGCAGCGGTGCCAGCACGGACAGAGGCGGAGTTGGCTCGAAAAAGGGAGCTTTGTCGACTGGGGCTTGGCTAGGACCAACGCCGGAGTCGAGTCACCGAGGCCGCAAGCCGGGCTGGTGTCCTCGGGGGACGGCTGGCTGAGGCTTTGGGGCGGCCGGTCGAGCCGTCTGCTCGGGCCGGGTTCCTGGAGGAGACCCCGGGCGGTGATGGCCCTAGCGTGGTGCTGGCGTCGTCCTTCGGTGCGGAGATCCTCCGCCTGTGTTGCCGTCCGAGGCTCGGTCGGACTTCACCGAAGGTGGAGTTGACGCCGAGGGTGCCGCTGCTCCCTCTCCATCGATATCTAATCCTGCAGCATCGGTTTTCCTGTAGTATGCATATGTTTTTTGCGGCCGCCGAGGCCCAAACATACTGTCGTCGTGTTGTAAAGCTGCGTTTCTTTTCCCCTTGTTTCAAGTATCAAGACTTGCTTGTCGGTGGCAGAATCGTTCATCCGAGCGAGAGTTACTTCTCACAGAAGGTGATGAGTGAGGTATCCGTATCCCGGAGGCGTAGGAGTCCCTCGGCTCAGTCGGCCTTGCCGCTTACGTGTACCCTTACTCGTCCGTAGGATTCTTTTGTCGACATGGTCGATATGGCACGAAAAATCGTTTCGACAGAAGAGTCTTCGGGTGTTAAGACTTGTTCAGTCAGCGGAACCGTTTATCCGAGCGCGAGTTACTTATCGCAGAAGGTGATGAGTGAGGTATCCGTATCCCGGAGGCATAGGAGTCCCTCGGCTCGGTCAGCCTTGCCTGCTTACGTGTACTCGATCGTTTTCAGGATCCCACCATCGAAGTAGTCGAAAAACACGGAAAATGTTCTTGCCGAAAGACTTTTTTCGAGGAAAATTTTGACGCAGAGGGGGTTCGCCCCTTCTAGCCCCCGAGGGAGGGTCGGGCTTTGCCGAGGCAAGGCCGACCCTTCCTTGATGGTTAGACTTCATATATAAACGAGGTATATGAACGGCTTGAAAACATCTTAAGGGTAGAAGCGACGTAGCTGTCGGATGTTCCAAGCGTTGCTGTAGACCTCGCCTTGACTGTTGCCCAGCTTGTATGTCTCGGGCTTCAAAACCTTGGCGATGATGAATGGCCCTTCCCAGGGAGGCGTGAGCTTGTGCCACCCTCGGGCGTCTTGTCGTAGTCGAAGCACCAAGTCGCCCACCTGGAGGTCTCGGGACCGAACCCCTCGGGCGTGGTAGCGTCGCAGGGACTGCTGATACCGCGCCGAGTGTAGTAAGGCCATGTCCCGAGCCTCTTCCAGCTGGTCCAGCGAGTCTTCTCGGTTGGTCTGGTTGCGTCGGTCGTCGTAGGCCCTCGTCCTTGGGGAACCGTATTCTAAGTCTATGGGCAAGATGGCCTCAACCCCGTAGACTAGAAAGAACGGCGTGAAGCCCGTGGCTCGACTTGGCGTCGTCCTCAGGCTCTAGACCACAAAGGGGAGTTCCTTCATCCATCGCCTGCCGAACTTGTGGAGGTCGTTGTAGATCCTCGGCTTGAGTCCTTGCAGAATCATGCCGTTGGCACGTTCTACCTGCCCATTCGTCATGGGGTGAGCCACGGTGGCCCAGTCGACCCGGATGTGGTGATCCTCGCAGAAGTCCAGGAACTTTCTGCCGGTGAACTGGGTGCCGTTGTCGGTGATGATGGAGTTCGGGACCCCAAAGCGATGGATGATGTTGGTGAAGAATGCCACCGCCTGTTCGGACCTGATGCTGTTTAGGGGTCGGACCTCGATCCACTTGGAGAATTTGTCGATGGCGACCAGTAGGTGCGTGTAGCCCCCGGGTGCCTTTTGCAAGGGCCCGACGAGGTCCAGACCCCACACAACAAACGACCAGGTGATGGGTATTGTTTGCAGAGCCTGAGCGGGTAGGTGCGTCTGCCTTGCGTAGAACTGACACCCTTGGCAGGTGCGGACAATTCTAGTGGCGTCGGCCACCACGGTCGGCCAGTAGAAACCTTGTCGGAAAGCGTTTCCAACAAGGGCTCGGGGCACTGCGTGATGACCGCAAGCCCCCGAGTGTATTTCTTGTAAGAGCTCCTGGCCTTCGGCGATGGATATGCATCGCTGGAGGATGCCGGAGGGGCTGTGGTGGTAGAGCTCCTTCCCTTTGCCCAGCAAGACGAATGACTTGGGGCGCTGCGCCAGTCACCGAGCTTCGGCTCGGTCGAGGGGCAGCTCTCCACGGTGGAGGTATTGCAGGTACGGGGCCTGCCAGTCTCGATCAGGTGGGACCTCATTCCGCTCTCCCTCGATGCACAGTGCCTCACCCTCGGGGGCCAAGGGCGCCTCGGGTTGAGCCGAGGGCGCCTCGGGCTCTACCGAGGGTGCCTCGGGCGGAGCCGAGGGTGCCTCGGGCTCGGCCGTGTCGCTGGTCTTGACCGAGGGTTGATGTAGGTCTCGGGACAAGATGTCCGGGGGAACCGTTGTCCGCCCCGAAGCTATCTTCGCCAGCTTGTCCACAGTCTCGTTGTATCGTCGGGCGACGTGGTTGACCTCGAGCCCGTACTTCCAGGCGCCGAATCTCGTCGCAGTAGGCTTCCATCTTCGGGTCGTGGTAGTGGGAGTTCTTCATGACTTGGTCGATGACAAGCTGCGAGTCACCGCGAGCGTCGTGGCGTCGGACCCCTAGCTCGATGGCGATGCGCAACCCGTTGACCAGAGCCTCGTACTCAGCCACATTGTTGGACGCCGGGAAATGGAGGCGCAGCACGTAGCGGAGGTGCTTCCCGAGGGGCGAGATGAAGAGCAGGCCCGCGCCTGCCCCTGTTTTCATCAGCGATCCATCGAAAAACATGGTCCAGAGTTCCGGTTGGATCGGAGCTGTCGGAAGCTGGTTGTTGACCCATTCAGCCACAAAGTCTGCCAAGACTTGGGACTTGATGGCCTTCCGAGGGGCGAACGAGATTGTCTCGCCCATGATTTCCACCGCCCACTTTGCAATCCTACCCGAGGCCTCTCGGCACTGGATGATCTCCCCGAGGGGGAAGGATGACACCACAGTTACCGGATGAGACTTAAAGTAATGTCGCAACTTTTGCCGCGTCAGAATTACCGTGTACAACAGCTTCTGAATCTGTGGGTAGCGGATCTTGGTCTCGAACAGTACCTCACTGATGAAGTAGACCGGCCTCTGGACGGGCAATGCATGCCCTTCTTCTCATCTCTCGACCACGATCGTGGCGCTGACCACCTGAGTGGTAGCGGCGACGTAAATCAAGAGGGCTTCTCCGACAGCGGGGGGCACCAGGATGGGTGCGTTCGTAAGGAGCGCCTTTAGGTTCCCGAGGGCTTCCTCGGCCTCGGGGGTCCAAGTGAAGCACTCGGTCTTTCTTAAGAGGTGGTACAGAGGTAGGCCTCTTTCGCCGAGGCGCGAGATGAAGCGGCTCAGAGCCGCAAGGCATCCCATGACCCTCTGCACGCCTTTCAAGTCCTTGATGGGCCCCATGTTGGTGATGGCCGCGATTTTTTCCGGGTTGGCCTCAATGCCCCACTCGGAGACGATGAACCCCAAGAGCATGCCTCGGGGGACTCCGAAGACGCACTTCTCGGGATTGAGTTTTACGCCTTTCGCCTTGAGACACTTGAATGTCGTTTCAAGGTCGGAGAGGAGGTCGGAGGCTCTCCTCATCTTGACTACGATGTCATCGACGTAAGCCTCGACCGTTCGACCAATGTGCTCTCCGAACACGTGGTTCATGCACCTTTGGTATGTCGCACCCGCATTTCTCAAACCAAATGGCATAGTAACGTAGCAGTACATGCCAAAAGGTGTGATGAAAGAAGTCGCGAGCTGGTCGGACTCTTTCATCCTGATTTGGTGATACCCTGAGTAGGCATCGAGGAACGACAGGGTTTCGCACCCAGCAGTGGAATCCACGATTTGATCGATACGAGGCAGAGGGTAGGGAACCTTCGGACATGCTTTGTTTAGACCAGTGTAGTCTACACACATCCGCCATTTCCCTCCTTTCTTTCTCATAAGCACAGGGTTGGCAAGCCATTCAGGATGGAATACCTCTTTGATGAACCCAGCGGCCATCAGCTTGTGGATCTCCTCGCCTATGGCTCTGCGCTTTTCTTCGTTGAATTGGCGCAGAGGCTGCTTCACGGGTCGGGTTCCAGCTCGGATATCCAGTGAGTGCTCGACGACTTCCCTCGGTATGCCCGGCATGTCCGAGGGACTCCACGCAAAAACCTCAGCGTTCGCGCGGAGAAAGTCGACGAGCACTGCTTCCTATTTGGGGTCGAGCTCGGAGCCGATCCGGATCCGCTTGGAGGTGTCATTGCTAGGGTCGAGAGGGACGGATTTAACCGCCTCTGCTGGTTCGAAGTTGCCGGCGTGGCGCTTCGCATCTGGAACCTCCTTGGGGAGGCTTTCCATGTCGGCGATGAGGGCCTCAGATTCAGCGAGGGCCTCGGCGTACTCCACGCACTCCACGTCGCATTCGTACGCGTGTCGGTACGTGGGGCCGACGGTGATGACCCCGTTGGGGCCTGGCATCTTGAGCTTGAGGTAGGTGTAGTTGGGGACGGCCATGAACTTGGCGTAACATGGTCTCCCCAGCATTGCGTGGTAGGTTCCTCGGAACCCGACCACCTCGAACGTGAGGGTTTCCCTTCGGAAGTTGGAGGGAGTCCCGAAGCAGACGGGTAGATCGAGTTGTCCGAGGGGTTGGACGCGTTTCCTGGGGATGATTCCGTGAAAAGGCGCCGCGCCTGCCCGGATCGAGGACAGATCGATCTGCAAGAGCCCGAGGGTCTCGGCGTAGATGATGTTGAGGCTGCTGCCTCCGTCCATGAGGACCTTGGTGAGCTTGACGTTGCCGATGACGGGGTCGACAACGAGCGGATATTTCCCTGGGCTCGGCACACGGTCGGGGTGGTCGCCCTGGTCGAAGGTGATGGGCTTGTCGGACCAGTCTAGGTAGACTGGCGTCGCCACCTTTACCTAGTAGACCTCCCGACGCTCTTGCTTGCGGTGCCGAGCCGAGGCGTTCGCGACTTGCCCACCGTAGATCATGAAGCAGTCGTGGACCTAGGGAAACTCCTCTGCCTTGTGGTCCTCCTTCTTGTCGTTGTTGTGGGCCCTGCCACCTTCCGCCGGTGGCCTGACCTTGTGAAAGTGGCACCGAAGCATGACACACTCCTCAAGGGTGTTCTTGACGGGCCCCTGATGATAGGGGCATGACTCCTTGAGCATCTTGTCGAAGAGATTGGCACCTCCAGGAGGTTTCCGAGGGTTCTTGTACTCAGCGGCGGCAACAAGGTCTGCGTCGGTGGCGTCACGTTTCGCTTGCGACTTCCTCTTGTTCTTCTTCTTGGTGCCGCGTTGAGCGGATGCCTCGAGGACGTCTTCCAGCTGGCGGCCCTGGGGCTGCTTGTCCTTCCGGAAGATGGCCTCAACCGCCTCCTGGCCAGAGGCAAACTTGGTGGCGATGTCCATCAGCTCGCTCGCCCTGGTGGGGGTCTTGCGACCCAGCTTGCTCACCAGGTCGCGGCAGGTGGTGCCGGCGAGGAAGGCGCCGATGACATCGGAGTCGGTGATGTTGGGCAGCTCGGTGCGCTGCTTCGAGAATCGCCGGATGTAGTCCCGGAGAGACTCTCCCGGCTGCTGGCGGCAGCTTCGGAGATCCCAGGAGTTCCCAGGGCGCACGTACGTGCCCTGGAAGTTGCTGGCGAAGGCTTGGACCAGGTCGTCCCAGTTGGAGATCTGCCCCGGAGGCAGATGCTCCAGCCAGGCTCGAGCGGTGTCGGAGAGGAACAGGGGGAGGTTGCGGATGATGAGGTTGTCATCGTCCGTTCCACCTAGTTGGTAGGCCAGTCGGTAGTCCACGAGCCACAGTTCCGGCCTTGTCTCCCCCGAGTACTTTGTGATGGTAGTCGGGGTTCGGAACCGGGTCGGGAACGGCGCCCGTCGTATGGCCCGACTGAAAGCCTGCGGACCGGGTAGTTCGGGCGAGGGGCTCCGATCCTCCCCGCTGTCGTAGCGTCCCCCATGCCTGGGGTGGTAGCCTCGGTGCACCCTTTCGTCGAGGTGGGCTCGACAGTTGCGGTGGTGGTGCTCGTTGCCGAGGCGACCCGGGGCCGCAGGCGCCGTGTTGCGCGTGCGCCCGGTGTGGACCGAGGCTTCTCGCACGAATCCGTAAGTCGCGGCACGATGCTCCGGGGGTACCCCTGCCTTCGGGAGGCAGAGCTTTCGGCCCGTTGGACCGCGGCATCTTCCAGGAGGTTCTTGAGCTCTCCCTGGATACGCCGCCCCTCGGTGGTGGAGGGTTCCGGCATCGCTCGGAGTAGTATCGCAGCTGCAGCCAGGTTCTAACCGACCCCACTGGAAACTGGGGTAGCCTTGGCCTGGTATCGTCGGTGATGCGGTGTTGGACGTCCTGGGCCAGATGACGCGCTTCTCCGGCCGGAGCTCGGCCTGCCCACTCCTGTCTGAGGTTCAGCCGAGGCTGCGCAAGTGTTCCTGCCTCCTCGTCGAGCCTGGCCTGCATCTCGCGGATTTGCTCGAGCTGTGCGTCCTGACCCCCCACAGGGACTGGGACCACAACTAGCTCCCGAAGGATGTCAACGCGAGGCGCAGGCCTAGGGGGATCACCGTTTTCTGGCATACCAAGATGGTTACCTTCGCCAAGACCCCCTAGATCGACGTGGAAACATTCGCGACTTGGGCCACAGTCCTCGTCGCCGAGGCTGTGGCTACCATCGGAACAATCGGAGAGGCAGTAGTCACACGCGGTCATGAAGTCCTGCATGGTACTAGGGTTACCAAGCTCGGAGAAATCCCAACCGGAGTCGGGCTCGTCATCTTCCTCGGAACCCGAGGGCCCGTAGGTCGAGACGGCTGTTAGTCTGTCCCAGGGTGACCGCACATGGTACCCCGGAGGGTTTGGACATGCCTTTGCGAAAGCCTCCACTGAAGCGGGGTCGCTTGGTGGATCGAAGCTGAATCTGAAAGGCATGGGATGGGAAACGGACGGTACCTCTTGATCGACGGGTGGTGACGAAGTCGCGTCAGGGGCGGACTGCACCGTTGTCTCGGGTACGAGGGCGACGCCCAGCAAGCCCTTCGCGAGCGTGCTGGCGTCATCCGTCAGCTCGATGTTGGCGTGTTGCGGGGAAACGACGCTCGTCTTTGTCTCCGACGCGAGGTCAACGCCCGGCGTGTCCCCCGCTGGGGCGCCGGTGCCGTCGACTCGCTTGACAGCTGACGAGGTGTCGCCCCCTGCTTGGCCATGCCTGCCCCGCCTCCTCCTCCATTGGCGAGGGAGGCGACAGGACAGAACTGAATGTTGCTCTTCCACCACGTGGGGAAGACGTCGTCGATTCCGCCGCCGGCGGGCGGGCTGACGACCGCCATTGTCATCGTCGCGTGGTGGAAGAAGGATTATCATGTCGTAGCTGCCGTCGAGAGACATGAACTCGAGACTCCCGAAACGTAGCGACGTCCCGGGTTGGAAAGGTTGCTGGGGACTACCCATCTAGAGCTTGACGGGAAGCTATTCGTCAACACGCAGCAGGCCCCTACCTGACGTGCCAACTATCGGCGTTTCGACCCTGGGGGGTCCCTGGACCGACGAGTAAATTGTCGTTGCGTGCCCTAGCCTAGATGGGTCGGCGCGAGACGGGACACAAAGGGGGGAGAACAGCGAGGGGAATCCGCGGCCTTCGTGTTGTCCTGCACCCAGGGCGGCTAGATGCGCTTGTAGTAGGGGGTTACAAGCGTTCGCGAGAGAGAGAGAGAGAGAGAGAGAGAGCCTTATGCGCCGGCCCGTTCTCCCGCGCGACCAACCTCTCCGTACGTGAGCCCTGGTCCTTCCTTTTATAGACGTAAGGAGAGGGCCCAGGTGTACAATGGGGGGTGTAGCAATGTGCTAACGTGTCTAGCAGAGAGGAGCTAGATCCCTAAGTACATGTCGTCGTGGCAGTCGGAGAGGTTTTGGCACCCTGTTCATGTGATGTCGTGGTTGTCGGAGCAGCGCTAGAGCTCTGCGGAAGTACAGCTGTCGGGGCTGTCGGGTCCAAGCTGACGTCTCCTTGCTGACATAAGAGGCTGGGCACTGCCGCCGTCATGGAGCGTGCGGGGTGTCATCATTACTTGTTTACTGGGGCGAGCCAGATGGGACGCCGGTCTTGTTCCCCGTAGCCTGAGCTAGCTAGGGGTAGGGTAATGATGGCCCTCCTGGCGACGTGGCTGGTCCGAACCCGAGTTTGGGCGAGGTGGCGATTCCTGGGGTCGGGTGAGGCGGAGTCCGTCGTCTTCCGGAGCCGAGGCCGAGTCCGAGCCCTGGGGTCGGGCGAGGCGGAGTTCGTCGTCTTCCGGAGCCAAGGCCAAGTCCGAGCCCTGGGGTCGGGCGAGGCGGAGTTCATCGTCTTCCGGAGCCGAGGCCGAGTCCGAGCCCTAGGGTCGGGCGAGGCGGAGTTTGTCATCTTCCGGAGCCGAGGCCGAGTCCGAGCCCTGGGGTCGGGCGAGGCGGAGTTCATCGTCTTCCGGAGCCGAGGCCGAGTCCGAGCCCTAGGGTCGGGCGAGGCGGAGTTCGTCGTCTTCCGGAGCCGAGGCCGAGTCCGAGCCCTGGGGTCGGGCGAGGCGGAGTTCATTGTCTTCCGGACTCGAGGTTGAGTCCGAGCCCTGGGGTCGGGCGAGGCGGAGTTCGTCGTCTTCCGGAGCCGAGGCCGAGTCTGAGCCCTGGGGTCAGGCGAGGCGGAGTTCGTCGTCTTCCGGAGCCGAGGCCGAGTCCGAGCCCTGGGGTCGGGCGAGGCGGAGTTCGTCGTCTTCTGGAGCTGAGGCCGAGTCCGAGCCCTAGGGTCGGGCGAGGCGGAGTTCGTCGTCTTCCGGAGCCGAGGCCGAGACGGGGGCCGAGCCCTAGGGTCGGGCGAGGCGGAGCTTCCTATGTCGCCTGAGGCTGGACTTAGCCGCTGTCGACCTCACTCTGGCGAGTGGCACGACAGTCGGAGCAGGACAGGTGACGCTGTATTCCTGTCAGGTCGGTCAGTGGAGCGGCAAAGTGACTTTGGTCACTTCGGCTCTGTCGACTGGAGCGCGTGTCAGGATAAGATGTCAGGCGATCCTTGCATTAAATGCTCCTGCGATACGGTCGGTTGGTGTGGCGATCTGGCCAAGGTTGCTTCTCTGTGAAGACTGGGCCTCGAGCAAGCCGAAGGTGTGTCCGTTGCTTGAGGGGGCCCTCGGGTGAGATGTGAATCCTCCGGGGTCGGCTGCCTTTGCCCGAGGCTGGGCTCGGACGAGGCGAGATCGTGTCCCTTGAGTGGACCGAGCCTTGACCTTAATCGCGCCCATCAGGCCTTTGCAGCTTTGTGCTGATGGGGGTTACCAGCTGAGATTAGGAGTCTTGGGGGGTACCCCTAATTATGGTCCCCGACAAATGGTGAGCTTGAGAGACATGAGAGTTCTTGAAGATTTTGCAGTGGAAGATTGTTGTCTTTCTCTGGGGACCTCATTTTCCTTACAATAAGACTATCACATGAAATAGACTTGAAAAGGTGTTAGTCTCAAAGTATTAGATTATAGAGTAACCTCCCCCTGAAGGTGTGCATACAAGTTTTGAATACTTGTAGGAGACATGCACTTTGATTTGATATCAAGAGGGGCAACTTATCTATAATCCGAACTTTGGCACATATAAGTTAAATGATACAACTTGTAGAAATCAAAATTTTCAATTGATGCATCATTTACTATGGAGTGATATAGAAGCTATGTGTCGTGCTTAACTAAACATTTTAAACCATGTAGGTTTGCTTAAGTATATGAATTGAAAGCAAGAAATCCTACCATGTGATTTACCTAGTATGCATAATTTTAAACAAAAGTAAATGACAAATGTAATACTAGGCAAGAAAGGTAAACTAGATACAAGGTAAATAGACACGCATATCTAAAAACAAGAAATACAATAAATCTAGTTACCTTAGTCATGGGTGGGAAATTTGGGTCCAAAATTTTCACTAACCCACTTGGAAATAAACTTGATTCAATATGATGTATCCCATGATATACATCCCAACTTTGCCAAGTCTCCAAATTTCTCGAGGACCTTCGGTCCACTCACTTCCCTTTCGGAATCCAAACCTTCTTAGTGCTTTTCATGGTTGAAATTATTTCCTTTGGTACCCAGATGCGTTTGGCCCCGTTTCCTTTGTTGGCTTGCTTGTTGGCCTTGATTGCTATCACCTTTCCATTCTTTTTCTTCTTGATCAAGTATGGTGTAGCAGTCTTTTTGTCGTATTTACTTACACTTAGTAACTGCTAATAAAAGTTTGATCAACTACTTAAAAGCAATGCTCAGCTTTAAACCCCTATCATTGATTAGCCTTACACATCACATGAACTCACACCTTTGTGAGTTTATGTCCACTGGTTCCCCACAACTTGTTGAGCTATGATCATGTGTGAGCTCACCCTTGCTGTCCCACACCCCCCCACAGGAAAAGAGCATGTGGTTCAGGAGGAGCCACAAGGCGAGGAGTACGATCTGATCTAGGTGGCGTTTCTCAGTTGACATTGGCGCCAACGATCCTTAGTTTGTTTTATCTTTATTATTTTATTTTGTAATAAGTCTTCCGCTATGTAATAAATACTCTGATGTTTTATGACATTTATCTCTATACACTCTGTTATTATATATGTTGTCTTCTTGGCGCATGTATGAGATGCACCTGGCTTTGTTCCTTAAAGCCGGGTGTGACACCTCTTGTGCGGAGGTCGGTGCTTCGTCTGTTCGGGAGGATCCGAGTGGGGATCTGCCGGTGAGCAGATGGCTGCCGTCGTCGACGTTGAGGTGGTGGCGGCTGAAGAAGTCCTCGTTGCCAGCGAGATCGCCGCCGCCATCCACGCTCCGGGCCTCCGGCTCTTTGGCTTTGATAGCTTGTCCTCGCCCCTCGAGTGGGGACATGGGCGAGGAGCTCGTCGCAGCAGCGTCCGCCCTGTGGTCATCGCTGCTGCTGTTTGGCCACTTCGGAGCGGGGGTCGTTGTCGCTGCCATCGGAGCGGGCGTCGGTGAGCCACCAGGGGTTTTGTCGCCCCTCAGGCCCTCCAACGTGGGGGGTTGTTCGTACCTGCGGGGGTGGAACCAGAGTTCCGTTTGTAATGGCACCTTAAGTGCTGGCGTATGTTCATTGTGGCTGTCGGGGCCTGAACATGTAGGTATTTTTGGGTGTAATACCATGTTTTTCCCTCATTTTCGAGCACTGAGACTCGCCTGTCGGCTAGCTGAACCGCTTAACCAAATGTGAGTTACTCTATGCGGAAGGTGACGAGTGAGGTATCCGTATCCCGGAGGCGTAGGAATCCCTCGGCTCGGTCGGCCTTGCCTCACAAGGCTTCACTTGTTTAGTCAAAGAAACCCTCGGCCGCTCTTCGATGAGCCGGAGCCAGGGGCAGCGGTGCCAGCACGGACAGAGGCGGAGTTGGCTCGAAAAAGGGAGCTTTGTCGACTGGGGCTTGGCCAGGACCAACGCCGGAGTCGAGTCGCCGAGGCCGCAAGCCGGGCTGGTGTCCTCGGGGGACGGCTGGCTGAGGCTTTGGGGCGGCCGGTCGAGCCGTCTGCTCGGGCCGGGTTCCTGGAGGAGACCCCGGGCGGTGATGGCCCTAGCGTGGTGCTGGCGTCGTCCTTCGGTGCGGAGATCCTCCGCCTGTGTTGCCGTCCGAGGCTCGGTCGGACTTCACCGAAGGTGGAGTTGACGCCGAGGGTGCCGCTGCTCCCTCTCCATCGATATCTAATCCTGCAGCATCGGTTTTCCTGTAGTATGCATATGTTTTTTGCGGCCGCCGAGGCCCAAACATACTGTCGTCGTGTTGTAAAGCTGCGTTTCTTTTCCCCTTGTTTCAAGTATCAAGACTTGCTTGTCGGTGGCAGAATCGTTCATCCGAGCGAGAGTTACTTCTCACAGAAGGTGATGAGTGAGGTATCCGTATCCCGGAGGCGTAGGAGTCCCTCGGCTCAGTCGGCCTTGCCGCTTACGTGTACCCTTACTCGTCCGTAGGATTCTTTTGTCGACATGGTCGATATGGCACGAAAAATCGTTTCGACAGAAGAGTCTTCGGGTGTTAAGACTTGTTCAGTCAGCGGAACCGTTTATCCGAGCGCGAGTTACTTATCGCAGAAGGTGATGAGTGAGGTATCCGTATCCCGGAGGCGTAGGAGTCCCTCGGCTCGGTCAGCCTTGCCTGCTTACGTGTACTCCATCGTTTTCAGGATCCCACCATCGAAGTAGTCGAAAAACACGGAAAATGTTCTTGCCGAAAGACTTTTTTCGAGGAAAATTTTGACGCAGAGGGGGTTCGCCCCTTCTAGCCCCCGAGGGAGGGTCGGGCTTTGCCGAGGCAAGGCCGACCCTTCCTTGATGGTTAGACTTCATATATAAACGAGGTATATGAACGGCTTGAAAACATCTTAAGGGTAGAAGCGACGTAGCTGTCGGATGTTCCAAGCGTTGCTGTAGACCTCGCCTTGACTGTTGGCCAGCTTGTATGTCTTGGGCTTCAAAACCTTGGCGATGATGAATGGCCCTTCCTAGGGAGGCGTGAGCTTGTGCCACCCTCGGGCGTCTTGTCGTAGTCGAAGCACCAAGTCGCCCACCTGGAGGTCTCGGGACCGAACCCCTCGGGCGTGGTAGCGTCGCAGGGACTGCTGATACCGCGCCGAGTGTAGTAAGGCCATGTCCCGAGCCTCTTCCAGCTGGTCCAGCGAGTCTTCTCGGTTGGTCTGGTTGCGTCGGTCGTCGTAGGCCCTCGTCCTTGGGGAACCGTATTCTAAGTCTGTGGGCAAGATGGCCTCAGCCCCGTAGACTAGAAAGAACGGCGTGAAGCCCGTGGCTCGACTTGGCGTCGTCCTCAGGCTCTAGACCACAAAGGGGAGTTCCTTCATCCATCGCCTGCCGAACTTGTGGAGGTCGTTGTAGATCCTCGGCTTGAGTCCTTGCAGAATCATGCCGTTGGCACGTTCTACCTGCCCATTCGTCATGGGGTGAGCCACGGTGGCCCAGACAACCCGGATGTGGTGATCCTCGCAGAAGTCCAGGAACTTTCTGCCGGTGAACTGGGTGCCGTTGTCGGTGATGATGGAGTTCGGGACCCCAAAGCGATGGATGATGTTGGTGAAGAATGCCACCGCCTGTTCGGACCTGATGCTGTTTAGGGGTCGGACCTCGATCCACTTGGAGAATTTGTCGATGGCGACCAGTAGGTGCGTGTAGCCCCCGGGTGCCTTTTGCAAGGGCCCGACGAGGTCCAGACCCCACACAACAAACGACCAGGTGATGGGTATTGTTTGCAGAGCCTGAGCGGGTAGGTGCGTCTGCCTTGCGTAGAACTGACACCCTTGGCAGGTGCGGACAATTCTAGTGGCGTCGGCCACCGCGGTCGGCCAGTAGAAACCTTGTCGGAAAGCGTTTCCAACAAGGGCTCGGGGCGCTGCGTGATGACCGCAAGCCCCCGAGTGTATTTCTTGTAAGAGCTCCTGGCCTTCGGCGATGGATATGCATCGCTGGAGGATGCCGGAGGGGCTGTGGTGGTAGAGCTCCTTCCCTTTGCCCAGCAAGACGAATGACTTGGGGCGCCGCGCCAGTCACCGAGCTTCGGCTCGGTCGAGGGGCAGCTCTCCACGGTGGAGGTATTGCAGGTACGGGGCCTGCCAGTCTCGATCAGGTGGGACCTCATTCCGCTCTCCCTCGATGCACAGTGCCTCACCCTCGGGGGCCAAGGGCGCCTCGGGTTGAGCCGAGGGCGCCTCGGGCTCTACCGAGGGTGCCTCGGGCGGAGCCGAGGGTGCCTCGGGCTCGGCCGTGTTGCTAGTCTTGACCGAGGGTTGATGTAGGTCTCGGGACAAGATGTCCGGGGGAACCGTTGTCCGCCCCGAAGCTATCTTCGCTAGCTTGTCCACAGTCTCGTTGTATCGTCGGGCGACGTGGTTGACCTCGAGCCCGTAGAACTTGTCTTCCAGGCGCCGAATCTCGTCGCAGTAGGCTTCCATCTTCGGGTCGTGGTAGTGGGAGTTCTTCATGACTTGGTCGATGACAAGCTACGAGTCACCGCGAGCGTCGTGGCGTCGGACCCCTAGCTCGATGGCGATGCGCAACCCGTTGACCAGAGCCTCGTACTCAGCCACATTGTTGGACACCGGGAAATGGAGGCGCAGCACGTAGCGGAGGTGCTTCCCGAGGGGCGAGATGAAGAGCAGGCCCGCGCCTGCCCCTGTTTTCATCAGCGATCCATCGAAAAACATGGTCCAGAGTTCCGGTTGGATCGGAGCTGTCGGAAGCTGGTTGTTGACCCATTCAGCCACAAAGTCTGCCAAGACTTGGGACTTGATGGCCTTCCGAGGGGCGAACGAGATTGTCTCGCCCATGATTTCCACCGCCCACTTTGCAATCCTACCCGAGGCCTCTCGGCACTGGATGATCTCCCCGAGGGGGAAGGATGACACCACAGTTACCGGATGTGTAACACCCCTGGTGTTACTGTAACTAAAAACTTGAGCATGACATCATAAGCATTGGCATTGCATATGTTTGACACACCTAGAGTGCATTCACTAGGCAAAAATTTCAAACAAGTTGTATTGTTTAAGTGTTTTTGCAAATAGAACCCTGGATAGGGAACTTAGCCTTAAATAGGGATTGAAGGGGTAAAAACCTAACCCAAGTTGAGAAAGCCTAAAGACTTTAGGGAAATAGTTATAAAATGTCCCTAAGAACAAAGTTGAATCACATTTATACCCCTGGGATACCAGAAACCCTAATTGGAACCCTGGAAAACCCTAAAACCAAACCCTAGGGGCCTATGTGCAAAAATTGTGCACATTTGGACTAAAGTGTAAAAACTACAATGTTAAGACATATAAAGTCCCATGGTTCACATTTAGGGTGATTTGCAAGCTAAACCCTAAGTTTTGGACCAATTTGCAAAAAGGACTCCAAGTTGATAATCCACTCTAAGTCTGAATTGCAGTGTCATGAGCACAACTTTGAGCCTTTATAACTTTCAAAGTATAGGATTTTTGCCCTAGGGCATCATATCAAAGTTGTAGACCCATCAAAGGTGAACACTTTTGCTTAAGAGAGTGAGCAATGTTGTTAAGAGAAATCTGGAGATAATCATGTTCAAAGTCTGGCTGTCAGACTGTTATTGTCTGAATTTTCAGACTAACAGAGGTCTGACATCAACTTCAAGCCCAATTTCAGATATGATTCAATGACTTTTTGTGACAACACCATGTAGCAAAGTTGTAGTTGGTATAATGCTCTACAAGTTTGCTGCAGATATTTGGACTTGGTACCATAGAAAAATTGGAGAAAATCCACCCCAAACATGGACTGACAGGCGCTCTGAATAAGTGCTGGCCATGGTACAGTGCTCTATTTGGATCAAACCGCCAGCGTATGGTGCTCACCGCCGACGACCTTTCTGCGCCGCGATTTGCGCCGGGGTCGAGATGGTCGGGCAACAAGCATCTCCTCGCGAAGACCTTCTTGCTTCGGATAAGACCGCCGCGGTGGAGGGCACTAGCTCCGGCTGCCACGCGGCCATCTCTCCTTCCGGTCATGTCCGGTCACCGGCGCCGCCCTCCTCTATTCGGCCACGCCATCACGGACTTGACTGCCATACGGCCATGGTTGAACGTGGCAAGCTCTCGGGGAGCGACTTGCTTGGTGCTATTACTAATCGCCAGCTTGGGCCAACAATGGTTGTCATCGTCATCGCGGCAGTGGCTCACACGCAGCTATAAATTCGCCCCGCCCTCACCCCCTTTTCTCAAATCGACCGAGCTTCGGCCTTCGTCTCCAAATTGCGAAGCTGTAGCAACCATTCTGTCCTCGTTTAGACACCCTGGCCGGAGTATCGCCATTTTCCCCCAATTCGTTCCACCGCGCCGCCAAGAACATCCCAACCGTGGCCAGACTACTCTGGTAAAGCTCTACATCTCTCAAGTATTGTTCTAGCAGCTATGTAGACACCTAAAGCTCACCGCAGCATCCGTTTGACCAATTCGAGCGTAGATAATCAAGAACACGGGCTCGACATCCCTGCTTCCGCCATGATCGTGGTCAGAACATTTTGTAGGTGCGCCGGTCGAAATTGATGGGTGTTCTCGGATCGCCTTAGGTCGGGAATGCCCACTCCGTAGCCATTTTAGATAGCCACCGCCAATCGAGGCTGGAACAAGTCGCGCGGTGCTCGGCGGCAAGCACGCCATGGCCAGGGGCAATCGCGGGGAAGAAATAGAAAAGGGAGGACGTTTCTGCAAAATGTCAGCGGCACAGTGAAACAGTTAGCAAACCTCCTTTGATTTAGTTAATAAGTCGAGGGCCTATCCGCAAAACTCCCAGAGCGCGCGCGGGCGCGAGCGCGCTGTCCCCTCTTTACTGGGCTGCTTGGGCCGAATTTCAGCCCAGAACTGTTACAAATTTTCCTTTTTCTTTTTATCCCAGAGTTAAAACAATTCTAGAAAATTGTAGAAAAATCCTAAAATTGTGAAACCAATTTTCCTAGGTTTCTTATTTTCCCTAGAATTTAATAAAAATAGTTTTGAGATTTTTAGAGGAAATAAGGAATTTTAGGGTATTTAAAATAGTTTAAGATAGTAGTTCTGGATTTTTAAAAGATAATTGGTAATCCCAAAAATGCTCAAAATTTTTATATGAACTCCTCATATTATTTAGAAGCCTTGGGTAGAATTTGGATTGATTTGGACTTTGTTTGATACTTAGAACCCAAAACCAACCCCCTGCCCTATGAACTCCTTTACCGACTCCGGAAACCCTAAGTTCCCGGAATTCCGTAAAGGAAAGTTGTATTCAAGACTTAGATAATAAATCTTTATTATCCTCGCACTCTCATGAGCATTACATGGCATTCATTCTTATATATATACCTATATGGTTATATTTAGAAAACGAAGAAGAGAGTGAAAGTGACTAAAGAGGAGACACCACCACTTTTGGAATCTCAGGCTGGGCCTTGGCTCTACTACGACATCTGCGAGTCCGAGCCCGACTCACCTGTGAACGAAGGCAAGCCCCGGTGCATTTGCCACCTTCCTTGATGTTTTTAAAATCTTTCTCACTTGATTGATGCATTAGGTGATAGGAGTTGATTGATAAAACAATTCCTGCATTACCTTCCTTGAAATTGATTACCTTCATTGAACACCCGTTTTACAAAAGATTTTGATGCTTAGCCTTGCTTTAGAAAAACAAAATGTTTTGTTTTTATAAAAGATGTTGTGGCAAAAGTGGGTGGGATGTTTTTGAAAATAAAACTTGATGGTGGATCCATCATGGCCATGATGGATCCAACATCGGAAAAGATGTACCTCTGTCAGGTACCAAACTTTGGGTTTAAATTATAAAGCTGAGACCGGGCGGGTGACTTGCACGAGAAAGGAGTCTCGGTGTAGTGTCTCCGTCTGTGTCAATTAAGGACCGTACCGATTGTTGGCCTGCTGATCTAGGACCCTTTATCTGGCCACATACCTCGTCATGGGTAAGCCTGAACCCGGCTATTCCATACATGAAAAGACAATCGCGCACTGGGAGTGGAGAGATGGCGAGAGTGGCACGTACCCCCTAGCAAAGGACCGCCTAAAAGGGGTGGTGTGCTCTCGGGTGGCGCGGACCTGTTCATGTGCTGGAGGATCCGTGGGAATGGTAGACATGTGGAGAAGCATATGTCGTGTGGTTGGAGATCCCCAGCTGGGTATTAATCGATTCGGATCGCCGAACTTCTCGGATATGAAGACTGGATCTTCGACCCTCATCGTAGATAACAAGCGAAACAAAAGATGGATTTTATGAAGAAAGCTAGTGTAGGACAAGTGAATGCTCTAGATTAGGCAAATCTAGATTCAGGAAAAATATTTCACTGGTGATGTAAAATTTTGGCTTAAGGACCCACTTTAGTAAGCATTTCTGCAAAACAGAGTCTTTGACTATTGAGAAGCCTTACCTTGACTCCTATATAGCCAGCATACCCTTGAGAGTCTTTTCCTTAGTCGGGTAAGACTTGCTGAGTAATCCCATACTCAGGGTTTATCCCTTTGTTGTTTTTAGGTGGGGAAGTAGCAGACTTTTGCTGCTTCTGCGCTAAGGTGGTTCCCAACGAAGAGAAGCAGGACTGAAGTGTGGGAGGACTCGGTCCTCCACTTATTATCTTTTGTTTTTAGTCCTTCGGGAGAAGTTTATGTCTCCCCGGTTTGTATAATTAATACTTCTATGCACTCGTTTTTAGACTGGTCTGTAATAATATAACTCAGGCTTACTTTTGAAATAAATGTAAGTTTATGTAATTCGCTTCCGCATATCTTCATCTCCGATGATCTGTAATGTCTGCAAGACGGGTGAAACGTTCCTGGTGAGGTAAGGAAGGATACCGAGCTTGTCAAGTAACTTAGGAACATCTACAGGGTGTCTGATGTCTGTTAGACAAGGACAACTGTAGGTGGGCCTGATTACTTGGGAGGTTCCGTCACAGCTGGCATCGGAGCGTAGCCCTTCTTTGCAGATGTTATGAGGCATCTTCAAAAGGACTTCCAAAAGTCTTACCTAAAAACTCTTTTCTCTTCTTACCTAAATATTCTGAAGAGTTTATCTTAAAGACCAGATAGGAAGAGTGCAATGTATAGAAGGTTGAATCAACTAAGGTTGATTCTGTAATTATACATGCATCATGCTAAGCACTATATTAATAAAATTTCCCCCTTAGATAAATGTTGTCGCGCATCAGAAAGATCGCGCGCAAATCTACTAGACCCATTGGCGTATCCTGCCTTTCCTATTCGTGAAGATTAGAAGCTAAGTTGCCTTTTTAATTGGCAGTATGAGGACTCGTTCTGGAAAGGATCATGGTGCTTCCCAGAGGAATGCCAATACGCCCAATCCACCTCCGGCATCAACTTTAGATGATGTTGTGGCTCAACTTGTGAATGTGAGCACTGTTCTACAGCAAATAGCTCAGCCTACAACATCAACCCCATATGGTTATCATGGTTCTGATGCTGCTATCCTCTATAAAGAGTTTCTCAGCACACAACCACCGGTATTCTCCAAAGCGGAAGATCCGTTGGAAGCAGAAGATTGGGTTCGAACCATTGAACAGAAATTGGGACTCATCCGTTGTGATGATGTTCAGAAAACTCAGTGCGCAACACAACAACTTCAGGGTCAAGCTGGAGCCTGGTGGGCAGAATACCTTGCGCTACAGCCAGACGGGCATCAAATTTCTTGGGCCGAATTCCGGGAAGTATTCCGGACACATTATATTCCAAAAGCTCTGATGGAAATCAAATTCAATGAGTTCTTAGATTTGAAGCAAGGGGAAGAAGAGAGTGTAATGGAATATTTTGAGAGGTTCACTCGCCTATCCCAGTACGTCTTGGATTTTGTAAATACCAATGAGAAGAAAAAGTTCTATTTCCTGCGTGGCCTCAATAAGAAACTTCAGTGCTTGATGGCAACTAGTTCGGCTGAAAGATATAGTGAGGTGGTGAGTCAGGCTGCTTTGGGTGATAACAAGATTCGTTGTCATCAGGAATCTAAAAGAAAGAAACTTGCGGAAGAATCCTCTAATAGTGTCAAGCAGTGTCGGAGGGTTGTTTATCAGCAAGTTTATTATCCTCGTTTTTCTCCACCCCAGCTACCTAGCTCACCACAGTCATGCGAAGGACCGGCTGTTATCCCTTTCATTCCACCTAAGCCGGATGTCCTAGACATCCGTTCTAAAAATATTCCATCCAATGCCAAACCATGTGAGAAGTGTGGTAAGTCAGGACACTCTACTCAGGATTGTCGCTTCTCTAAGCTAGTGGATACACGGCAATCACTTGTGAATCTCCCTCGAAGTAGCAAGCAAAGAGCAAGGAAGAATAAGATTGTTCTTAAACTGGGTCAGGTCCATTATACCAAAATCAAAGCTATTCCTGAGGGTGAACCAGTTATGATGGGTGCTTTTCCGGTTGCCGATCATTTGGCAAGTATTTTATTTGATTCTGGTGCCTCACACACTTTCATAAATCGGACATTTGTGTTGAAGCACCAGTTACCTAAGGAAGTGGTGGATACTGGATATTGTATACAATCTCCTGGAGGAATCTTACATACTAAAGAGATGGCATATCAGATACCCATAAAGTTGGTTGGTCACATGTTCCCTACCAATATGCTAGTTCTTCAAAATCAAGATATAGATGTGATTCTTGGTATGAATTGGCTTCGTCAGCATGGGGCGGTGATCGACGCGTTGCAGCGGACAATACAGTTGGACTCACCTAATGGTAAGTATAAGTTGTTGATCCAGATATCGACACCAAGGAGAGCAGTAGAAAAAGTATGTGCTGCTACCGTTAAAGAGGTGAAGGATATACCTGTTGTCAGAGAATTTCCTGATGTATTTCCTGAAGATTTACCTGGTTTGCCTCCAGAAAGGGATGTTGAATTCGTGATCGAATTGCAGCCAGGTACTGCACCCATATCTAGAAGGTCATATAGAATGGCACCTAAGGAGTTAGCAGAACTAAAGACTCAATTGCAGGACTTACTCAACAAAGGGTTCATTCGCCCAAGTTCATCACCTTGGGGCTGTCCTGCCATTTTTGTGAAGAAGAAAGATCAAACACTCCGGTTATGTGTTGATTACCGACCACTTAACGAGGTGACCATTAAGAACAAATATCCTCTCCCTCGTATTGATTTGTTGTTTGATCAACTTTCTGGAGCTAAAGTGTTCTCTAAGATTGATCTTAGATCAGGTTATCACCAGATAAGAATTCGACCTGAAGATATTCCTAAGACTGCTTTCACTACTCGATATGGTCTCTATGAATATTTGGTGATGTCTTTTGGTTTGACCAATGCTCCAGCTCATTTCATGTACTTGATGAACTCAGTGTTCATGTCCGAACTTGACAAATTCGTGGTGGTATTTATTGATGACATCTTGATATACTCCAAGACCAAAGAAGAACATGCAGAGCACTTGCGTGTCGTTTTGACGCGGCTAAGGGAACACCAACTATATGCCAAGTTCAGCAAATGTGAATTCTGGTTGGACACAATTCCATTCTTGGGTCATATCTTGTCTGCTGAAGGTGTTGCGGTCGACCCAAGTAAAGTCAAGGACATTTTGGAATGGAAACCACCCACTACGGTACACCAAGTTCGAAGTTTCCTTGGAATGGCGGGGTATTACCGTCGTTTTATTCCGGATTTCTCTAAAATAGCTAAGCCCATTACTGAGTTGCTCAAGAATCATGTCAAGTTTGTGTGGTCATCTGAGTGCAACATAGCTTTTGAAGAGCTAAAGAAGTTGTTGACTTCAGCACCAGTATTGGCTCAACCCAATATTGAGAAATCATTTGATGTTTATTGTGATGCTTCGAGCATTGGCATTGGGTGTGTACTTATGCAAGAAGGCCGGGTGATTGCCTATGCATCTCGGCAACTCAAACGTCATGAAGAGCATTACCCAACCCATGATCTTGAATTGGCTGCTGTTGTTCATGCACTCAAGATCTGGCGCCATTATCTGTTGGGTAATACATGTCATATATATACGGACCATAAAAGTTTAAAGTATATCTTCACTCAATCCGAGCTGAATATGAGGCAACGAAGATGGTTAGAGTTGATCAAGGACTATGATCTCAAGGTTCATTACCATCCTGGCAAAGCTAATGTGGTAGCAGATGCTCTAAGTCGGAAATCTCAGTGTAATTGTCTTTTGGCAGAACCTTTAACTGTCACCTTGTGTCAGGAAATGGAAAGAATGAATTTGGGAATAATTCAGCATGGAACCATGGCCAATCTGGTTCTTGAATCAACTATCCAGAGCCAAATTATTGATGCTCAAAAAGTGAATAAGGGTATAGCCCATATTAAAGAACGAGTGGAAGCAGGAAAGGCTACGTGTTTCAGAATCGATGAAAAGGGTGTTCTTTGGTTCAAGCACCGATTGGTAATTCCAAAGGTACCTCAATTACGTCAACAAATACTGGACGAAGCTCATTTGTCTAGGTATTCTATTCACCCAGGAAGCAATAAGATGTATCAAGATCTAAAGCAAAGGTTTTGGTGGACTAAGATGAAAATAGAAATTGCTCGGTATGTGGCTAAGTGTGACATTTGTCAACGAGTGAAAGCCGTCCATTTGAAATCTGCCGGGCCATTGCAACCTCTACCCATTCCGGCCTGGAAGTGGGAAGATATTAGTATGGACTTCATTGTTGGTTTACCCAAAACCTCAAAAGGGTATGATTCTATCTGGGTGATTGTTGATCGTCTCACTAAGCTAGCACACTTCTTGCCGGTGAAGACTTTATACCCAGCAAGGACCTATGCTGATCTGTATATTGCTCGTATCTTGAGTCTACATGGAGTGCCTAAAACAATTGTATCTGACAGGGGACCACAGTTTGTCTCCAGGTTTTGGGAAGAATTGCATAAATCTCTGGGCACTAAGCTAATTCATAGTTCAGCGTATCATCCACAAACCAGTGGACAAACGGAACGGGTAAATCAGATTTTGGAGGATATGTTAAGATCATGTGTGCTTGCTTATTCAGTTAAGTGGGATGAATGTCTGCCTTTGGCCGAGTTTTCATATAATAATAGTTACCAAGAAAGCATAAAAATGGCACCCTTTGAAGCTCTTTATGGTCGAAGATGTAGGACAGCGTTGAATTGGTCAGAACCAGGAGAGAAATACTTCTTTGGGTCTGATCTGGTAAAGGAAGCTGAAGAAAAAGTTCAAGTGATCCAGCGGAATTTGCAAATGGCACAATCTCGTCAGAAGAGTTATGCCGATAAAAGACGTCGGTCTTTGGTTTTCCATGTTGGTGATCATGTGTATCTAAAGGTGTCACCCATGAAAGGCGTAACTCGATTTGGTGTCAAGGGAAAACTCGCACCTCGCTATGTTGGTCCATTTCCAGTGGTTGAGCGGTGTGGACTTGTGGCTTACAAGGTGCAACTGCCAGAAAGTCTTTCAGCTGTGCACAACGTGTTTCACGTATCTCAGCTGAAGAAATGTCTCCGAGTCCCCGAACAAGTAGTAGATGTTTCAGATGTCAACCTCGAGCCTGATCTGACCTACTCTGAGTATCCTATTCGGGTGCTGGACCAAAAAGACAGAGTCACGCGAAGAAAGATCATCAAGTTTTACAAAGTACAATGGAACCAGCACTCCGAGGATGAAGCTACTTGGGAATCGAAAGACTACCTAATGGAGCAATTTCCTGAGTTTTTAGATTCTTGTAAATCCTAAGCCTTATGTAAATTATCATCATGTGAACCAGCAGGGGCACACCCCTGCCTTGTAAGAACCAATGTGGAATAAGAGCGTGACGTATTTCCTTTTCCATTACTTATCCTAGGACTTTTAATCTCGGGACGAGATTCTTTTATGGGGGGAAGGATGTAACACCCCTGGTGTTACTGTAACTAAAAACTTGAGCATGACATCATAAGCATTGGCATTGCATATGTTTGACACACCTAGAGTGCATTCACTAGGCAAAAATTTCAAACAAGTTGTATTGTTTAAGTGTTTTTGCAAATAGAACCCTGGATAGGGAACTTAGCCTTAAATAGGGATTGAAGGGGTAAAAACCTAACCCAAGTTGAGAAAGCCTAAAGACTTTAGGGAAATAGTTATAAAATGTCCCTAAGAACAAAGTTGAATCACATTTATACCCCTGGGATACCAGAAACCCTAATTGGAACCCTGGAAAACCCTAAAACCAAACCCTAGGGGCCTATGTGCAAAAATTGTGCACATTTGGACTAAAGTGTAAAAACTACAATGTTAAGACATATAAAGTCCCATGGTTCACATTTAGGGTGATTTGCAAGCTAAACCCTAAGTTTTGGACCAATTTGCAAAAAGGACTCCAAGTTGATAATCCACTCCAAGTCTGAATTGCAGTGTCATGAGCACAACTTTGAGCCTTTATAACTTTCAAAGTATAGGATTTTTGCCCTAGGGCATCATATCAAAGTTGTAGACCCATCAAAGGTGAACACTTTTGCTTAAGAGAGTGAGCAATGTTGTTAAGAGAAATCTGGAGATAATCATGTTCAAAGTCTGGCTGTCAGACTGTTATTGTCTGAATTTTCAGACTAACAGAGGTCTGACATCAACTTCAAGCCCAATTTCAGATATGATTCAATGACTTTTTGTGACAACACCATGTAGCAAAGTTGTAGTTGGTATAATGCTCTACAAGTTTGCTGCAGATATTTGGACTTGGTACCATAGAAAAATTGGAGAAAATCCACCCCAAACATGGACTGACAGGCGCTTTGAATAAGTGCTGGCCATGGTACAGTGCTCTATTTGGATCAAACCGCCAGCGTATGGTGCTCACCGCCGACGACCTTTCTGCGCCGCGATTTGCGCCGGGGTCGAGATGGTCGGGCAACGAGCATCTCCTCGCGAAGACCTTCTTGCTTCGGATAAGACCGCCGCGGTGGAGGGCACTAGCTCCGGCTGCCACGCGGCCATCTCTCCTTCCGGTCATGTCCGGTCACCGGCGCCGCCCTCCTCTATTCGGCCACGCCATCACGGACTTGACTGCCATACGGCCATGGTTGAACGTGGCAAGCTCTCGGGGAGCGACGTGCTTGGTGCTATTACTAATCGCCAGCTTGGGCCAACAATGGTTGTCATCGTCATCGCGGCAGTGGCTCACACGCAGCTATAAATTCGCCCCGCCCTCACCCCCTTTTCTCAAATCGACCGAGCTTCGGCCTTCGTCTCCAAATTGCGAAGCTGTAGCAACCATTCCGTCCTCGTTTAGACACCCTGGCCGGAGTATCGCCATTTTCCCCCAATTCATTCCACCGCGCCGCCAAGAACATCCCAACCGTGGCCAGACTACTCTGGTAAAGCTCTACATCTCTCAAGTATTGTTCTAGCAGCTATGTAGACACCTAAAGCTCACCGCAGCATCCGTTTGACCAATTCGAGCGTAGATAATCAAGAACACGGGCTCGACATCCCTGCTTCCGCCATGATCGTGGTCAGAACATTTTGTAGGTGCGCCGGTCGAAATTGATGGGTGTTCTCGGATCGCCTTAGGTCGGGAATGCCCACTCCGTAGCCATTTTAGATAGCCACCGCCAATCGAGGCTGGAACAAGTCGCGCGGTGCTCGGCGGCAAGCACGCCATGGCCAGGGGCAATCGCGGGGAAGAAATAGAAAAGGGAGGACGTTTCTGCAAAATGTCAGCGGCACAGTGAAACAGTTAGCAAACCTCCTTTGATTTAGTTAATAAGTCGAGGGCCTATCCGCAAAACTCCCAGAGCGCGCGCGGGCGCGAGCGCGCTGTCCCCTCTTTACTGGGCTGCTTGGGCCGAATTTCAGCCCAGAACTGTTACAAATTTTCCTTTTTCTTTTTATCCCAGAGTTAAAACAATTCTAGAAAATTGTAGAAAAATCCTAAAATTGTGAAACCAATTTTCCTAGGTTTCTTATTTTCCCTAGAATTTAATAAAAATAGTTTTGAGATTTTTAGAGGAAATAAGGAATTTTAGGGTATTTAAAATAGTTTAAGATAGTAGTTCTGGATTTTTAAAAGATAATTGGTAATCCCAAAAATGCTTAAAATTTTTATATGAACTCCTCATATTATTTAGAAGCCTTGGGTAGAATTTGGATTGATTTGGACTTTGTTTGATACTTAGAACCCAAAACCAACCCCCTGCCCTATGAACTCCTTTACCGACTCCGGAAACCCTAAGTTCCCGGAATTCCGTAAAGGAAAGTTGTATTCAAGACTTAGATAATAAATCTTTATTATCCTCGCACTCTCATGAGCATTACATGGCATTCATTCTTATATATATACCTATATGGTTATATTTAGAAAACGAAGAAGAGAGTGAAAGTGACTAAAGAGGAGACACCACCACTTTTGGAATCTCAGGCTGGGCCTTGGCTCTACTACGACATCTGCGAGTCCGAGCCCGACTCACCTGTGAACGAAGGCAAGCCCCGGTGCATTTGCCACCTTCCTTGATGTTTTTAAAATCTTTCTCACTTGATTGATGCATTAGGTGATAGGAGTTGATTGATAAAACAATTCCTGCATTACCTTCCTTGAAATTGATTACCTTCATTGAACACCCGTTTTACAAAAGATTTTGATGCTTAGCCTTGCTTTAGAAAAACAAAATGTTTTGTTTTTATAAAAGATGTTGTGGCAAAAGTGGGTGGGATGTTTTTGAAAATAAAACTTGATGGTGGATCCATCATGGCCATGATGGATCCAACATCGGAAAAGATGTACCTCTGTCAGGTACCAAACTTTGGGTTTAAATTATAAAGCTGAGACCGGGCGGGTGACTTGCACGAGAAAGGAGTCTCGGTGTAGTGTCTCCGTCTGTGTCAATTAAGGACCGTACCGATTGTTGGCCTGCTGATCTAGGACCCTTTATCTGGCCACATACCTCGTCATGGGTAAGCCTGAACCCGGCTATTCCATACATGAAAAGACAATCGCGCACTGGGAGTGGAGAGATGGCGAGAGTGGCACGTACCCCCTAGCAAAGGACCGCCTAAAAGGGGTGGTGTGCTCTCGGGTGGCGCGGACCTGTTCATGTGCTGGAGGATCCGTGGGAATGGTAGACATGTGGAGAAGCATATGTCGTGTGGTTGGAGATCCCCAGCTGGGTATTAATCGATTCGGATCGCCGAACTTCTCGGATATGAAGACTGGATCTTCGACCCTCATCGTAGATAACAAGCGAAACAAAAGATGGATTTTATGAAGAAAGCTAGTGTAGGACAAGTGAATGCTCTAGATTAGGCAAATCTAGATTCAGGAAAAATATTTCACTGGTGATGTAAAATTTTGGCTTAAGGACCCACTTTAGTAAGCATTTCTGCAAAACAGAGTCTTTGACTATTGAGAAGCCTTACCTTGACTCCTATATAGCCAGCATACCCTTGAGAGTCTTTTCCTTAGTCGGGTAAGACTTGCTGAGTAATCCCATACTCAGGGTTTATCCCTTTGTTGTTTTTAGGTGGGGAAGTAGCAGACTTTTGCTGCTTCTGCGCTAAGGTGGTTCCCAACGAAGAGAAGCAGGACTGAAGTGTGGGAGGACTCGGTCCTCCACTTATTATCTTTTGTTTTTAGTCCTTCGGGAGAAGTTTATGTCTCCCCGGTTTGTATAATTAATACTTCTATGCACTCGTTTTTAGACTGGTCTGTAATAATATAACTCAGGCTTACTTTTGAAATAAATGTAAGTTTATGTAATTCGCTTCCGCATATCTTCATCTCCGATGATCTGTAATGTCTGCAAGACGGGTGAAACGTTCCTGGTGAGGTAAGGAAGGATACCGAGCTTGTCAAGTAACTTAGGAACATCTACAGGGTGTCTGATGTCTGTTAGACAAGGACAACTGTAGGTGGGCCTGATTACTTGGGAGGTTCCGTCACAGGATGAGACTTAAAGTAATGTCGCAACTTTTGCCGCGTCAGAATTACCGTGTACAACAGCTTCTGAATCTGTGGGTAGCGGATCTTGGTCTCGAACAGTACCTCACTGATGAAGTAGACCGGCCTCTAGACGGGCAATGCATGCCCTTCTTCTCATCTCTCGACCACGATCGTGGCGCTGACCACCTGAGTGGTAGCGGCGATGTAAATCAAGAGGGCTTCTCCGACAGCGGGGGGCACCAGGATGGGTGCGTTCGTAAGGAGCGCCTTTAGGTTCCCGAGGGCTTCCTCGGCCTCGGGGGTCCAAGTGAAGCACTCAGTCTTTCTTAAGAGGTGGTACAGAGGTAGGCCTCTTTCGCCGAGGCGCGAGATGAAGCGGCTCAGAGCCGCAAGGCATCCCATGACCCTCTGCACGCCTTTCAAGTCCTTGATGGGCCCCATGTTGGTGATGGCCGCGATTTTTTCCGGGTTGGCCTCAATGCCCCGCTCGGAGACGATGAACCCCAAGAGCATGCCTCGGGGGACTCCGAAGACGCACTTCTCGGGATTGAGTTTTACGCCTTTCGCCTTGAGACACTTGAATGTCGTTTCAAGGTCGGAGAGGAGGTCGGAGGCTCTCCTCATCTTGACTACGATGTCATCGACGTAAGCCTCGACCGTTCGACCAATGTGCTCTCCGAACATGTGGTTCATGCACCTTTGGTATGTCGCACCCGCATTTCTCAAACCAAATGGCATAGTAACGTAGCAGTACATGCCAAAAGGTGTGATGAAAGAAGTCGCGAGCTGGTCGGACTCTTTCATCCTGATTTGGTGATACCCTGAGTAGGCATCGAGGAACGACAGGGTTTCGCACCCAGCAGTGGAATCCACGATTTGATCGATACGAGGCAGAGGGTAGGGAACCTTCGGACATGCTTTGTTTAGACCAGTGTAGTCTACACACATCCGCCATTTCCCTCCTTTCTTTCTCATAAGCACAGGGTTGGCAAGCCATTCAGGATGGAATACCTCTTTGATGAACCCAGCGGCCATCAGCTTGTGGATCTCCTCGCCTATGGCTCTGCGCTTTTCTTCGTTGAATTGGCGCAGAGGCTGCTTCACGGGTCGGGTTCCAGCTCGGATATCCAGTGAGTGCTCGACGACTTCCCTCGGTATGCCCGGCATGTCCGAGGGACTCCACGCAAAAACCTCAGCGTTCACGCGGAGAAAGTCGACGAGCACTGCTTCCTATTTGGGGTCGAGCTCGGAGCCAATCCGGATCCGCTTGGAGGTGTCGTTGCTGGGGTCGAGAGGGACGGATTTAACCGCCTCTGCTGGTTCGAAGTTGCCGGCGTGGCGCTTCGCATCTGGAACCTCCTTGGGGAGGCTTTCCATGTCGGCGATGAGGGCCTCAGATTCAGCAAGGGCCTCGGCGTACTCCACGCACTCCACGTCGCATTCGTACGCGTGTCGGTATGTGGGGCCGAAGGTGATGACCCCGTTGGGGCCTGGCATCTTGAGCTTGAGGTAGGTGTAGTTGGGGACGGCCATGAACTTGGCGTAACATGGTCTCCCCAGCATTGCGTGGTAGGTTCCTCGGAACCCGACCACCTCGAACGTGAGGGTTTCCCTTCGGAAGTTGGAGGGAGTCCCGAAGCAGACGGGCAGATCGAGTTGTCCGAGGGGTTGGACGCGTTTCCCGGGGATGATTCCGTGAAAAGGTGCCGCGCCTGCCCGGATCGAGGACAGATCGATCTGCAAGAGCCCGAGGGTCTCGGCGTAGATGATGTTGAGGCTGCTGCCTCCGTCCATGAGGACCTTGGTGAGCTTGACGTTGCCGATGACGGGGTCGACAACGAGCGGATATTTCCCTGGGCTCGGCACACGGTCGGGGTGGTCGCCCTGGTCGAAGGTGATGGGCTTGTCGGACCAGTCTAGGTAGACTGGCGTCACCACCTTTACCTAGTAGACCTCCCGACGCTCTTGCTTGCGGTGCCGAGCCGAGGCGTTCGCGACTTGCCCACCGTAGATCATGAAGCAGTCGTGGACCTAGGGAAACTCCTCTGCCTTGTGGTCCTCCTTCTTGTCGTTGTTGTGGGCCCTACCACCTTCCGCCGGTGGCCCGACCTTGTGAAAGTGGCACCGAAGCATGACACACTCCTCAAGGGTGTGCTTGACGGGCCCCTGATGATAGGGGCATGACTCCTTGAGCATCTTGTCGAAGAGATTGGCACCTCCAGGAGGTTTCCGAGGGTTCTTGTACTCAGTGGCGGCAACAAGGTCTGCGTCGGTGGCGTCACGTTTCGCTTGCGACTTCCTCTTGTTCTTCTTCTTGGTGCCGCGTTGAGCGGATGCCTCGAGGACGTTTTCCAGCTGGCGGCCCTGGGGCTGCTTGTCCTTCCGGAAGATGGCCTCAACCGCCTCCTGGCCAGAGGCAAACTTGGTGGCGATGTCCATCAGCTCGCTCGCCCTGGTGGGGGTCTTGCGACCCAGCTTGCTCACCAGGTCGCGGCAGGTGGTGCCGGCGAGGAAGGCGCCGATGACATCGGAGTCAGTGATGTTGGGCAGCTCGGTGCGCTGCTTCGAGAATCGCCGGATGTAGTCCCGGAGAGACTCTCTCGGCTGCTGGCGGCAGCTTCGGAGATCCCAGGAGTTCCCAGGGCGCACGTACGTGCCCTGGAAGTTGCTGGCGAAGGCTTGGACCAGGTCGTCCTAGTTGGAGATCTGCCCCGGAGGCAGATGCTCCAGCCAGGCTCGAGCGGTGTCGGAGAGGAACAGGGGGAGGTTGCAGATGATGAGGTTGTCATCGTCCGTTCCACCCAGTTGGTAGGCCAGTCGGTAGTCCGCGAGCCACAGTTCCGGCCTTGTCTCCCCCGAGTACTTTGTGATGGTAGTCGGGGTTCGGAACCGGGTCGGGAACGGCGCCCGTCGTATGGCCCGGCTGAAAGCCTGCGGACTGGGTAGTTCGGGCGAGGGGCTCCGATCCTCCCCGCTGTCGTAGCGTCCCCCATGCCTGGGGTGGTAGCCTCGGTGCACCCTTTCGTCGAGGTGGGCTCGACAGTTGCGGTGGTGGTGCTCGTTGCCGAGGCGACCCGGGGCCGCAGGCGCCGTGTTGCGCGTGCGCCCGGTGTGGACCGAGGCTTCTCGCACGAATCCGTAAGTCGCGGCACGATGCTCCGGGGGTACCCCTGCCTTCGGGAGGCAGAGCTTTCGGCCCGTTGGACCGCGGCATCTTCCAGGAGGTTCTTGAGCTCTCCCTGGATACGCCGCCCCTCGGTGGTGGAGGGTTCCGGCATCGCTCGGAGTAGTATCGCAGCTGCAGCCAGGTTCTAACCGACCCCACTGGAAACTGGGGTAGCCTTGGCCTGGTATCGTCGGTGATGCGGTGTTGGACGTCCTGGGCCAGATGACGCGCTTCTCCGGCCGGAGCTCGGCCTGCCCACTCCTGTCTGAGGTTCAGCCGAGGCTGCGCAAGTGTTCCTGCCTCCTCGTCGAGCCTGGCCTGCATCTCGCGGATTTGCTCGAGCTATGCGTCCTGACCCCCCACAGGGACTGGGACCACAACTAGCTCCCGAAGGATGTCAACGCGAGGCGCAGGCCTAGGGGGATCACCGTTTTCCGGCATACCAAGATGGTTACCTTCGCCAAGACCCCCTAGATCGACGTGGAAACATTCGCGACTTGGGCCACAGTCCTCGTCGCCGAGGCTGTGGCTACCATCGGAACAATCAGAGAGGCAGTAGTCACACGCGGTCATGAAGTCCCGCATGGTACTAGGGTTACCAAGCCCGGAGAAATCCCAACCGGAGTCGGGCTCGTCATCTTCCTCGGAACCCGAGGGCCCGTAGGTCGAGACGGCTGTTAGTCTGTCCCAGGGTGACCGCACATGGTACCCCGGAGGGTTTGGACATGCCTTTGCGAAAGCCTCCACTGAAGCGGGGTCGCTTGGTGGATCGAAGCTGAATCTGAAAGGCATGGGATGGGAAACGGACGGTACCTCTTGATCGACGGGTGGTGACGAAGTCGCGTCAGGGGCGGACTGCACCGTTGTCTCGGGTACGAGGGCGACGCCCAGCAAGCCCTTCGCGAGCATGCTGGCGTCATCCGTCAGCTCGATGTTGGCGTGTTGCGGGGAAATGACGCTCGTCTTTGTCTCCGACACGAGGTCAACGCCCGGCGTGTCCCTCGCTGGGGCGCCGGCGCCGTCGACTCGCTTGACAGCTGACGAGGTGTCGCCCCCTGCTTGGCCATGCCTGCCCCGCCTCCTCCTCCATCGGCGAGGGAGGCGACGGGACAGAACTGAATGTTGCTCTTCCGCCACGTGGGGAAGACGTCGTCGATTCCGCCGCCGGCGGGCGGGCTGACGACCGCCATTGTCATCGTCGCGCGGTGGAAGAAGGAGTATCATGTCGTAGCTGCCGTCGAGAGACATGAACTCGAGACTCCCGAAACGTAGCGACGTCCCGGGTTGGAAAGGTTGCTGGGGACTACCCATCTAGAGCTTGACAGGAAGCTATTCGTCAACACGCAGCAGGCCCCTACCTGGCGCGCCAACTATCGGCGTTTCGACCCTGGGGGTCCCTGGACCGACGAGTAAATTGTCGCTGCGTGCCCCAGCCTAGATGGGTCGGTGCGAGACGGGACACAAAGGGGGGAGAACAGCGAGGGGAATCCGCGGCCTTCGTGTTGTCCTGCACCCAGGGCGGCTGGATGCGCTTGCAGTAGGGGGTTACAAGCGTTCGCGAGAGAGAGAGAGAGAGAGCCTTATGCGCCGGCCCGTTCTCCCGCGCGGCCAACCTCTCCGTACGTGAGCCCTGGTCCTTCCTTTTATAGACGTAAGGAGAGGGCCCAGGTGTACAATGGGGGGTGTAGCAATGTGCTAACGTGTCTAGCAGAGAGGAGCTAGATCCCTAAGTACATGTCGTCGTGGCAGTCGGAGAGGTTTTGGCACCCTGTTCATGTGATGTCGTGGTTGTCGGAGCAGCGCTAGAGCTCCGCGGAAGTACAGCTGTCGGGGCTGTCGGGTCCACGCTGACGTCTCCTTGCTGACATAAGAGGCTGGGCACTGCCGCCGTCATGGAGCGTGCGGGGTGTCATCATTACTTGTTTACTGGGGTGAGCCAGATGGGACGTCGGTCTTGTTCCCCGTAGCCTGAGCTAGCTAGGGGTAGGGTAATGATGGCCCTCCTGGCGACGTGGCTGGTCCGAACCCGAGTTTGGGCGAGGTGGCGATTCCTGGGGTCGGGTGAGGCGGAGTCCGTCGTCTTCCGGAGCCGAGGCCGAGTCCGAGCCCTGGGGTCGGGCGAGGCGGAGTTCGTCGTCTTCCGGAGCCAAGGCCAAGTCCGAGCCCTGGGGTCGGGCGAGGCGGAGTTCATCGTCTTCCGGAGCCGAGGCCGAGTCCGAGCCCTAGGGTCGGGCGAGGCGGAGTTTGTCATCTTCCGGAGCCGAGGCCGAGTCCGAGCCCTGGGGTCGGGCGAGGCGGAGTTCATCGTCTTCCGGAGCCGAGGCCGAGTCCGAGCCCTAGGGTCGGGCGAGGCGGAGTTCGTCGTCTTCCGGAGCCGAGGCCGAGTCCGAGCCCTGGGGTCGGGCGAGGCGGAGTTCATCGTCTTCCGGACTCGAGGTTGAGTCCGAGCCCTGGGGTCGGGCGAGGCGGAGTTCGTCGTCTTCCGGAGCCGAGGCCGAGTCTGAGCCCTGGGGTCAGGCGAGGCGGAGTTCGTCGTCTTCCGGAGCCGAGGCCGAGTCCGAGCCCTGGGGTCGGGCGAGGCGGAGTTCGTCGTCTTCCGGAGCTGAGGCCGAGTCCGAGCCCTGTGGTCGGGCGAGGCGGAGTTCGTCGTCTTCCGGAGCCGAGGCCGAGACGGGGGCCGAGCCCTAGGGTCGGGCGAGGCGGAGCTTCCTATGTCACCTGAGGCTGGACTTAGCCGCTGTCGACCTCACTCTGGCGAGTGGCACGACAGTCGGAGCAGGACAGGTGGCGCTGTATTCCTGTCAGGTCGGTCAGTGGAGCGGCAAAGTGACTTTGGTCACTTCGGCTCTGTCGACTGGAGCGCGTGTCAGGATAAGATGTCATGCGATCCTTGCATTAAATGCTCCTGCGATACGGTCGGTTGGTGTGGCGATCTGGCCAAGGTTGCTTCTCTGCGAAGACTGGGCCTCGAGCGAGCCGAAGGTGTGTCCGTTGCTTGAGGGGGCCCTCGGGTGAGATGTGAACCCTCCGGGGTCGGCTGCCTTTGCCCGAGGCTGGGCTCGGACGAGGCGAGATCGTGTCCCTTGAGTGGACCGAGCCTTGACCTTAATCGCGCCCATCAGGCCTTTGCAGCTTTGTGCTGATGGGGGTTACCAGCTGAGATTAGGAGTCTTGGGGGTACCCCTAATTATGGTCCCCGACAAATGGTGAGCTTGAGAGACATGAGAGTTCTTGAAGATTTTGCAGTGGAAGATTGTTGTCTTTCTCTGGGGACCTCATTTTCCTTACAATAAGACTATCACATGAAATAGACTTGAAAAGGTGTTAGTCTCAAAGTATTAGATTATAGAGTAACCTCCCCCTGAAGGTGTGCATACAAGTTTTGAATACTTGTAGGAGACATGCACTTTGATTTGATATCAAGAGGGGCAAATTATCTATAATCCGAACTTTGGCACATATAAGTTAAATGATACAACTTGTAGAAATCAAAATTTTCAATTGATGCATCATTTACTATGGAGTGATATAGAAGCTATGTGTCGTGCTTAACTAAACATTTTAAACCATGTAGGTTTGCTTAAGTATATGAATTGAAAGCAAGAAATCCTACCATGTGATTTACCTAGTATGCATAATTTTAAACAAAAGTAAATGACAAATGTAATACTAGGCAAGAAAGGTAAACTAGATACAAGGTAAATAGACACGCATATCTAAAAACAAGAAATACAATAAATCTAGTTACCTTAGTCATGGGTGGGAAATTTGGGTCCAAAATTTTCACTAACCCACTTGGAAATAAACTTGATTCAATATGATGTATCCCATGATATACATCCCAACTTTGCCAAGCTCCAAATTTCCCGAGGACCTTTGGTCCACTCACTTCCCTTTCGGAATCCAAACCTTCTTGGTGCTTTTCATGGTTGAAATTATTTCCTTTGGTACCCAGATGCGTTTGGCCCCGTTTCCTTTGTTGGCTTGCTTGTTGGCCTTGATTGCTATCACCTTTCCATTCTTTTTCTTCTTGATCAAGTATGGTGTAGCAGTCTTTTTGTCGTATTTACTTACACTTAGTAACTGCTAATAAAAGTTTGATCAACTACTTAAAAGCAATGCTCAGCTTTAAACCCCTATCATTGATTAGCCTTACACATCACATGAACTCACACCTTTGTGAGTTTATGTCCACTGGTTCCCCACAACTTGTTGAGCTATGATCATGTGTGAGCTCACCCTTGCTGTCTCACACCCCCCCCCCCACAGGAAAAGAGCAGGTGGTTCAGGAGGAGCCACAAGGCGAGGAGTACGATCTGATCTAGGTGGCGTTTCTCAGTTGACATTGGCGCCAACGATCCTTAGTTTGTTTTATCTTTATTATTTTATTTTGTAATAAGTCTTCCGCTATGTAATAAATACTCTGATGTTTTATGACATTTATCTCTATACACTCTGTTATTATATATGTTGTCTTCTTGGCGCATGTATGAGATGCACCTGGCTTTATTCCTTAAAGCCGGGTGTGACACCTCTTGTGCGGAGGTCGGTGCTTCGTCTGTCCGGGAGGATCCGAGTGGGGATCTGCCGGTGAGCAGATGGCTGCCGTCGTCGACGTTGAGGTGGTGGCGGCTGAAGAAGTCCTCGTTGCCAGCGAGATCGCCGCCGCCATCCACGCTCCGGGCCTCCGGCTCTTTGGCTTTGATAGCTTGTCCTCGCCCCTCGAGTGGGGACATGGGCGAGGAGCTCGTCACAGCAGCGTCCGCCCTGAGGTCATCGCTGCTGCTGTTTGGCCACTTCGGAGCGGGGGTCGTTGTCGCTGCCACCGGAGCGGGCGTCGGTGAGCCACCAGGGGTTTTGTCGCCCCTCAGGCCCTCCAACGTGGGGGGTTGTTCGTACCTGCGGGGGTGGAACCAGAGTTCCGTTTGTAATGGCACCTTGAGTGCTGGCGTATGTTCATTGTGGCTGTCGGGGCCTGAACATGTAGGTATTTTTGGGTGTAATACCATGTTTTTCCCTCATTTTCGAGCACTGAGACTCGCCTGTCGGCTAGCTGAACCGCTTAACCAAATGTGAGTTACTCTGTGCGGAAGGTGACGAGTGAGGTATCCGTATCCCGGAGGCGTAGGAATCCCTCGGCTCGGTCGGCCTTGCCGCACAAGGCTTCACTTGTTTAGTCAAAGAAACCCTCGGCCGCTCTTCGATGAGCCGGAGCCAGGGGCAGCGGTGCTAGCACGGACAGAGGCGGAGTTGGCTCGAAAAAGGGAGCTTTGTCGACTGGGGCTTGGCCAGGACCAACGCCGGAGTCGAGTCGCCGAGGCCGCAAGCCGGGCTGGTGTCCTCGGGGGACGGCTGGCTGAGGCTTTGGGGCGGCCGGTCGAGCCGTCTGCTCGGGCCGGGTTCCTGGAGGAGACCCCGGGCGGTGATGGCCCTAGCGTGGTGCTGGCGTCGTCCTTCGGTGCGGAGATCCTCCGCCTGTGTTGCCGTCCGAGGCTCGGTCGGACTTCACCGAAGGTGGAGTTGACGCCGAGGGTGCCGCTGCTCCCTCTCCATCGATATCTAATCCTGCAGCATCGGTTTTCCTGTAGTATGCATATGTTTTTTGCGGCCGCCGAGGCCCAAACATACTGTCGTCGTGTTGTAAAGCTGCGTTTCTTTTCCCCTTGTTTCAAGTATCAAGACTTGCTTGTCGGTGGCAGAATCGTTCATCCGAGCGAGAGTTACTTCTCACAGAAGGTGATGAGTGAGGTATCCGTATCCCGGAGGCGTAGGAGTCCCTCGGCTCAGTCGGCCTTGCCGCTTACGTGTACCCTTACTCGTCCGTAGGATTCTTTTGTCGACATGGTCGATATGGCACGAAAAATCGTTTCGACAGAAGAGTCTTCGGGTGTTAAGACTTGTTCAGTCAGCGGAACCGTTTATCCGAGCGCGAGTTACTTATCGCAGAAGGTGATGAGTGAGGTATCCGTATCCCGGAGGCGTAGGAGTCCCTCGGCTTGGTCAGCCTTGCCTGCTTACGTGTACTCCATCGTTTTCAGGATCCCACCATCGAAGTAGTCGAAAAACACGGAAAATGTTCTTGCCGAAAGACTTTTTTCGAGGAAAATTTTGACGCAGAGGGGGTTCGCCCCTTCTAGCCCCCGAGGGAGGGTCGGGCTTTGTCGAGGCAAGGCCGACCCTTCCTTGATGGTTAGACTTCATATATAAACGAGGTATATGAACGGCTTGAAAACATCTTTAGGGTAGAAGCGACATAGCTGTCGGATGTTCCAAGCGTTGCTGTAGACCTCGCCTTGACTGTTGGCCAGCTTGTATGTCTCGGGCTTCAAAACCTTGGCGATGATGAATGGCCCTTCCCAGGGAGGCGTGAGCTTGTGCCACCCTCGGGCGTCTTGTCGTAGTCGAAGCACCAAGTCGCCCACCTGGAGGTCTCGGGACCGAACCCCTCGGGCGTGGTAGCGTCGCAGGGACTGCTGATACCGCGCCGAGTGTAGTAAGGCCATGTCCCGAGCCTCTTCCAGCTGGTCCAGCGAGTCTTCTCGGTTGGTCTGGTTGCGTCGGTCGTCGTAGGCCCTCGTCCTTGGGGAACCGTATTCTAAGTCTGTGGGCAAGATGGCCTCAGCCCCGTAGACTAGAAAGAACGGCGTGAAGCCCGTGGCTCGACTTGGCGTCGTCCTCAGGCTCCAGACCACAAAGGGGAGTTCCTTCATCCATCGCCTGCCGAACTTGTGGAGGTCGTTGTAGATCCTCGGCTTGAGTCCTTGCAGAATCATGCCGTTGGCACGTTCTACCTGCCCATTCGTCATGGGGTGAGCCACGGTGGCCCAGTCGACCCGGATGTGGTGATCCTCGCAGAAGTCCAGGAACTTTCTGCCGGTGAACTGGGTGCCGTTGTCGGTGATGATGGAGTTCGGGACCCCAAAGCGATGGATGTTGTTGGTGAAGAATGCCACCGCCTGTTCGGACCTGATGCTGTTTAGGGGTCGGACCTCGATCCACTTGGAGAATTTGTCGATGGCGACCAGTAGGTGCGTGTAGCCCCCGGGTGCCTTTTGCAAGGGCCCGACGAGGTCCAGACCCCACACAACAAACGACCAGGTGATGGGTATTGTTTGCAGAGCCTGAGCGGGTAGGTGCGTCTGCCTTGCGTAGAACTGACACCCTTGGCAGGTGCGGACAATTCTAGTGGCGTCGGCCACCGCGGTCGGCCAGTAGAAACCTTGTTGGAAAGCATTTCCAACAAGGGCTCGGGGCGCTGCGTGATGACCGCAAGCCCCCGAGTGTATTTCTTGTAAGAGCTCCTGGCCTTCGGCGATGGATATGCATCGCTGGAGGATGCCGGAGGGGCTGTGGTGGTAGAGCTCCTTCCCTTTGCCCAGCAAGACGAATGACTTGGGGCGCCGCGCCAGTCACCGAGCTTCGGCTCGGTCGAGGGGCAGCTCTCCACGGTGGAGGTATTGCAGGTACGGGGCCTGCCAGTCTCGATCAGGTGGGACCTCATTCCGCTCTCCCTCGATGCACAGTGCCTCACCCTCGGGGGCCAAGGGCGCCTCGGGCTCTACCGAGGGTGCCTCGGGCGGAGCCGAGGGTGCCTCGGGCTCGGCCGTGTCGCTGGTCTTGACCGAGGGTTGATGTAGGTCTCAGGAGAAGACGTCCGGGGGAACCGTTGTCTGCCCCGAAGCTATCTTCGCCAGCTTGTCCACAGTCTCGTTGTATTGTCGGGCGACGTGGTTGACCTCGAGCCCGTAGAACTTGTCTTCCAGGCGCCGAATCTCGTCGCAGTAGGCTTCCATCTTCGGGTCGTGGTAGTGGGAGTTCTTCATGACTTGGTCGATGACAAGCTGCGAGTCACCGCGAGCGTCGTGGCGCCGGACCCCTAGCTCGATGGCGATGCGCAACCCGTTGACCAGAGCCTCGTACTCAGCCACATTGTTGGACGCCGGGAAATGGAGGCGCAGCACGTAGCGGAGGTGCTTCCCGAGGGGCGAGATGAAGAGCAGGCCCGCGCCTGCCCCTGTTTTCATCAGCGATCCATCGAAAAACATGGTCCAGAGTTCCGGTTGGATCGGAGCTGTCGGAAGCTGGTTGTTGACCCATTCAGCCACAAAGTCTGCCAAGACTTGGGACTTGATGGCCTTCCGAGGGGCGAACGAGATTGTCTCGCCCATGATTTCCACCGCCCACTTTGCAATCCTACCCGAGGCCTCTCGGCACTGGATGATCTACCCGAGGGGGAAGGATGACACCACAGTTACCGGATGAGACTTAAAGTAATGTCGCAACTTTCGCCGCGTCAGAATTACCGTGTACAACAGCTTCTGAATCTGTGGGTAGCGGATCTTGGTCTCGAACAGTACCTCACTGATGAAGTAGACCGGCCTCTGGACGGGCAATGCATGCCCTTCTTCTCATCTCTCGACCACGATCGTGGCGCTGACCACCTGAGTGGTAGCGGCGACGTAAATCAAGAGGGCTTCTCCGACAGCGGGGGCACTAGGATGGGTGCGTTCGTAAGGAGCGCCTTTAGGTTCCCGAGGGCTTCCTCGGCCTCGGGGGTCCAAGTGAAGCACTCGGTCTTTCTTAAGAGGTGGTACAGAGGTAGGCCTCTTTCGCCGAGGCGCGAGATGAAGCGGCTCAGAGCCGCAAGGCATCCCATGACCCTCTGCACGCCTTTCAAGTCCTTGATGGGCCCCATGTTGGTGATGGCCGCGATTTTTTCCGGGTTGGCCTCAATGCCCCGCTCGGAGACGATGAACCCCAAGAGCATGCCTCGGGGGACTCCGAAGACGCACTTCTCGGGATTGAGTTTTACGCCTTTCGCCTTGAGACACTTGAATGTTGTTTCAAGGTCGGAGAGGAGGTCGGGGGCTCTCCTCATCTTGACTACGATGTCATCGACGTAAGCCTCGACCGTTCGACCAATGTGCTCTTCGAACACGTGGTTCATGCACCTTTGGTATGTCGCACCCGCATTTCTCAAACCAAATGGCATAGTAACGTAGCAGTACATGCCAAAAGGTGTGATGAAAGAAGTCGCGAGCTGGTCGGACTCTTTCATCCTGATTTGGTGATACCCTGAGTAGGCATCAAGGAACGACAGGGTTTCGCACCCAGCAGTGGAATCCACGATTTGATCGATACGAGGCAGAGGGTAGGGAACCTTCGGACATGCTTTGTTTAGACCAGTGTAGTCTACACACATCCGCCATTTCCCTCCTTTCTTTCTCATAAGCACAGGGTTGGCAAGCCATTCAGGATGGAATACCTCTTTGATGAACCCAGCGGCCATCAGCTTGTGGATCTCCTCGCCTATGGCTCTGCGCTTTTCTTCGTTGAATTGGCGCAGAGGCTGCTTCACGGGTCGGGTTCCAGCTTGGATATCCAGTGAGTGCTCGACGACTTCCCTCGGTATGCCCGGCATGTCCGAGGGACTCCACGCAAAAACCTCAGCGTTCGCGCGGAGAAAGTCGACGAGCACTGCTTCCTATTTGGGGTCGAGCTCGGAGCCGATCCGGATCCGCTTGGAGGTGTCGTTGCTGGGGTCGAGAGGGACGGATTTAACCGCCTCTGCTGGTTCGAAGTTGCCGGCGTGGCGCTTCGCATCTGGAACCTCCTTGGGGAGGCTTTCCATGTCGGCGATGAGGGCCTCAGATTCAGCGAGGGCCTCGGCGTACTCCACGCACTCCACGTCGCATTCGTACGCGTGTCGGTACGTGGGGCCGACGGTGATGACCCCGTTGGGGCCTGGCATCTTGAGCTTGAGGTAGGTGTAGTTGGGGACGGCCATGAACTTGGCGTAACATGGTCTCCCCAGCATTGCGTGGTAGGTTCCTCGGAACCCGACCACCTCGAACGTGAGGGTTTCCCTTCGGAAGTTGGAGGGAGTCCTGAAGCAGACGGGCAGATCGAGTTGTCCGAGGGGTTGGACGCGTTTCCCAGGGATGATTCCGTGAAAAGGCGCCGCGCCTGCCCGGATCGAGGACAGATCGATCTGCAAGAGCCCGAGGGTCTGGGCGTAGATGATGTTGAGGCTGCTCCCTCCGTCCATGAGGACCTTGGTGAGCTTGACGTTGCCGATGACGGGGTCGACAACGAGCGGATATTTCCCTGGGCTCGGCACACGGTCGGGGTGGTCGCCCTGGTCGAAGGTGATGGGCTTGTCGGACCAGTCTAGGTAGACTGGCGTCGCCACCTTTACCTAGTAGACCTCCCGACGCTCTTGCTTGCGGTGCCGAGCCGAGGCGTTCGCGACTTGCCCACCGTAGATCATGAAGCAGTCGTGGACCTAGGGAAACTCCTCTGCCTTGTGGTCCTCCTTCTTGTCGTTGTTGTGGGCCCTGCCACCTTCCGCCGGTGGCCCGACCTTGTGAAAGTGGCACCGAAGCATGACACACTCCTCAAGGGTGTGCTTGACGGGCCCCTGATGATAGGGGCATGACTCCTTGAGCATCTTGTCGAAGAGATTGGCACCTCCAGGAGGTTTCCGAGGGTTCTTGTACTCAGCGGCGGCAACAAGGTCTGCGTCGGTGGCGTCACGTTTCGTTTGCGACTTCCTCTTGTTCTTCTTCTTGGTGCCGCGTTGAGCGGATGCCTCGAGGACGTCTTCCAGCTGGCGGCCCTGGGGCTGCTTGTCCTTCCGGAAGATGGCCTCAACCGCCTCCTGGCCAGAGGCAAACTTGGTGGCGATGTCCATCAGCTCGCTCGCCCTGGTGGGGGTCTTGCGACCCAGCTTGCTCACCAGGTCGCGGCAGGTGGTGCCGGCAAGGAAGGCGCCGATGACATCGGAGTCGGTGATGTTGGGCAGCTCGGTGCGCTGCTTCGAGAATCGCCGGATGTAGTCCCGGAGAGACTCTCCCGGCTGCTGGCGGCAGCTTCGGAGATCCCAGGAGTTCCCAGGGCGCACGTACGTGCCCTGGAAGTTGCTGGCGAAGGCTTGGACCAGGTCGTCCCAGTTGGAGATCTGCCCCGGAGGCAGATGCTCCAGCCAGGCTCGAGTGGTGTCGGAGAGGAACAGGGGGAGGTTGCGGATGATGAGGTTGTCATCGTCCGTTCCACCCAGTTGGTAGGCCAGTCGGTAGTCCGCGAGCCACAGTTCCGGCCTTGTCTCCCCGAGTACTTTGTGATGGTAGTCGGGGTTCGGAACCGGGTCGGGAACGGCGCCCGTCGTATGGCCCGGCTGAAAGCCTGCGGACCGGGTAGTTCGGGCGAGGGGCTCCGATCCTCCCCGCTGTCGTAGCGTCCCCCATGCCTGGGGTGGTAGCCTCGGTGCACCCTTTCGTCGAGGTGGGCTCGACGGTTGCGGTGGTGGTGCTCGTTGCCGAGGCGACCCGGGGCCGCAGGCGCCGTGTTGCGCGTGCGCCCGGTGTGGACCGAGGCTTCTCGCACGAATCCGTAAGTCGCGACACGATGCTCCGGGGGTACCCCTGCCTTCGGGAGGCAGAGCTTTCGGCCCGTTGGACCGCGGCATCTTCCAGGAGGTTCTTGAGCTCTCCCTGGATACGCCGCCCCTCGGTGGTGGAGGGTTCCGGCATCGCTCGGAGTAGTATCGCAGCTGCAGCCAGGTTCTAACCGACCCCACTGGAAACTAGGGGTAGCCTTGGCCTGGTATCGTCGGCGATGCGGTGTTGGACGTCCTAGGCCAGATGACGCGCTTCTCCGGCCGGAGCTCGGCCTGCCCACTCCTGTCTGAGGTTCAGCCGAGGCTGCGCAAGTGTTCCTGCCTCCTCGTCGAGCCTGGCCTGCATCTCGCGGATTTGCTCGAGCTGTGCGTCCTGACCCCCCACAGGGACTGGGACCACAACTAGCTCCCGAAGGATGTCAACGCGAGGCGCAGGCCTAGGGGGATCGCCGTTTTCCGGCATACCAAGATGGTTACCTTCGCCAAGACCCCCTAGATCGACGTGGAAACATTCGCGACTTGGGCCATAGTCCTCGTCGCCGAGGCTGTGGCTACCATCGGAACAATCGGAGAGGCAGTAGTCACACGCGGTCATGAAGTCCCGCATGGTACTAGGGTTACCAAGCTCGGAGAAATCCCAACCGGAATCGGGCTCGTCATCTTCCTCGGAACCCGAGGGACCGTAGGTCGAGACGGCTGTTAGTCTATCCCAGGGTGACCGCACATGGTACCCCGGAGGGTTTGGACATGCCTTTGCGAAAGCCTCCACTGAAGCGAGGTCGCTTGGTGGATCGAAGCTGAATCTGAAAGTCATGGGATGGGAAACGGACGGTACCTCTTGATCGACGGGTGGTGACGAAGTCGCGTCAGGGGCGGACTGCACCGTTGTCTCGGGTACGAGGGCGACGCCCAGCAAGCCCTTCGCGAGCGTGCTGGCGTCATCCGTCAGCTCGATGTTGGCGTGTTGCGGGGAAACGACGCTCGTCTTTGTCTCCGACGCGAGGTCAACGCCCGGCGTGTCCCCCGCTGGGGCGCCGGCGCCGTCGACTCGCTTGACAGCTGACGAGGTGTCGCCCCCTGCTTGGCCATGCCTGGCCCGCCTCCTCCTCCATCGGCGAGGGAGGCGACGGGACAGAACTGAATGTTGCTCTTCCGCCACGTGGGGAAGACGTCGTCGATTCCGCCGCCGGCGGGCGGGCTGACGACCGCCATTGTCATCGTCGCGCGGTGGAAGAAGGAGTATCATGTCGTAGCTGCCGTCGAGAGACATGAACTCGAGACTCCCGAAACGTATCGACGTCCCGGGTTGGAAAGGTTGCTGGGGACTACCCATCTAGAGCTTGACGGGAAGCTATTCGTCAACACGCAGCAGGCCCCTACCTGACGCGCCAACTATCGGCGTTTCGACCCTGGGGGGTCCCTGGACCGACGAGTAAATTGTCGCTGCGTGCCCCAGCCTAGATGGGTCGGCGCGAGACGGGACACAAAGGGGGGAGAACAGCAAGGGGAATCCGCGGCCTTCGTGTTGTCCTGCACCCAGGGCGGCTGGATGCGCTTGCAGTAGGGGGTTACAAGCGTTCGCGAGAGAGAGAGAGAGAGAGAGCCTTAAGCGCCGGCCCGTTCTCCCGCGCGGCCAACCTCTCCGTACGTGAGCCCTGGTCCTTCCTTTTATAGACGTAAGGAGAGGGCCCAGGTGTACAATGGGGGGTGTAGCAATGTGCTAACGTGTCTAGCAGAGAGGAGCTAGATCCCTAAGTACATGTCGTCGTGGCAGTCGGAGAGGTTTTGGCACCCTGTTCATGTGATGTCGTGGTTGTCGGAGTAGCGCTAGAGCTCTGCGGAAGTACAGCTGTCGGGGCTGTCGGGTCCACGCTGACGTCTCCTTGCTAACATAAGAGGCTGGGCACTGCCGCCGTCATGGAGCGTGCGGGGTGTCATCATTACTTGTTTACTGGGGCGAGCCAGATGGGACGCCGGTCTTGTTCCCCGTAGCCTGAGCTAGCTAGGGGTAGGGTAATGATGGCCCTCCTGGCGACGTGGCTGGTCCGAACCCGAGTTTGGGCGAGGGTGGCGATTCCTGGGGTCGGGTGAGGCGGAGTCCGTCGTCTTCCGGAGCCGAGGCCGAGTCCGAGCCCTGGGGTCAGGCGAGGCGGAGTTCGTCGTCTTCCAGAGCCAAGGCCAGGTCCGAGCCCTGGGGTCGGGCGAGGCAGAGTTCATCGTCTTCCGGAGCCGAGGCCGAGTCCGAGCCCTAGGGTCGGGCGAGGCGGAGTTTGTCATCTTCCGGAGCCGAGGCCGAGTCCGAGCCCTGGGGTCGGGCGAGGCGAAGTTCATCGTCTTCCGGAGCCGAGGCCGAGTCCGAGCCCTACGGTCGGGCGAGGCGGAGTTCGTCGTCTTCCGGAGCCGAGGCCGAGTCCGAGCCATGGGGTCGGGCGAGGCGGAGTTCATCGTCTTCCGGACTCGAGGTTGAGTCCGAGCGCTGGGGTCGGGCGAGGCGGAGTTCGTCGTCTTCCGGAGCCGAGGCCGAGTCTGAGCCCTGGTGTCAGGCGAGGCGGAGTTCGTCGTCTTCCGGAGCCGAGGCCGAGTCCGAGCCCTGGGGTCGGGCGAGGCGGAGTTCGTCGTCTTCCGGAGCTGAGGCCGAGTCCGAGCCCTGGGGTCGGGCGAGGCGGAGTTCGTCGTCTTCCGGAGCCGAGGCCGAGACGGGGGCCGAGCCCTAGGGTCGGGCGAGGCGGAGCTTCCTATGTCGCCTGAGGCTGGACTTAGCCGCTGTCGACCTCACTCTGGCGAGTGGCACGGCAGTCGGAGCAGGACAGGTGGCGTTGTATTCCTGTCAGGTCGGTCAGTGGAGCGGCAAAGTGACTTTGGTCACTTCGGCTCTGTCGACTGGAGCGCGTGTCAGGATAAGATGTCAGGCGATCCTTGCATTAAATGCTCCTGCGATACGGTCGGTTGGTGTGGCGATCTGGCCAAGGTTGCTTCTCTGCGAAGACTGGGCCTCGAGCGAGCCGAAGGTGTGTCCGTTGCTTGAGGGGGCCCTCGGGTGAGATGTGAATCCTCCGGGGTCGGCTGCCTTTGCCCGAGGCTGGGCTCGGACGAGGCGAGATCGTGTCCCTTGAGTGGACCGAGCCTTGACCTTAATCGCGCCCATCAGGCCTTTGCAGCTTTGTGCTGATGGGGGTTACCAGCTGAGATTAGGAGTCTTGGGGGTACCCCTAATTATGGTCCCCGACAAATGGTGAGCTTGAGAGACATGAGAGTTCTTGAAGATTTTGCAGTGGAAGATTGTTGTCTTTCTCTGGGGACCTCATTTTCCTTACAATAAGACTATCACATGAAATAGACTTGAAAAGGTGTTAGTCTCAAAGTATTAGATTATAGAGTAACCTCCCCCTGAAGGTGTGCATACAAGTTTTGAATACTTGTAGGAGACATGCACTTTGATTTGATATCAAGAGGGGCAAATTATCTATAATCCGAACTTTGGCACATATAAGTTAAATGATACAACTTGTAGAAATCAAAATTTTCAATTGATGCATCATTTACTATGGAGTGATATAGAAGCTATGTGTCGTGCTTAACTAAACATTTTAAACCATGTAGGTTTGCTTAAGTATATGAATTGAAAGCAAGAAATCCTACCATGTGATTTACCTAGTATGCATAATTTTAAACAAAAGTAAATGACAAATGTAATACTAGGCAAGAAAGGTAAACTAGATACAAGGTAAATAGACACGCATATCTAAAAACAAGAAATACAATAAATCTAGTTACCTTAGTCATGGGTGGGAAATTTGGGTCCAAAATTTTCACTAACCCACTTGGCAATAAACTTGATTCAATATGATGTATCCCATGATATACATCCCAACTTTGCCAAGTCTCCAAATTTCCCGAGGACCTTCGGTCCACTCACTTCCCTTTCGGAATCCAAACCTTCTTGGTGCTTTTCATGGTTGAAATTATTTCCTTTGGTACCAGATGCGTTTGGCCCCGTTTCCTTTGTTGGCTTGCTTGTTGGCCTTGATTGCTATCACCTTTCCATTCTTTTTCTTCTTGATCAAGTATGGTGTAGCAGTCTTTTTGTCCACCTTTTTGATGTAGGTGTTGGAGATTTTGCTTGATGGCTTTTGCTTTTGCCTTTGTTTATTCCCGGTCATCGCCTTGTATTGGAAAGACTTATGGCCTTCCATGTGGCATAGCCTACAAATCACAGTTTCTCCCTCTACAGGCTTGTTCACTCCCGCAGTGGTGTTATCCTGTGGAGGTCGGGTTTGTTTGGCTTTGCCTTTCTTGTCATACAAAGCCTTGCCAAGGCGAGCCACTTCTTGCTTTAATTGTTCATTTTCCTTTGCAACCTCATCCGAACATGTCTCTACAACAATATTCTCAACAACGACTTGGTTGCAGGGGTTAGAATCATCAATTAAATCAAAGCAGGAAGTAGATGCATCTTTCTTAATTATTTCAGGTATTTCAACTAAAGATGCTGCTGGGGTGCTACCAATGTTTTCTAGCTTAGTAGTTAGCTCATTATTGTGTATGCTAAGAATTTCCATTTTCTCTAGCAAATTTTCAATAGCTTCTTGGGAGCTAGCTAACTTAGCCTTAAGTTTTTCATTCTTTTTAATAAGGCTATCATCGGTAGCAGTGATGGAGCACTAGATTCTAATAGCTCAATTTTAGTTGATAGCTCACTATTTAAGTTTGCAAAAGTTTCAAATTTTTCTAGCAAACCTTTGTAATCATTTTGAGAGCTAACCAACTTATTTTTCAAGGTTTTAAGTTGAGCTTTTTGTTTAGTGCAAACATCCTGAAAAAATTCAATGGCTTCCGCAAGCTCATCTATGGAGGGCTTTCCCTCACCTTCATCATCACTACTGCTATCATCACTAGAGGATGGAATGCTTTTGTTACCTCTTGCCATAAGGCATTTGTGTGATGACCGTGATGAGCGTGATGAGGACCGGTGGCTGCACGTCCTTGGAGGTTCATTTTCACTTGAAGAATCATCCCAAGTTCTAACACTTGTTAGCGCCTTGCCTTTGCTCCTCTCCTTTTTGGGTTTGGCCATATTTGAACAGTTGTCCCTGAAGTGGCCCTTCTCCCCACATGCGAAGCATCCTCTCTTCCTTTGCTTTTTCCTATCAATGTTAAAGAGAAGATCCTCGACCTGCAGGGGCACACCCATTAGATTAATCTTGCGGATCATCCTTATTACCTTTCCGACACGTCGGATTGTTTCTTCGTCCTCGGAGGATGATGTGCACGGTTGAGTATCCTCATCATCATCACTTTCTTCTTCTTCCTCTTCTTCACTTGAGGAACTTGGAGTGGGAGCCTTCTTTTTGCCCTTCCTTTCATCACATGCAAAAGCATATGGTCTTGAGGAAATTGGCTCCTCTCCCCGACACATTTTTCGCGACATCTCAAAGGCCGCGATTTTCCCAATCACAATGGTCGGGGTCATGTTGCTCAAGTCCTCCATGTTCTGAAGGATGGTGATGATGCTCCCATATCTTTGTTGTGGTAGTAGGGAGATAATCTTCCTCACAATGTCCGCATCACCTAGCTTATTAATGCCAATAGAATTGAGCTCATTGATAATTAGATTCAAACAAGAATAAATGTGTCGGGTACCATAATTAGGGGTACCCCCAACGCTCCTAATCATGGCTGGTAAACACCCTCAGACCAACTGACGGGTGCGGTTCAAGCCAAGACTTCGTCTACCCAAGGGACGCGATCTCACCCGAGCCTAGCCTCGGGTTGGAACCGTAGTCCTAGACGAGTTCACGCCTCGCCCGAGGGCCTGTAACACCCGGTTTTAAAGAAACAAAGCCGGGTGCATCTCATACATGCGCCAAAGAAGACAACATATATAATAACAGAGTGTATAGAGATAAATGTCATAAAACATCAGAGTATTTATTACATAGCGGAAGACTTATTACAAAATAAAATAATGAATATAAAACGAACTAAGGATCGACGGCGCGAATGTCGACTGAGAAACGCCACCTAGATCAGATCGAATTCCTCAGTGTTAGGCGGCTCCTCCTGAACCACCTGATCATCACCTGTGGGGGGGTGTGAGACAGCAAGAGTGAGCTCACATACGATCATAGCTCAACAAGTCGTGGGGAATAATGTGACATGAACTCACCAAAGGTGGGAGTTCATAAAGTGTAAGGCTGATCAATGAAATAAAGGCTGAAGCTGAGCATTGCTTTTATAAGTTGGTCAAAGTTTTATTAGCAATTACTAAGTGTAAGTGAATACCAAACCATAGTAATAATAAATAAAAGTAATAATAAAATAATCCCAAATGCAATGAAATGACAGGTTAAGTTTAAGTTCCATAATTTAATCATGTGAGTGTCCGAGCCGCTCTTGACCGTGAGCACGGCTAGTATACCAGTTTTACACTCTGCAGAGGTTGCGCATCTTTACCCACAAGTCGTGTTACCCATTTGCCACGGAGTTGATCAGACTCCATACACCTCTACCTAGGAAGCGAGGCAGGGTACCACTACGAGGCCTTTACAAAGTTCCACTAGCTTCAGACTACCCGCTACAGTTTATAGGAAGTTCCAATGCAGGGTTCCTGGCTGACCGCCATCGCAGCAAAATCAACCAGGGACCTCCCTACACTGACCACTCCCCTACTGCCCTTGCCCCTTTCGGGTAAGGTAGCCCTCCCCTAGCTTTCCTAGTTAATCAGCCAAGGGCGTCCCATTAAACCCTTGTGGTAGCACTGTTTTCCCGGGTGGTTCTCCATGTTCCCATTAACATAATGATCTTAACATGAACAAGGAAGAATAAAACAGATAACAATAAATAGTATAACAATGAGTGATGAATATCTCTATACCCAAATCCACATAAAGCAATAGCATGTACTACCCAAAACTTTAGTAGTAAAACCAGTGGTGAAACAAGGTATAAAGATAGTCAAAATCTAGGGCATCCTATTGGGTCCCAGCAAAATTATCCTATGCAGATCATTATGATTAACAAGAACATGAATAGGTAAAAGAAGTGATCAAGGGCACAACTTGCCTTCAACGAGCTCCTGCTCAGCTACTTCAACTTGTTGAAGCTCAGGTTCCACAGTGGGTTGCTCGTCTACTCGCATCAATACAATACATACATGGCATAGCATAAATTAACATCACATCAAACATGCAAATAGAATATACAGTAATAAACTAGACATTAAAATAAGATCACAGGAACTGGAATCATCAAATTTGGAGGTTTAGATTTTAAGTTATGGATTTTCTAAGGTTTTATGCATTTAATACAAGATTAAGTGAAAGAATAATTTTAATGTGTTTGTCATGTTAGAACAGAGGCACTAATGGATAGACAATAATTTTATGAAAATTTAGGAACTGGAATGGACCAATTTGGAGTTCATATGAATTTTCTACAAATTAAACAAGTTCTAGGATTTATTTTCACACTAAAAATCCTTTTTCTAATAAGTTTTCTCTGATTTTATAATTCTCTGGCCTGGGCCCCAATTACAGGAAACTGCAGGGACCCCGGGGTGAAATTTCCTAGACTCAGACTACAGTGATCGTGGACGGCGGGTTAGTTTCCTAAAAACCGGAGGGCTCTTATGCAAAACAACCCGGCCGAAGGGGTATCGGCCAATCTCGACCCTTAGATTAGAATCCTACGGCTAGAATTAGATTAAGCCGAGCTCGAACCGGTACGCTACGCAGCCCGTTGGATTGGAAATCTACGGCGTAGATTTAAATACCCCGGATCCGCCCAGATCCGTCCGATTGGATCCGACGGCCCGAACGAATGCGGCGAAGGGGTACGCGCCGATCTAATCCTGGCCGCACAACGGGATCTAACGGTCAGGAGCCCTTCTCCCCAATTCCCAGCTCGGGACGGCGGCGAACCAGCCGGACCATGGCGGCGCCATCGCCGGCGAAGTTCGATTTGGCGTTACCGTGCACGAAAACTCAATTAAAGACTGCTACACGATGCCCTAAGTACACTGAATGCGATGGACTTGGAATTACCCCGCGATACGATGCAGAAGATCTTGGCCACGGCGAGCGGCGGATTTGCAATGACGGCGTCGAATTCCCGGTGCCACAGTCGGGGATTCCGCCCGGCTTCACGACGAACCGATTCTTGCGACCACACAAGCGTCCAGGGCGAGGCAATTGGAGCAGAGGGGCGCTGGTGCCGTGGTTCAACAACGGCGGCGGCGAACTGGATTTCGGCCTCTGGCGGCGCAAAAGAGGGTGGATGAGGGAAGAAAAGGAGCCGGGGACGGTCCTACTTATCTCCCCGAGGACTCGGTTCAAGATAGGAGGGAGGATGCGCCAGATTTCCGACAATGGCGGCGAGCTCCCCGCGCGGGTGGGTACGCGGTGACGACGCGGTCGCGCGGGGTGGTTGTGAGGCTGCCCGGTGGCCCCGCGACGCAGTGACCCGAGAGCCGAGCGAAGTAACCCGAGAGGCTGACAGCGGGCCCCGATCGTCAGCGCACGGTAAGCTGGGCCGCGCGGTGGAGGTTAAGTGGGCCGGTCGCCTCGGTTTGGGCCCAACACGAGTTTTCTCTTTTATTTCTCTTTTTCTTTTTCTGTTTTGTTTTACTCTTTTTATTTTTCAAATTTCAAATTTGAATATGGATCTTGTTATGAATTTCACCATTGGCCAAATGTTCAACTTCATTTATCCGGTGTAAGATTAGTATTTGTTTTCATATATTTATTTTTATCCACAACATATTTTATTCCTCCTCCTTTCCAATTTCTAGAATTTTTTTTACCTCTTAAGTTCCACTTTGGCCTTTAGTATATCTCTTTTCACATTATTATATTTATTTATACTGTCACAAAGTGCACATAAGAGTGAAAAACCAGCATGATGCAAAATTTTGTGGTATGTCTTTTTATTAATTACTTGTTTTTAAATGTGGTGTTCACAAGCTCCATTAAGTAGAGACAAAATATTCAAGGGAATAACTTCTTATCATATGATGTACATAATTGGGTGTTACAAATCCTACCCCCCTTAAAAATAATCTCGTCCTCGAGATTTAAGAAGAACTAGAGAAAAGATGGGGAAAATCTATACGAAGCTCTTCTTCTCTTTCCCAAGTTGCTTCATCTTCACCGTGGTGACTCCATTGAACTTTGCACATCTTTATCACCTTGTTTCTTGTAACTCGAGTCAAAGTGTCCAAAATCTTGATAGGGTACTCCGCATAAGTTAGATCCTCTTGAACACTAAGGTCCTCCAGTGGTAGCTGCTCCTCAAGTACCCTGAGGCACTTCTTTAGCTGAGACACATGAAACACATCATGTACATCTGACAGATGATCGGGTAACTCCAGTTGATATGCAACTTCACCCACTCGCTTTAAGATCAAGAAAGGTCCAATAAAGCGAGGGGACAACTTTCCTTTGACTTTAAATCTCCTCATACCACGAAGTGGTGACACCTTCAAATAGACATGATCTCCCTCCTTAAACTCCAGTAGTCTCCTTCTATTATCAGCATAACTCTTTTGCCTGGATTGTGCAATTCTCAAATTTTCTCTTATCATTCGAACTTGTTCTTCTGCCTCTTGAATAAGTTCAGGCCCAAAGAACTGTCTTTCTCCAGTTTGATCCCAATACAGGGGAGTCCTGCATTTTCTGCCATACAAAGCCTCAAATGGTGACATCTTCAAACTGGCCTGGTAGCTATTATTATAAGAAAACTCAGCATAGGGTAAGCTCTTCTCCCAGCTGCCACCGTGTTTAAGAGCACAAGCTCTTAACATATCCTCTAGCACTTGATTAGTCCTCTCTGTCTGTCCATCAGTCTGAGGATGGTAGGCTGAACTAAAATTCAACTTCGTATCCAAGCTCTCATGCAACTTCTTCCAAAATCGAGAAGTAAACTGTGATCCTCGATCAGACACGATCTTCTTAGGCACTCCATGTAGACAAACTATCCGAGTCATATACAATTCTGCTTGCTTGGCTCCCGTATAATTAGTCCTCACAGGTATAAAATGAGCCACCTTTGTCAATCTGTCCACAATTACCCAAATAGAGTCATATCCTGCTGGAGTGCGGGGTAGTCCAACAATAAAATCCATACCAATTTCTTCCCACTTCCACTCAGGTATCTTCAATGGGTGCAAAAGTCCAGCGGGTCTTTGATGTTCGGCCTTAACTCTTTGACATACATCACACTTAGCCACATGAGCAGCCACATCTCTTTTCAGTCCATACCACCAATACTTTCGCTTCAAATCTTGATACATCTTAGTGCTTCCAGGGTGGATGGAGTAATCATAATCATGAGCTTCTTTCAATATAGCCTCACGGAGGCTATCGATCTCTGGTACACATATCCGATCTTTGAACCATATAGTACCTTGCTCATCCTCCGTGAATTCTGGAACTCTTCCTTCAGTAATAAGATCCTTGATCTCTTGAATCTTAGCATCACCAATCTGACCTTTACGAATCTCTTGCTCCAAAGTAGGTCCCAACTCAATGGTAACTCCTTCAGTATGAGTAACAATTCCCAAATTGAGTCTCTCAAAGTCTTCTGCTAATTCATCAGGTAGCTGGACAACGAAAGCGGAGTGAACATGCTCCTTCCGACTCAAGGCATCTGCAACCAAATTCGCCTTGCCTGGGTGATAGTGAATCTCCAAATCATAATCCTTAATAAGCTCCAACCAACGGCGTTGCCTAAGGTTGAGATCCTTCTGAGTGAATATATACTTCAAACTCTTGTGATCCGTGTATACTTGGCACTTAGTTCCCATAATGTAGTGTCTCCAAATCTTAAGTGCATGCACAACGGCTGCTAGTTCCAAGTCATGAGTGGGGTAGTTCAGTTCATGCTTCCGCAACTGACGAGATGCATAGGCAATCACATGACCTTCTTGCATAAGCACACATCCAAGTCCTTGGCCACATGCATCACAATAGATGTCAAATCCCTTCTGCAGGTCTGGCATAATCAATACTGGAGGTGACATCAATCTTTCCTTCAATTGGTCAAAGCTCTCTTGACATTTCTCATCCCACTTAAATTCTTTTCCTTTCTCCAAAAGCGATGTCATAGGCTTGGCAATCTTAGAAAATCCTTCAATAAATCTCCGATAATATCCTGCGAGTCCCAAGAAACTTCGAATCTCCGTAACCGTAATGGGCACTCTCCACTCCATTATCTCCTTTACTTTAGCAGGATCCACTGCTATTCCTCCATTAGAAATGATATGACCAAGGAATGGCACCTTGTCAATCCAAAACTTGCACTTGCTGAACTTAGCGTAGAGTTGATTATCTCGTAACTTCTGTAGCACCAACCTTAGATGTTGTTCATGATCACTTTCATTCTTAGAATAGATAAGAATATCGTCGATAAATACCACGACGAATCTGTCCAAATACTCCATAAACACCTTATTCATCAAATTCATGAAGTAAGCTGGTGCATTGGTTAGTCCAAATGACATAACAGTAAACTCATATAATCCATATCGAGTCGAGAATGCTGTCTTGGGAATGTCTGATGGTCTAATCCTCATCTGATGGTAACCGGATCGGAGATCAATCTTCGAAAATACTCTCGCACCTCTCATCTGATCAAATAAATCCTCAATACGGGGCAACGGATACTTGTTCTTCACCGTAACATCATTAAGTGATCTATAATCCACACACATCCGTTGCGATCCATCCTTCTTCTGCACAAATAACACCGGTGCTCCCCAAGGTGAGGAACTCGGACGAATGTAACCGACCTCTTGTAACTCCGTTAATTGCTTCTTCAGTTCCTTCAACTCCTCTACGGACATTCTATATGGCCGTTTAGAAATAGGGGCGGTTCCAGGTAAGAGATCAATAACAAACTCGACTTCTCTATCAGGTGGCATTCCTGGTAACTCCTCTGGAAAGACGTCCGGAAAATCTCTAACCACCCGGATGTTGTCACCAACAAACTCCTCAGGCATAAAGAACATTGCACGCATGGATGAGGAGGTTACTGCAATATTAACTTGAAACCTTTCTCCTTTAGTGGTAGTGAGTTCTATGGTACCTCTACCACATGCTATAACGGCCTTTGCCTTCCTTAGCCATGACATACCAAGGATCAAATCTATACTGCTTGACTCTAATATTATAGCAGTAGCTCCAAATTCTCTACCCATAATGGTTAGTGTCAATCTACGTGTCATTTGATTCGCCTCAACAGGCCCTTTAGGTGTAATTACTATCAGGGGTTTTCTCATGTTTAGCAGTGGTATTTCATTTGTGTTGGCATAACGAGCAGACATGAATGAATGTGTAGCACCAGAATCAAATAATATTGTTGCAGGAATTGCATTAACATAAAACATACCAATTACGAGGTCACCACCATCAGGAGTATCATCAACGCTGACTTGATTCACCCTGGCTATAGAATATCCCTTGCCAGGGGTCTGTTGCTTGTTCTGAGCTGGGGTAGTAGCAATCCTCTGTGGGCAGACATTTGCATAATGACCAATCTTCCCACACTTGAAACATTGAGTGCCCGGACTCTGTCCTGCAAACTTCGTCGGGGTGCCCGTGGGAGTAGCCTGTCGAGGAGGTGGAGTCCTCAGTGGTGATTGCTGAACTGGGCGTGGTCCTCCGGGTCGAGTCGGTGTACCCTGTGGTGAACTGTAGCGAGGACGAACACTGCTGCTTCCTTGTCCTTGAGATATGGCCTTTCTCTTCAAATCTCCCAGTTGAACACGCTTGTGTTCAATAGCCAGTGCCTTATCAAGCAGCCTCTGAAATGATGGAAATGTGTGTGCCACTAGAGCATACTGCAGTGGTCCATTAAGTCCTTCAATGAAATGCTCCTGCTTCCTCTCGTCTTCAGCAACTTCTTCAGGGGCATATCTGGATAACTGGATAAACTTGTCGCGGTACTCGCTGACTGACATACTTCCTTGCTTCAGCGACAGAAATTCCTTCTTCTTGATCTTTATCATCCCAGCTGGAATATGGTAGTTCCTGAACTGTGTACTGAACTCTGCCCAAGTGATAGTATCTGCAGCATCATGGGCAGCAGTATAAGAATCCCACCAGTCTGCAGCAGGACCAATCAGACGTCCAGAAGCATATAAAACCTTCTCCCGGTCAGTGCATTGTGCAATGTTGAGCATCTTCTCAATTGACTTCAACCAATCGTCTGCATCAAGTGGATCTGGCGAGCTGGCGAAGGTTGGTGGCTTGTGACTCATAAACTCCCGGTGCTTATCACGAGGTGGAACTGGTGGTGGTGGTGGAGGCAGTGGCACTTGTTGCTGCTGTTGCTGTTGTTGAAGCTGTTGTTGCGCCCTCCTTTCTTGGCGTATCTCATCTCTCTCCTGGCGCAACTCCTGGCGTATATCTTCTCTTTCCTGACGCATCTCCTGGCGTTCTTGCTGCATCTGGGCACGCATATCAGCCATTGTGTCCGCCATTTGCTGCATCACCGCCATCTGAGCAGCAACCAGTGGGTCAACTCCGCCTGGTGGAGGATTGGGAGGATTCATCCCAGCAGGTTGTGGCTGAGGTTGTCTTCGAGTGTGTTGGTTAGGAGGCAAGTCAATTCCACCACCTCGCCTGGTATTGACCATCTGAGTTAGATACATATGGTAAGAAGATAATAGACAAGGCAGGTATTTACAAATCAGGTTACTTTGGGGGACTTTTTTAGCTAAGCAGATTAATATTCTACATATCCTAGCTAATTCAATACCTTATGGTGGTACATACTAAGATGTCCATAGTTCAATCAATCAAAGAAGCAAATCAGGCATTTAGCATCAGCACAATCAGACAATATTTTTAACTAGAGAAAAATAGTTTTATTTTCATCTTAGGTTCCCTATCTCTTAGAAAGATTATAGTCATAGGATTCCAAGGTTTGAAATCCATCTTGTCTCAGAGTAGAAAAGGTAAGAATGATCAGAGTAGAACAGTAGAAGGTGAGATAGGATCAAGATAAGATGAGTATAGAATGAGTCAGAGTAAGGTAAGTAGGAGAGGGTTTGTCCATTTCTATCTAGGTCTCGTCCTACAGTCAACATTTCCTCTGATACCACTTCTGTAACACCCGGTTTTAAAGAAACAAAGCCGGGTGCATCTCATACATGCGCCAAAGAAGACAACATATATAATAACAGAGTGTATAGAGATAAATGTCATAAAACATCAGAGTATTTATTACATAGCGGAAGACTTATTACAAAATAAAATAATGAATATAAAACGAACTAAGGATCGACGGCGCGAATGTCGACTGAGAAACGCCACCTAGATCAGATCGAATTCCTCAGTGTTAGGCGGCTCCTCCTGAACCACCTGATCATCACCTGTGGGGGGGGGTGTGAGACAGCAAGAGTGAGCTCACATACGATCATAGCTCAACAAGTCGTGGGGAATAATGTGACATGAACTCACCAAAGGTGGGAGTTCATAAAGTGTAAGGCTGATCAATGAAATAAAGGCTGAAGCTGAGCATTGCTTTTATAAGTTGGTCAAAATTTTATTAGCAATTACTAAGTGTAAGTGAATACCAAACCATAGTAATAATAAATAAAAGTAATAATAAAATAATCCCAAATGCAATGAAATGACAGGTTAAGTTTAAGTTCCATAATTTAATCATGTGAGTGTCCGAGCCGCTCTTGACCGTGAGCACGGCTAGTATACCAGTTTTACACTCTGCAGAGGTTGTGCATCTTTACCCACAAGTCGTGTTACCCATTTGCCACGGAGTTGATCAGACTCCATACACCTCTACCTAGGAAGCGAGGCAGGGTACCACTACGAGGCCTTTACAAAGTTCCACTAGCTTCAGACTACCCGCTACAGTTTATAGGAAGTTCCAATGCAGGGTTCCTGGCTGACCGCCATCGCAGCAAAATCAACCAGGGACCTCCCTACACTGACCACTCCCCTACTGCCCTTGCCCCTTTCGGGTAAGGTAGCCCTCCCCTAGCTTTCCTAGTTAATCAGCCAAGGGCGTCCCATTAAACCCTTGTGGTAGCACTGTTTTCCCGGGTGGTTCTCCATGTTCCCATTAACATAATGATCTTAACATGAACAAGGAAGAATAAAACAGATAACAATAAATAGTATAACAATGAGTGATGAATATCTCTATACCCAAATCCACATAAAGCAATAGCATGTACTACCCAAAACTTTAGTAGTAAAACCAGTGGTGAAACAAGGTATAAAGATAGTCAAAATCTAGGGCATCCTATTGGGTCCCAGCAAAATTATCCTATGCAGATCATTATGATTAACAAGAACATGAATAGGTAAAAGAAGTGATCAAGGGCACAACTTGCCTTCAACGAGCTCCTGCTCAGCTACTTCAACTTGTTGAAGCTCAGGTTCCACAGTGGGTTGCTCGTCTACTCGCATCAATACAATACATACATGGCATAGCATAAATTAACATCACATCAAACATGCAAATAGAATATACAGTAATAAACTAGACATTAAAATAAGATCACAGGAACTGGAATCATCAAATTTGGAGGTTTAGATTTTAAGTTATGGATTTTCTAAGGTTTTATGCATTTAATACAAGATTAAGTGAAAGAATAATTTTAATGTGTTTGTCATGTTAGAACAGAGGCACTAATGGATAGACAATAATTTTATGAAAATTTAGGAACTGGAATGGACCAATTTGGAGTTCATATGAATTTTCTACAAATTAAACAAGTTCTAGGATTTATTTTCACACTAAAAATCCTTTTTCTAATAAGTTTTCTCTGATTTTATAATTCTCTGGCCTGGGCCCCAATTACAGGAAACTGCAGGGACCCTGGGGTGAAATTTCCTAGACTCAGACTACAGTGATCGTGGACGGCGGGTTAGTTTCCTAAAAACCGGAGGGCTCTTATGCAAAACAACCCGGCCGAAGGGGTATCGGCCAATCTCGGCCCTTAGATTAGAATCCTACGGCTAGAATTAGATTAAGCCGAGCTCGAACCGGTACGCTACGCAGCCCGTTGGATTGGAAATCTACGGCGTAGATTTAAATACCCCGGATCCGCCCAGATCCGTCCGATTGGATCCGACGGCCCGAACGAATGCGGCGAAGGGGTACGCGCCGATCTAATCCTGGCCACACAACGGGATCTAACGGTCAGGAGCCCTTCTCCCCAATTCCCAGCTCGGGACGGCGGCGAACCAGCCGGACCATGGCGGCGCCATCGCCGGCGAAGTTCGATTTGGCGTTACCGTGCACGAAAACTCAATTAAAGACTGCTACACGATGCCCTAAGTACACTGAATGCGATGGACTTGGAATTACCCCGCGATACGATGCAGAAGATCTTGGCCACGGCGAGCGGCGGATTTGCAATGACGGCGTCGAATTCCCGGTGCCACAGTCGGGGATTCCGCCCGGCTTCACGACAAACCGATTCTTGCGACCACACAAGCGTCCAGGGCGAGGCAATTGGAGCAGAGGGGCGCTGGTGCCGTGGTTCAACAACGGCGGCGGCGAACTAGATTTCGGCCTCTGGCGGCGCAAAAGAGGGTGGATGAGGGAAGAAAAGGAGCCGGGGACGGTCCTACTTATCTCCCCGAGGACTCGGTTCAAGATAGGAGGGAGGATGCGCCAGATTTCCGACAATGGCGGCGAGCTCCCCGCGCGGGTGGGTACGCGGTGACGACGCGGTCGCGCGGGGTGGTTGTGAGGCTGCCCGGTGGCCCCGCGACGCAGTGACCCGAGAGCCGAGCGAAGTAACCCGAGAGGCTGACAGCGGGCCTCGATCGTCAGCGCACGGTAAGCTAGGCCGCGCGGTGGAGGTTAAGTGGGTCGGTCGCCTCGGTTTGGGCCCAACACGAGTTTTCTCTTTTATTTCTCTTTTTCTTTTTCTGTTTTGTTTTACTCTTTTTATTTTTCAAATTTCAAATTTGAATATGGATCTTGTTATGAATTTCACCATTGGCCAAATGTTCAACTTCATTTATCCGGTGTAAGATTAGTATTTGTTTTCATATATTTATTTTTATCCACAACATATTTTATTCCTCCTCCTTTCCAATTTCTAGAATTTTTTTTACCTCTTAAGTTCCACTTTGGCCTTTAGTATATCTCTTTTCACATTATTATATTTATTTATACTGTCACAAAGTGCACATAAGAGTGAAAAACCAGCATGATGCAAAATTTTGTGGTATGTCTTTTATTAATTACTTGTTTTTAAATGTGGTGTTCACAAGCTCCATTAAGTAGAGACAAAATATTCAAGGGAATAACTTCTTATCATATGATGTACATAATTGGGTGTTACAGGGCCTCCTCAGACAGCGGGCGCCCCCTCAGCTCTCCTGAGGCCTGGCTCGGGTAGGCTTCGTTGTGAAGCAACCTTGGCCATACCGCCTCACCAACCGATCGCTTCGCAGGCGCATTAAATGCAGGGATGCCTGACGCCGTATCCTAACACACGCTCCTCAGTCGGCCAGGCCGAAGTGACCGGAGTCACTTCGCCCCTCTTCTTTACTGTCCGATATGACAGGAAAACAGCGCCGCTCGCTCCGCTCCGATTGCCGTGTCAGCCACCCCGGCAATGACTGACAACAAGTCACGATCAACCACCAAGTTCAAGCCTCGGGCACAACAGGAAGCTCCGCCTCGCCCGACCTCACGCTCCGGCCTCAGGAGGAGGTCTCCGCCTCGCCCGACCTTAGGCTCCAGCCTCGGGAGGAGGTCTCCGCCTCGCCCGACCCCCGGACTCGGCCTCGACCCCGGTCTCGGGAGGAATCGTGTCTTCGCCTGACCCCGGCCTCGGCCTCAAGAGAAGTCTCCGCCTCGACCGACCCTGGGCTCGGACTGACCGTGCTAATAGGGGATGCATCATTTCCCTATTCCTAGCCTGCTCAGGCTACAAGGAACAAGACCGGCGTCCCATCTGGCTTACCCCGACGATGGGTAATGATGGTGCCCCGCGTGCGCCATGACGCCGGTGGCTCTCAGCCCCTTACGACAGCAAGGAGACGTCAGTAGGATCCTCGCCGCGCTGCCAGCTGTGCTCCTACAGGACTCAGGCGCTCCTCCGGCGGCCACGCCATCACATGTACAGGGCCCAAGCTCTCCCCCAACGACCACGTTGGCATGTACACAGGGCTTAGGCACTCCACTGCCGGAAACGTCAGCGCATAGCTACGCCCCCCGTTGTACGTCTGGACTCTCTCTTTGCCTCTATAAAAGGGAGATCCAGGGCTACCCTGAGGGGGGTTCGCGCGAGGGAAGCGGGGGACGAGCTCTGTGTCCCTCCCTCTCTCTCTCTCTCATGCGACACGCTTGTAACCCCTACTGCGAGCGGCACCCCTGGTGCAGGATAATACAAGGCTTGTCCCGCATCTTGTGTTCCATCCCGCGCCAACCCATCTGGGCAGGGACACGCAGCGACAATTCACTCGTCCGTCCAGGGACCCCCCGGGGTCGAAACGCCGATAGTTGGCGCGCCAGGTAGGGGCCTGCTGCGTGTTAACGAACATCTTCCCGTTGAGATCCAGATAGGGAGTCTTCAGCAACCTCTCCAGCCCGGGACGGTGCTCCGCTTCGGGAGTCTTGAGTTCATGTCCCTCGACAGCAGCTACGACATGGTACTCCTTCCCCCGCGGCGTGACGACAACGATGGTCTCCGACTCGCCCGGCGGCGGCGAGCTCTACAACATCTCCCCGTGGCAGAAGATGAGCACTCCGGTCGTCCCCGCCTCCCTCCTCGACGGAGGAGGCGGAGACGAGGCAACCATGGCCACGCAGGAGGCGGCACCTTGTCGGCTGTCGCACCAGAGCGAGTCGACGACGCCGGCACTCTCCCGGGGGACATGTCAGACATTGCCCTCGCACCTGAGGCGACGGTGGGTGTCACTTCCCCGCGACGTGTCAGCCCCAAGCGGACTGATGACGACAGCACCCTCGCAAAGGACCTGCTGGGCGTTACCCTCGTACCTGATATGACGGTGTGCTCCGCCCCCGACGCGACTTCACCACCGTCCAACGACCAAGAGGTACCGTCCGTCTTCCATCCCATACCTTTTCGGTTCAGCTTCGATCCACCTAGCGACCCTGCTATGGTGAGCGCCTTCGCAAAGGCGTATCCAAACCTTCCGGGGTACCACATGTGGTCGACCTAGGACCGACTGATAGCCGCCTCAACCTTCGGACCAGCGGGTTCCGAGGAAGAGGACGACCCCGACTCCGGTTGGGATTTCTCTGCCCTCAATGACCCCGATGCCATGCGGGGCTTCATGTCCGCATGTGACCACTGCCTCTCCGGTTGTTCTGATGATGGCCATGACCTTGATGATGAGGGTTACGGCCCAAGTCGCGAATGTTTCCACATCGATCTGGGAGATCACAACGAAGGCAACCACCTTGGTATGCCAGAGGTTGACGATCCCCCTGGGCCCTCGTCTCGCGTTGACATCCCGCGGGAGCTAGCTGTGGTCCCAGTTCCTACGGGGGTCAGGACATATAGCTCGAGCAAATACGCGAGATGCAGGCCTGGGTCGACGGGGAAGCAGGCCGGCTTGTTCAGCTCCGACAGAACATCGAACAGGAGTGGGCAGGCCGATCACTAGCCGGAGAAGCCTGTCATCGGGCCCAAGACATCCGGCACCGCATCGTCGACAATGCCAGGGCAGCGCTGCCTCCGGCTGTCAGCGGGTCCGGCCAGGACCTAGCTGCAGCGGCGATGCTGCTTCGGGCCATGTCGGAGCCATCCACCACCGAGGGACGGCGCATCCAGGGCGAACTCAAGAATCTCCTAGAAGGCGCCGCGGTTCGACGAGCCGAGAGCTCCGCCTCCCGCAGGCGAGCTGACCCCTCGGAGCATCACGCAGTGTCCTCCCGGCGCATTCGGGAAGCCTTGGTCCATCCCGACCGTACACGGGACGAGGCGCCCGCCGCCCGGGAACGCCTCGGCAACGAGCACCACCATCTCGACCATCGAGCCCGCCTCGACGAGAAGGCACGCCGAGGCTACCATCCTAGGCGCGGGGGATGCTGCAACAGCGAGGAGGATCGCAGTCCTTCGCCCGAACCACCCGGTCCGCGAGTCTTCAGCTGGGCCATACGACAAGCGCCATTCCCTGCCCGTTTCTGAGCCCCGACTACTATCACCAAGTACTCGGGGGAGACGAGGCCGGAGCTGTGGCTCGCAGACTACCGACTGGCATGCCAGTTGGGAGGGGCGGATGATGACAACCTCATCATCCGTAATCTACCCCTTTTCCTCTCCGACGCCTCCCGAGCCTGGCTGGAGCATCTGCCTCCTACGCAGATCTCCGACTTGGACGATCTGGTCAGAGCTTTCGCGGGGAACTTCCAAGGCACGTACGTGCGCCCTGGGAACTCGTGGGACCTCTGAAGCTGCCGCCAGCAGCCAGGGGAGTCCCTCCGAGAGTACATCCGGCGGTTTTCAAAGTAGCGCACCGAGCTGCCCAACGTTACCGACTCGGATGTCATCAGGGCTTTCCTTGCCGGCACCACATGCCGAGACCTGGTGAGCAAACTGGGGCGCAAGACTCCCACCCGTGCGAGCAAACTGATGGACGTCGCCACCAAGTTCGCCTCGGGTCAAGAGACGATCGAAGCCATCTTCCAGAAGGACAAGTAGCCTCAGGGGGAGTCGAAGACAGACGCCCCTGAGGCGTCCGCCCAGCGAGGCACAAAGAAGAAGGCTAAAAACAAGTCGCGAGTGAAGCGCGACGCCGCAGACGCGAATCTCGTCACTGCGGCCGAGCACAGGAACCCTCGGAAACCTCCTGGAGGGGGCGACGCATTCGACAAGATGCTCACAGAGCCGTGCCCCTATCACTAGGGGCCCATCAAGCACACCCTCGAAGAATGTGTCATGCTCCGGCGCTACTTCCATAAGTCCGGGCCCCCAGTGAAGGATGACAAGGGCCATGACAACGACAAGAAGGAGGGCGGCAAGGAAGAGGGATTCCCGGAAGTCCATAACTGCTTCATGATCTACGGCGGGCAGGCGACGAACGCCTCGGCTCGACACCGCAAGCAGGAGCACTGGGAAGTCTGCTTGGTGAAGGTGGCGACGCCAGTCTACCTAGACTGGTCCGACAAGCCTATCACCTTCGACCAAGGCGACCACCCCGACTTCGTGCCAAGCCCGGGAAGGTACCCGCTCGTCGTCGATCCGATCATCGGCAATGTTAGGCTCTCCAAGGTCCTCATGGACGGAGGCAGCAGCCTTAACATCATCTACGCCGAGACTCTAGAACTCTTAGGGGTTGATCGGTCCGAAGTCCAGGCCGGTGCGGCACCCTTCCACGGGATCGCACCCGGGAAGCGAATCCTACCCCTCGGACGGATCGACTTACCCGTCTGCTTCGGAACTCCCTCTAACTTCCGAAAGGAAGCTCTCACCTTTGAGGTCGTCGGGTTCCGAGGAACCTACCATGCGATGTTGGGAAGACCATGCTACGCCAAGTTCATGGCCGTCCCCAACTACACCTACCTCAAGCTCAAGATGCCGGGCCGAAATGGGATCATCACCGTCGGATCCACGTACCGTCACGCGTACGAATGCGACATGGAGTGCGTGGAGTACGCCGAGGCTCTCACCGAGTCCGAGGCCCTCATCGCCAACCTGGAACTTCTCTCCTAGGAGGCGCCCGACGTGAAGCGGCACGCCGGCAACTTCGAACCAGTTGAGGCAGTCAAGACCGTCTCTCTCGACCCCAGCAACGACGCCAGCAAGCAAGTTCGGATCGGCTCCGAGATCGACCCCAAATAGGAAGCAGTGCTCGTCGACTTTCTTCGCGCAAACGCCGAAGTCTTTGCGTGGAGTCCCTCGGACATGCCCCGCATACCGAGGGATGTCGCCGAGCACTCACTGGACATCAGAGCTGGAGCCCGACCCGTGAAGCAAACCCTGCGCCATTTCGACAAAGAAAAGCGCAGGGCCATAGGCGAGGAGATCCACAAGCTACTCGCGGCAGGGTTTATCAAAGAGGTATTCCATCCCAAATGGTTGGCTAACCCTGTTCTTGTAAGGAAGAAGGATGGGAAATGGAGGATGTGTGTAGATTACACTGGTCTAAACAAAGCATGTCCGAAAGTTCCCTACCATCTACCTCGCATCGATCAAATCGTGGACTCCACTCCTGGGTGCGAAACCCTGTCATTCCTCGATGCCTACTCAGGCTATCACCAAATCAAGATGAAAGAGTCCGACCAGCTTGCGACTTCTTTCATCACACCTTCTGGCATGTACTGTTACACCACAATGCCATTTGGGTTGAGGAATGCAGGCGCCACTTACCAGAGGTGCATGAACCACGTGTTCGGAGAGCACATCGGCAGAACGGTCGAGGCTTACGTCGACGACATTGTTGTCAACACGATGAGAGCCTCCGACCTCCTCTCTGACCTTGAAGCGACATTCAAGTGTCTGAGAGCGAAAGGCATGAAACTCAATCCCGAGAAGTGTATCTTCGGAGTCCCCCGAGGCATGCTCCTTGGATTCACCGTCTCCGAGCGGGGCATCGAGGCCAACCCGGAGAAGATCGCGACCATCACCAACATGGGACCGATCAAAGATTTGAAAGGAGTACAGAGGGTCATGGGATGCCTTGCAGCTCTGAGCCGCTTCATCTCACGCCTTGGCGAGAAAGGCTTGCCTCTGTACCGCCTCTTAAGGAAGGCCGAGTGCTTCACTTGGACCCCCGAGGCCGAGGAAGCCCTCAGAAACCTTAAGGCGCTCCTTACGAACACACCCATCCTGGTACTCCCCGCTGCAGGAGAAGCCCTCTTGATCTACGTAGCCGCGACTACTCAGGTGGTCAGCGCCGCGATCGTAGTCGAGAGACGAGAAGAAGGGCATGCACTGCCCGTCCAGAGGCCAGTGAAAGGGAATTAGGCTTACACCTAGTTCCTAAATTGATTTTGGTGGTTGAATTGCCCAACACAAATAATTGGACTAACTAGTTTGCTCTAGTTTATAAGTTCTACAAGTGCCAAAGGTTCACAATAAGCCAATAAAAAGACCAAGAAAAAGGGTTCAAACAAAAGAGCAAAGGGACAACCGAAGGCACCCTGGTCTGGCGCACCGGACTGTCCGGTGTGCCACCGGACAGTGTCCGGTGCACCAGGGGACTCCGAGCTGAACTCTTCACCTTCGGGAAATCTTAGAGGCGCTTTGCTATAATTCACCGGACTGTCTGGTGAACCACCGGACAGTGTCCGGTGCCCCAAGATCAAGCGACTCTGAACTCGCCAGCTTCGGGAATCCGCTCCGCTATAATTCACCGGACATGTCCGGTGCACACCGGACTGTCCGGTGTAACGGCGGAGCAACGACTACTTCGCGCCAACGGTCACCTGCAGAAGCATTTAATGCGTGCCAGAGCGCGCAGAGGAGCAGTGCACGCGCGGGTGGCACACCGGACAGCCTACAGGGCCTGTTCGGTGCACCACCGGACAGCCCGGCGGGCCCACACGTCAGAGCTCCAACGGTCGAACCCTAACGGCCGGGTGACGTGGCTGGCGCACCGGACACTGTCCGGCGGCGCACCGGACTGTCCGGTGCGCCCGTCGACAGCAGCCTTCACCAAACGGCTAATTTGGTGGTTGGGGTTATAAATACCCCCAACCACCCCACATTCAAGTCATCCAAGTTTTCCACCTTCCAACTACTTACAAGAGCTAGGCATTCAATACAAGACACACCAAGTGATCAAATCCTCTCCCAATTCCACACAAGGCTTTAGTGATTAGTGAGAGAGATTTGTTGTGTTCTTTTGAGCTCTTGCGCTTGGATTGCTTCTTTCTTTCTCATTCTTTCTTGTGATCAAACTCAATTGTAACCGCGGCAAGAGACACCAATTGTGTGGTGGTCCTTGCGGGGAAGTTTTGTTCCCGGTTGTTTTGAGAAGAGAACCTCACTCGGTCCGAGAGACCGTTTAAGAGAGGGAAAGGGTTGAAATAGACCCGGCCTTTGTGGCCTCCTCAACGGGGAGTAGGTTTGCGAGAACCGAACCTCGGTAAAACAAATCCTTGCGTCTCACTTCTTCACTCACTCGCGATTTGTTTTTACGCCCTCTCTCGGACTCATTTCTATTTCTAACGCTAACCCGGTTTGTAGTTGTGATTGACTTTGTAAATTTCAGTTTCGCTCTATTCACCCCCCTCTAGGCGACTTTCAATTGGTATCAGAGCCCGGTGCTTCATTAGAGCCTAACCGCTCGAAATGATCACCAAGAGGGAGATGGAGACCGGCGACAAGCCCACTACAAGCCATGGGAAGACTTCATCGGAAGAGTCCCGCAACAAGGGGAAGGGGAAGGAGAAGAAATCTTCTTCCCACAAGACGCATCAGAGTGGCAACAAGCACAAGAAGATGAGGAAAGTGGTCTACTACGAGACCGATACTTCATCACCTTCCACCTCCGGCTCCGACGCGCCGTCCGTAACTTCTAAGCACCACGAGCGCAAGAAGTTTAGTAAGATCCCCCTACGCTGTCCTCGCATTCCTAAACATACGCCTTTACTTTCTGTCCCATTAGGCAAACCACCAACGTTTGATGGTGAAGATTATGCTAGGTGGAGTGATATGATACGATATCACCTAACCTCACTCCACAAAAGTATATGGGATGTTGTTGAGTTTGGTGTACAGGTACCATCCATAGGGGATGAAGATTATGATGAGGACGAAGTGGCCCAAATCCAACACTTCAACTACCAAGCCACAACTATACTCCTCGCCTCTCTAAGTCGAGAGGAGTATAATAAGGTGCAAGGGTTGAAGAGTGCTAAGGAAATTTGGGATGTGCTAAAGACCGCGCACGAAGGAGATGAGGTGACCAAGATCACCAAGCGGGAAACGATCGAGGGGGAGCTCGGTCGCTTCCGTGTTCGCCAAGGGGAGGAGCCACAAGACATGTACAACCGGCTCAAAACCTTGGTGAACCAAGTGCGCAACCTCGGGAGCAAAAAATGGGATGACCACGAAGTGGTTAAGGTTATTCTTAGATCACTTGTTTTCCTTAACCCTACTCAAGTTCAATTAATTCGTGGCAATCCTAGATATACACTAATGACTCCCGAGGAAGTAATTGGGAATTTTGTGAGCTTTGAATTGATGAACAAAGGATCAAAGAAGATCAACGAGCTTGATGGCCCCTCCACGTCTGAAGCACAACCAGTCGCATTCAAGGCGACGGAAGAAAAGAAGGAGGAATCTACTCCAAGTCGAACACCCATCGACGCCTCCAAGCTCGACAATGAGGAGATGGCGCTCATCATCAAGAGCTTCCGCCAAATCCTCAAGCAAAGGAGAGGGAAGGATTACAAACCCCGCTCCAAGAAAGTGTGCTACAAATGTGGTAAGCCCGGTCATTTTATTGCAAAATGTCCATTATCTAGTGATAGTGATAGGGGCGACGACAAGAAGGAGAGAAGAAAGGAGAAGAAGAAATACTACAAGAAGAAGGGCGGCAATGCCCATGTTTGCCGGGAGTGGGACTCCGACGAGAGCTCCACCGACTCCTCCTCCGACGAGGACGCCGCAAACATCGCCATCACCAAGGGTCTTCTCTTCCCCAACGTCGGCCACAAATGCCTCATGGCCAAGGACGGCAAAAGGAAGAAGGTAAAATCAAGATCCTCCACTAAATATGAAACCTCTAGTGATGAGGATAATGCTAGTAATGAGGAGGATAACTTACGTATTCTTTTTGCCAACCTAAACATGCAACAAAAAGAAAAGTTAAATGAATTAATTAGTGCTATTCATGAGAAGGATGATCTCTTGGACTCCCAAGAGGACTTCCTTATTAAAGAAAACAAAAAGCATGTTAAGGTTAAAAATGCTTATGCTCTAGAAGTAGAGAAATGTGAAAAATTATCTAGGGAGCTAAGCACTTGCCATGAGACTTTTGACAACCTTAGAAATGAGAATGCTAATTTGTTAGCTAAGGTTGATTCAAATATTTGTGATGTTTCAATTCCCAATCTTAGAAATGATAATAATGATTTGCTTGCTAAGATTGAAGAATTAAACATTTCTCTTGATAGCCTTAGATGTGAAAATGAAAAATTGAATGCTAAGGCTAAAGAATTAGATGTTTGCAATACTTCCATTTCCGATCTTAGAGATAGCAATGACATTTTGCGTGCTAAGATTGTTGAACTTAATTCTTGCAAACCCTCTACATCTACCGTTGAGCATGTATCTATTTGTGCTAGATGTAGAGATGTTGATATTAATGCTATTCATGATCATATGACTTTAATTAAACAACAAAATGATCATATAGCCATATTAGATGCTAAAATTGCCGAGCATGAAATTGAAAATGAAAAATTTAAATTTGCTCGTAGTATGCTCTATAGTGGGAGACGCCCTGACATCAAGGATGGCATTGGCTTCCAAAAGGGGGGCAATGTCAAACTTAATGCCCCTCCTAAGAAATTATCCAACTTTGTTAAGGGCAAGGCTCCCATGCCTCAGGATAACGAGGGTTACATTTATACCCTGCCGGTTATCCTGAGAGCAAGATTAGGAGAATTCACTCTAGGAAGTCTCACTCTGGCCTTAATCATGCTTTTATGTATAAGGGTGAGACATCTAGCTCTAGGCAACCAACCCGTGCTAAGTTGCCTAAGAAGAAAACTCCTAGTGCATCAAATGACCATAGCATTTCATTTAAAACTTTTGATGCATCATATGTTTTAACTAACAAATCCAGCAAGGTAGTTGCCAAGTTTGTTAGGGGCAAACACAAGGGCTCCAAGACTTGTGTTTGGGTACCCAAAGTTCTTGTGTCTAATGCCAAAGGACCCAAAACCGTTTGGGTACCTAAAGTAAAGAACTAAAATTGTTTTGTAGGTTTATGCATCCGGGGGCTCAAGTTGGATAATCGACAGCGGGTGCACAAACCACATGACAGGGGAGAAAAGGATGTTCTCCTCCTATGAGAAAAACCAAGATCCCCAACGAGCTATCACATTCGGGGATGGAAACCAAGGTTTGGTCAAAGGTATGGGTAAAATAGCTATATCTCCTGACCATTCTATTTCAAATGTTTTTCTTGTAGATTCCTTAGATTATAACTTGCTTTCCGCTTCCCAATTATGTTAAATGGGCTACAACTGTCTATTTACTGATGTAGGTGTCACTGTCTTCAGAAGGAGTGATGATTCAATAGCATTTAAGGGAGTGTTGGAGGGTCAGCTATACTTGGTAGATGTTGATAGAGCTGAACTCGACACTTGCTTAATTGCTAAGACTAACATGGGTTGGCTCTGGCACCGCCGACTAGCCCATGTTGGAATGAAGAATCTTCATAAGCTTCTAAAGGGAGAACACATTTTAGGATTAACAAATGTTCATTTTGAGAAAGACAGGATTTGTAGCGCATGCCAAGCTGGGAAGCAAGTTGGTGTTCATCATCCGCATAAGAACATCATGACGACTGACAGGCCACTGGAGCTCCTACACATGGATTTATTCGGCCCGATCGCTTACATAAGCATCGGCGGGAGTAAGTACTGTCTAGTTATTGTGGATGATTATTCTCGCTTCACTTGGGTGTTCTTTTTGCAGGAAAAATCTCAAACCCAAGAGACCTTAAAGGGATTCTTGAGACGAGCTCAAAATGAGTTCGGCTTAAGAATCAAGAAAATAAGAAGCGACAACAGAACGGAGTTCAAGAACTCTCAAATTGAAGGCTTTCTTGAGGAGGAGGGCATCAAGCATGAGTTCTCCTCTCCCTACACGCCACAACAAAATGGCATAGTGGAGAGAAAGAATAGAACTCTATTGGACATGGCAAGAACCATGCTTGATGAGTACAAGGCGCCGGATCGGTTTTGGGCCGAGGCGGTCAACACCGCCTGCTACGCCATCAACCGGTTGTATCTACACCGAATCCTCAAGAAGACGTCATACGAACTCCTAACCGGTAAAAAGCCCAACATTTCATATTTTAGAGTCTTTGGTAGCAAATGCTTTATTCTTATTAAAAGAGGTAGAAAATCTAAATTTGCTCCTAAGACAGTAGAAGACTTTTTACTAGGATATGATTCAAACACAAAGGCATATAGAGTCTTTAACAAGTCCTCAGGACTAGTTGAAGTTTCTTGTGACGTTGTGTTTGATGAAACTAACGGCTCTCAAGTAGAGCAAGTTGATCTTGATGAGATAGGTAATGAAGAGGCTCCGTGCATCGCGCTAAGGAACACGTCCATTGGGGATGTGTGTCCTAAGGAATCCGAAGAGCCCACTCAAGCACAAGATCAACCATCCTCCTCCACGCAAGCATCTCCACCAACTCAAAATGAGGACGAGGCTCAAGTTGATGAAGGAGAAAATCAAAATGATGAGCCACCTCAAGATGACGACAATGATCAAGGGGGAGATGCAAATGATCAAGACGAGGAGAATGAAGAACCAAGACCGCCACACCCAAGAGTCCACCAAGCAATCCAACGAGATCACCCCGTTGACACCATACTCGGCGACATTCATAAGGGGGGTAACCACTCGATCTTGTGTTGCACATTTATGTGAGCATTACTCTTTTGTTTCCTCTATTGAGCCACATAGGGTAGAGGAAGCACTCCAAGATTCGGATTGGGTGATGGCGATGCAAGAGGAGCTCAACAATTTCTCTAGGAACGAGGTATGGCATTTAGTTCCACGTCCTAACCAAAATGTTGTAGGAACCAAATGGGTCTTCCGCAACAAACAAGATGAGCATGGTGTGGTGACAAGGAACAAAGCCCGACTTGTGGCCAAGGGATATTCACGAGTCGAAGGTTTGGATTTTGGTGAAACCTATGCACCCGTAGCTAGGCTTGAGTCAATTCGTATATTATTAGCCTATGCTACTTACCATGGCTTCAAGCTTTACCAAATGGACGTGAAGAGTGCCTTCCTCAATGGACCAATCAAGAAAGAGGTCTACGTTGAGCAACCTCCCGGCTTTGAAGACAGTGAGTACCCTAACCATGTCTATAGGCTCTCTAAGGCGCTTTATGGGCTCAAGCAAGCCCCAAGAGCATGGTATGAATGCCTAAGAGATTTCCTTATTGCTAATGGCTTCAAAGTCGGAAAGGCCGATCCTACTTTATTTACTAAAACTCTTGACAATGATTTGTTTGTATGCCAAATTTATGTTGATGACATTATATTTGGGTCTACTAACGAATCTACATGTGAGGAATTTAGTAGGATCATGACACAAAAATTCGAGATGTCAATGATGGGGGAGTTGAAGTATTTCTTGGGATTTCAAGTAAAGCAACTCCAAGAGGGCACCTTCATTAGCCAAACAAAATATACTCAAGACATTCTAAACAAGTTTGGAATGAAGGATGCCAAGCGCATCAAGACACCCATGGGAACCAATGGGCATCTCGACCTCGACACGGAAGGTAAATCCGTCGATCAAAAGGTATACCGGTCGATGATAGGTTCATTACTCTATTTATGTGCATCTCGACCAGACATTATGCTTTCCGTATGCATGTGTGCAAGATTCCAAGCCAACCCTAAGGAATCTCACCTTACGACCGTAAAACGAATCTTGAGATATTTGGCTTATACTCCTAAGTTTGGGCTTTGGTACCCTCGGGGATCCACATTTGATTTAATTGGTTATTCCGATGCCGATTGGGCGGGGTGTAAAATCAATAGAAAGAGCACATCGGGGACTTACCAGTTCTTGGGAAGGTCCTTGGTGTCTTGGGCTTCAAAGAAAATTCTGTGGCTCTTTCAACCGCCGAAGCCGAGTATATTGCCGCAGGCCATTGTTGCGCGCAATTGCTTTGGATGAGGCAAACCCTTAGGGACTATGGTTACAAATTAACCAAAGTTCCTCTTCTATGTGATAATGAGAGTGCAATCCGCATGGCGGATAATCCCGTTGAGCATAGCCGCACTAAACACATAGCCATTCGGTATCATTTTCTTAGGGATCACCAACAGAAGGGGGATATCGAGATTGCTTACATTAATACTAAAGATCAATTAGCCGATATCTTTACCAAGCCACTAGATGAACAAACTTTTACCAAACTTAGGCATGAGCTAAATATTCTTGATTCTAGGAATTTCTTTTGATGTCTTGCACACATAGCTCTTAAATATACCTTTGATCATCTCTTTCATGTGCTATGACTAATGTGTTTTCAAGTGTATTTCAAACCAAGTCATAGGTATATTGAAAGGGAATTGGAGTCTTCGGCGAAAACAAAGGCTTCCACTCCACTCCATAACTCATCCTTCGTCGTCGCTCTGAGCATCTCTCCGTCTTTTGGTATAATCTTCACTCATATTATTTGCCAAAGGGGAGAAAAAGTAGTTCATGCAAGAGCTTATATTTCACTCTAAGTATCCGTTTTTGGCGATTCATGCCAAAGGGGGAGAAAGTATGAGCCCAAAGCAAAAGGACCGCACCACCACCAGACCGCACCACCACCAAATTTTAAAACTTATGATTTTCAAATTGGTATCTCATTGTGTTCAAAAGGGGAAGAAAGTAGTATTTTCAAAATTGATATCTTAAAACCCTCTTGAACACTAAGAGGAGGATTTCATTAAGGGAGAGTTTTGTTTAGTCAAAGGAAAAGCATTTGAAACAAGGGGAGAAAATTTCAAAACTTGAAAATGCTTCGCAAAATCTTATCCATTTACCTTTGACTATCTTGCAAAAGGACTTCAAAAAGAATTTGCAAAAACAAAACATGTGGTGCAAGCGTGGTCCAAAATGTTAAAAATAAAGAAACAATCCATGCATATCTAGTAAGTAATATTTATTGGCTCAACTCTAAGTAAACTTTGCACTTACATTTTGCAAACTAGTTCAAATTATGCACTTCTATATTTGCTTTGGTTTGTGTTGGCATCAATCACCAAAAAGGGGGAGATTGAAAGGGAATTAGGCTTACACCTAGTTCCTAAATTGATTTTGGTGGTTGAATTGCCCAACACAAATAATTGGACTAACTAGTTTGCTCTAGTTTATAAGTTCTACAGGTGCCAAAGGTTCACAATAAGCCAATAAAAAGACCAAGAAAAAGGGTTCAAACAAAAGAGCAAAGGGACAACCGAAGGCACCCTGTTCTGGCGCACCGGACTGTCCGGTGTGCCACCGGACAGTGTCCGGTGCACCAGGGGACTCCGAGCTGAACTCTTCACCTTCGGGAAATCTCAGAGGCGCTTCGCTATAATTCACCGGACTGTCTGGTGAACCACCGGACAGTGTCTGGTGCCCCAAGATCAAGCGACTCTGAACTCGCCAGCTTCGGGAATCCGCTCCGCTATAATTCACCGGAAATGTCCGGTGCACACCGGACTGTCTGGTGTAACGGCGGAGCAACGGCTACTTCGCGCCAAAGGTCACCTGCAGAAGCATTTAATGCACGCCAGAGAGCGTAGAGGAGCAGTGCACGCGCGGGTGGCACACCGGACAGCCTACAGGGCCTGTCCGGTGCAGCACCGGACAGCCCAGCGGGCCCACACGTCAGAGCTCCAACGGTCGAACCCTAACGGCCGGGTGACGTGGCTGGCGCACCGGACACTGTCCGGTGGCGCACCAGACTGTCCGGTGCGCCCGTCGACAGCAGCCTTCACCAAACGCTAGTTTGGTGGTTGGGGTTATAAATACCCCCAACCACCCCACATTCAAGTCATCCAAGTTTTCCACCTTCCAACTACTTACAAGAGCTAGACATTCAATACAAGACACACCAAGTGATCAAATCCTCTCCCAATTCCACACAAGGCTTTAGTGATTAGTGAGAGAGATTTGTTGTGTTCTTTTGAGCTCTTGCGCTTGGATTGCTTCTTTCTTTCTCATTCTTTCTTGTGATCAAACTCAATTGTAACCGAGGCAAGAGACACCAATTGTGTGGTGGTCCTTGCGGGGAAGTTTTGTTCCCAGTTGTTTTGAGAAGAGAAGCTCACTAGGTCCGAGGGACCGTTTGAGAGAGGGAAAGGGTTGAAATAGACCCGGCCTTTGTGGCCTCCTCAACGAGGAGTAGGTTTGCGAGAACCGAACCTCGGTAAAACAAATCCTTGCGTCTCACTTCTTCACTCACTCGCGATTTGTTTTTACGCCCTCTCTCGGACTCATTTCTATTTCTAACGCTAACCCAGTTTGTAGTTGTGATTGACTTTGTAAATTTCAGTTTCGCCCTATTCACCCCCCTCTAGGCGACTTTTAGCCAGTCTACTTCATCAGTGAAGTGCTTTCCGAGACCAAAGCTCGCTACCCACAGATCTAGAAGCTGCTCTACGCAGTAATCCTGACACGGCGAAAGTTGCGACACTACTTCGAGTCTCATCCGATAACTGTGGTGTCATCCTTCCCCCTAGGGGAGATCATCCAGTGCCGCGAGGCCTCGGGTAGGATAGCAAAGTGGGCGGTGGAGCTTATGGGCGAAATGCTATCATTCGCTCCTCGGAAGGCCATAAAATCCCAGGTCTTGGCAGACTTCCTGGCTGAGTGGACTGACACCCAGTTACCAACAACTCCAATCCAGCCCGAGCTCTGGACCATGTACTTCGATGGGTCACTCATGAAAACAGGAGCGGGCGTTGGCCTGCTCTTCGTTTCACCCCTCAGAAAGCATCTCCGCTACGTCATTCGCCTCCATTTTCCGGCATCAAACAACGTGGCCGAGTACGAAGCACTGGTTAACGGGCTACGCATCACCATCGAGCTAGGGGTACGACACCTCGACGCTCGAGGCGACTCGCAGCTTGTCATCGACCAAGTCATGAAGAACTCTCACTGCCGTGACCGGAGGATGGAAGCCTACTGCGACGAAGTCCGGCGCCTGGAAAACAAGTTCCACGGGCTGGAGCTCAACCACATCGCCCGATGGTACAACGAGACTGCGGACGAGCTGGCGAAAATAGCCTCGGGGCGAACAACGGTTCCCCCGGACGTCTTCTCCAGAGACCTACATCAACCATCCGTCAAGATCGACGACACGCCCGAGCCTGAGGAAGCCTCAGCCCATCCCGAGGTACCCTCGGCCGCACCCGAGGCACCCTCAGCCATCGAGGAAGAGGCCTTGCCCGTCGAAGAGGAACAGAATGGGGTCACGCCAGATCCGAACTGGCAGACCCCGTACCTAGAATATCTCCTCCGAGGAGAGCTTCCAATCGACAAGACCAAAGCTCGGCGGCTGGCTCGGCACGCCAAGTCATTCGTCTTGCTGGGTGATGAAAAAGAGCTCTATCACCGCAGCCCCTCGGGCATCCTCCAATGATGCATATCTATCTCCCAAGGACAAGAGCTATTGCAAGAAATACACTCGGGGGCTTGCGGCCACCATGCAGCGCCTCGAGCCCTCGTGGGGAACGCCTTTCGACAAAGTTTCTACTGGCCAACCGCGGTGGCCGACGCCACTAGGATTGTGCGCTCCTGCCGGGGGTGTCAATTCTACGCAAAGCAGACGCATCTGCCTGCTCAGGCCTTGCAGACGATAACCATCACCTGGCCATTTGCTGTGTGGGGTCTAGACCTCGTCGGTCCCTTGCAGAAGGCACCCGGGGGCTTCACGCACCTGCTGGTCGCTATCGACAAATTCTCCAAGTGGATCGAGGTCCGACCCCTAAACAGCATCAGGTCTGAGCAGGCGGTGGCATTCTTCACCAACATCATCCATCGGTTCGGGGTCCCAAACTCAACCATCACCGACAATGGCACGCAGTTCACCGGAAAAAGTTCCTAGACTTCTGCGACGACCACCACATCCATGTGGACTTGGCCGCCGTAGCTCATCCCATGACGAATGGGCAGGTGGAGCGTGCCAACGGTATGATTTTGCAGGGGCTCAAACCATGGATCTACAACGACCTCAACAAGTTCGGCAAGTGGTGGATGAAAGAGCTACCCTTGGTAGTCTAGAGTCTGAGGACGACGCCGAGCCGCGCCATGGGTTTTACGCCGTTCTTTCTAGTCTATGGGGCCGAGGCCGTCCTCCCCACAGACTTAGAATACGGGTCCCCGAGGACCAAGGCGTACGACGACCGAAGCAATCAGACCAGCCGAGAAGACTCGCTGGACCAACTCGAGGAGGCTCGGGACGTCGCCCTACTACATTCAACACGGTACCAGCAGTCACTGCAGCGCTACCACGCCCGAAGCGTTCGGTCCTGAGGCTTCCAAGTGGGAGACTTGGTGCTTCGCCTACGACAGGACGCCCGAGCGCGCCACAAGCTCACTCCTCCCTGGGAAGGGCCCTTCATCATCGCCAAGATCTTGAAGCCCTGAACATACAAGCTGGCCAACGACCAAGGCAAGGTCTACAGCAACGCTTGGAACATCCAATAGCTACGTCGCTTCTACCCTTAAGATGTTTTCAAGTCGTTCATATACCTCGTTCTCCTTACATACACAAATAGAGTTTAACCGTCAAGGAAGGGTCAGCCTTGCCTCGGCAAAGCCCGACCCTCCCTTGGGGGTTAGAAAGGGGGAACCCCCTCTACGTCAAAATTTTCCTTGGGAAAATTTTCCACCAACACGACTTTTCATGTTTCCCGACTATATCGGTAACAGAACCCCGCAAAACGAATAAGAGCGCATGTAAGGGGCAAGGCCGACCGAGCCGAGGGACTCCTACGCCTCCGGGATACGAATACCTCACTCGTCACCTTCCACGAAAAATAACTCTTACTCGGGTAAGCAATTCTTCTACTAACGAACGAGTTCGGATACTCGAAACAAGAGGAAAAGAAACGCAGTTTTATAACACGACGACAAAGTGTTTAGGCCTCGACGGCCGCGAAAGACACATGCATGTTCCAAACAAACTGCTCCGGCAGAATCAGGCATTGCCCGGGGGAGGAGCGGCACCCTCGGCTTCGTCTCCGCCCTCAGCGCCGTCTCCACCCTCGGCAAGATCCGCCCCGGCCTTGGACGGCGACGCAAGCGGAAGGATCTCCACCTCGAAGGAGGACGCCAGCACCGCGCTTGGGCCCGCGACGGTCGCGTCAAGCCTCTGAACTTCGGCTAGGGCAGCTTCATCTTCGTCGGGTAGACAGTACCCCTCGCCGACCCGCTCCAGATCCACATCGTAGTGGGAAGCGAGCACGGCGAAGGCCCGCCAAACGCCGTGATGCAGCGCCTCGCAGAGTCTGCTGCGCACATGGCCACCCAAGGCCTGCAGGCGACTCTGGGGGGAGCTTCCCGAGGGGACGTCGTCAAGACCAAAGACCTGGCAGAAGGCCGAGATAGCTTCAGACATGGCCACGCGGTCGGCCTCCTCCCGCTTAGCCGCCCGGGCAAGTGCCTTGGCGGACTCGTTGAGGGCCGACTCGAACTCTGCGAACAGCCAAACAGAATTCTTCAGACACGAGTTGAAGAATGAAGATCGAAGTCACAAAGCGGCCATAACATACCTTCAGCTCAGGCACGCTGCTCTGAGGCTGCGGCTTGGGCGGACTGGGCAGACCTGACGGCCGCGGCCAGGTCCTCCGCAAGGGCTCCGGCCCGAGCAGACACCTCGGCTAGCTAGCCCCTAAGGGCCTCAGCCCAGCTTTCGGCCTCGACGGCCTGGTTCCGAGATTGGTCCCGCTCGCTGATGACCTGGCCAAGCTCCAGCTGCCGCTGTTGCGCCTCTGCGCGTGCCGCCGCTGCCTCCACCCCAGCTCATCACAGAGCAACCGAAGGTCCGCCGCCTTGACGCTCCGTTGGGTGAGGCGTTCGGTAGCCTCAGTAAGCGCGACCCTCAGGAACTGCAGCGAACCCCAGACGTCGGCCTCGCGGCGGATGAACGACGACTTGGCGGTGCTCAGATCCGTCAGATCCTGAGGAAGGGAAGCAGGGCGTCACAAAGAATGCCCTGGCCATGCGAAAGGTATGCCTGAAATCCTTACCTGGAGGATCCTGGGAACGTCCCTGGAAAAGATCTCCATGGTCGACCGAAGCGACCCCATCGCTGCCTCGGCATACTCACGGAGCTCATCCCAAGACTGCTCCTCCCGCCCATCGTCAAGGATGAAGAGTGGTTTCGGGGCGCCGCGGGTCCAGAATCGGAGCGCCTGCGCGCGCCGCTCATTGGGATCACGCCGCGCGGGGATGAGGTCGCCGCTCCCTAAGACGGGTCGTGGTTCTACACCCCCCTCATCCAAGGCGTCGGGACCCCCTGTAGTCGACGCATCGGGTACCCCCTCGGCTAAGGAGGCGGGCTCCCGATCAGCGACCTCGAGCAGCGGCACCTCAACCATCTCAGCATCAGCGGCGACGGGTGGCTCCATGGGCAGAACGACAATAGCCTCGGCAGAAGCTGGTGCCGGCGCCGACAACACGTCAGGTGGGCTCAAGGCCGCGGCCACGCCAGCAGTCTCCCCCGGCACGACGGCCGCCTCGACGGAGGGGTCGGCCTGGGGAGCTTGCCCCATGGCAACTTTGCGCTGCCTAGGCCCCCCGCTTGGGGGCATCTTATGCGGAGGCCGGCCAACCGGCATGGTGCGGTGCGGCACTGGCTACAGAGGCCGGCACCGTCTTAAGGGCCTTCCTGGGAGCCAGACCGGCCGAACCGTGCCTCCGTTTGCTGGGAGGTAAAGGTAAAGCAGGACCAGGACACACGAGGAAGGAGCCAGGACATAGGTATCCTCAGATACTTACCCACTCCGGACCAAGGCCAATCGCGCCTGCGGGGAGGCCCCTTGGGCCTCGGTCCCCGCAGGCGCCGCCGAGGTTCGCCCCGCTGCCGGCTTCAGCGCCATTCCCACTCCGGGCGCCTGGGGCGCCGAAGGGACGGCCTGCCCATGTGACGTCACGACTTCCCGAGGATCAACCTCCTGTACGGCCGGCACGGGCGACTGCTTGCGGGGGACAGGCGGGACGGCCTGACTCCCCGGGGTCATCTCAACTACCTCGGCCAAGGGGTCAAGTACCCCCTCAGCCTGCCCCTGCTCTTCGGACCGGGACCCTGATGTCCCGGCCCCGGATACCGACGGCGCCAGCTCACTCCGGGGCTGGCTCGACGACCCCTAGCCCAGCCTCAGATCAGGGCTGAGGCCAAGGCGGGCCGCCATGTCGTCGTCTTCGTCATCATCGTCGTCATCGTCGTCGTCAGGCGTCTCCGGCGACGGCTCCCTCAGGAGCCCGTCCCTCTCCTACCTCCGACGGTGCCTCTCCAAGGCGTCCCGAGCTCGCATCCGCTCGCAAGCCTGAGCCTTTTTCGCGTCCTTCTTCTCCTTCTTCTTCTCTGCAGCGACCCTCCGCGCGGCTCGGTCCACCACGTCCTCCGGGACCAATGGCAGGGAAGGCTTGTAACACCCCAACTCCTGGAGACGAGCGGAAATCCCGACTGAGAGAATCAAAGGCAACCTGACACAAGATAGGAGAAGGAGCAAACACTCACCAAGGACACGCACCCGCGCTCGGGACGCATCAAGGGTTGGGTAAGGGCGCCGGTGTCCAGCCTCCCCACCGTGCCCGCTACCCGCCTGTGAAGGTCGTCGGCAGAGAGGGGGGCCGAGGACATCTGCGAACCCTCCAAGTCGGCTCCCGGCATCATCTCCGAAAGCGGCAACCGCCGCTCTGCCAAGGGAAGCACCCTCCGGCGATGGATGGCGGCAACCACCCCCGCGGCGGTGAGCCCCCCATCTCGTAACTCCTGCAAGGCCTCCAGAAGGGGCTGGAGTTTCTCCTGTTTCTCGCGCGCGGCCCCATAGCGCCAATTGCTGCCGGGAACAGTCACCACTCGTTGAGAAAACGACAGGAGCCTTCCATCGTCATTCCGGTGGTAAAACCACCGGCGCTGCCACCCCTTGTTCGAAGACACAAGGATGGCGGGGATGTACTGCTGCGCGCGCGCCTGCCTCAACTGGAGGGTGCAACCGCCGGCCTGCACCGCCATACGAACCCTCTTCTCCCCCGTCGTCAAGGCAAAAAGCTCCGCGGAGAAGAGATGGGTCCACAGATCCCAGTGGGGGTCAATCCCCAAAAAGCCTTCGGAAACCGCCGCGAAGATGGCCGCTTGCGCAATGGAGTTGGGGTTGAGGTTGTGCAGCTCCACCCCATAGTAATGCAGGAGCGCCCGCATGAAACGGCTTGCTGGCACTCGAACCCCCGCTCATGGAAGGAGACGAAGCTCAGCACATACCCCGGCGGCGGGGTCGGGTCGGCCCCGCTCGGAGGGACCATCCACTCCGGCTGCGGGTCACCGGAGAGGGGATGGAGCAAACCGTCGGCGACAAGGGCATCCAGATCGTCCACTGTGACGATGGAAAAAGGCCACGGGTCACGCGGCAGAACGACGGTCACCCGGTCGGCCATCGCCAAACGAAGGGGGTGGTGGCGGAGCGGACAAGGTACGCGGTCTTCTTTCTCTGGCTATTCCCTTAGGTTGCGAAAACCAAAGCAGGAGGCGAGCAGCAGAGTAAAGAACTGCAACCGGTCTCTCTTCCAGGTATATAAAGGTTCGGGCGAGACCCGTTCAACACTTCGCCCGAACCCGCCGCGAAGTTCAAACTCGAAGACGAAACGGCCGTTCCTCGAACGACTCGTGCATGCACAACGGCTGCCCCGCGAACCACCCGTCCCGTCGCGTTAACTCCCCGACGGAGCAGGCGACACCTCTGGTAGGCGAGGCGGGTGTCGCTTCGCCTTCGCCATAATGACCGCGTCAAAAAAGGTGCGCCACCTTATTTAAATTCATATCCTTCCCCTCCTCCTCTCTCTCTCTCTTGCCACAGGGACCGGAAAAGGGGACGTTGTGGAAAGGATCCTTCTCGGCGAAGGAAGCGGGCCCCGAGCCCTCCTACTGATCAGGGGTTCGAAGGCTGGCCCCTCGGAAAGGTTTCGACAGCCGCCCTAGAGCACTCGGACTTCAAGCCCATTACTGATCAGAGGTTCGAAGGCTGGCCCCTCTGAAGGGTTCGATAGCCGCCCCAGAGCGCCCAGGCTCCGTGCCCACTACTGATTAGGGGTTCGTAGGCTAGCCCCTCGGAAGGGTTCGACAGTCGCCCCAGAGCACGCAGAGTGAGGGATGACTCTGGGTACGTTCGATACATAACCAAGGCTCGGGCTACGCTCCCGAGGTACCCTAGAACATTTCCGAGACCGGCGGGAACTATTTGTAACGGAATCCCACCGGAGGGAGGCATCGAGCCCTCAGACCCTATCGAAGGGGTCTAGGTCCGGCGAATCACCCGCAGGTACTTTTGGAGCGCGCCTCTGGGCCACCAGCCGACCCCTAACGAACAGGACACGGGCGTCCACTCGGATCACCCATTAGCAGCTCACTGGAAACACCATGTTCGGCACCCTCCGAGGGCAACATGGCGCTTCCCCCCCTCCTCCTTGCAGAAAGGCGACGCAGGGGCGTATAATAAAAGTCGGGAAAGTCCTTGATCGTCCTCTCGCTCCGTGCAGAGGCTCGGGGGCTGCTCTCGCACCCGGCTACGGCCAAAACTGTTGACAGCGTCAACAAACCAGCCTGATAACCTGGAACCCGACCACGCACCCGGGCTACTACCGGACCGCATGAGGGAACGATCAGACCGGCCGAAGCACCACGAAAAGCATTCAGACCTCAGAGGAGTCAAACCACTCCTCCGAGGCCTCGGGGGCTACACCTGGCAGGTGCGCTCACACGCACCCATCAGAACAAGGCAAAAACCGAGAAAGGCCGGTCCCCTCACCGAAAACATGGCAAAAGCCTCCAAGAGAGTACCATCACTCCCTTCGAGGCTCGAGGGCTACTGTCGGGTACCATAATTAGGGGTACCCCCAACGCTCCTAATCATGGCTGGGAAATACCCTCAGACCAACTGACAGGTGCGGTTCAAGCCAAGACTTCGTCTACCCGAGGGACGCGATCTCACCCGAGCCCAGCCTCGGGTTGGAACCGTAGTCCCAGACGAGTTCATGCCTTGCCCGAGGGCCTCCTTAGATAGCGGGCGCCCCCTCAGCTCTCCCGAGGCCCAGCTCGGGCAGGCTTCGTTGTGAAGCAACCTTGGCCATACTGCCTCACCAACCGACCGCTTCGTAGGTGCATTAAATGCAGGGGATGCCTGATGTCGTATCCTGACACATGCGCCTCAGTCAGCCAGGCCGAAGTGACCGCAGTCACTTCGCCCCTCTTCTTTACTGTCCGATATGATAGGAAAACAGCGCCGCACGCTCCGCTCCGACTACCGTGTCAGCCACCCCGGCAACGACTGACAACAAGTCACGATCAACCACTGAGTTCAAGCCTCGGGCGCAACAGGAAGCTCCGCCTCGCCCGACCTCACGCTCCGGCCTCAGGAGGAGGTCTCCGCCTCGCCCGACCTCAGGCTCCGGCCTCGGGAGGAGGTCTCCGCCTCGCCCGACCCCCGGACTCGGCCTCGACCCCGGTCTCGGGAGGAATCGCATCTTCGCCCGACCCTGGCCTCGGCCTCAAGAGAAGTCTCCGCCTCGACTGACCCTGGGCTCTGACTGACCGCGCTAATAGGGGATACATCATTTCCCTATTCCTAGCCTGCTCAGGCTACAAGGAATAAGACCAGCGTCCCATCTGCTTACCCCGGCGACGGGTAATGATGGTGCCCCGCGTGCGCCATGATGCCGGTGGCTCTTAGCCCCTTACGACAGCAAGGAGACGTCAGCAGGATCCTCGCCGCGCTGCCAGCTGTGCTCCTACAGGACTCAGGCGCTCCTCCGGCGGCCACGCCATCACATGTACAGGGCCCAAGCTCTCCCCCAACGACCACGTTGGCATGTACACAGGGCTTAGGCACTCCACTGCCGGACATGTTAGCGCATAGATACGCCCCCCGTTGTACGTCTGGACTCTCTCCTTGCCTCTATAAAAGGGAGATCTAGGGCTACCCTGAGGGGGGTTCGCGCGAGGGAAGCGGCGGACGAGCTCTGTGTCCCAACCTCTCTCTCTCTCTCCCTCTCTCACGCGACGCACTTGTAACCCCTACTGCGAGCGGCACCCCTGGTGCAGGATAATACAAGGCTTGTCCCGCATCTTGTGTTCCATCCCGCGCCAACCCATCTGGGCAGGGACACGCAGCGACAATTCACTCGTCGGTCCAGGGACCCCCTGGGGTCGAAACACCGACAACATGTCTCTAACAAGCTCATCATCTTTCATAGTAAAAGAATTATACTTATTTAAGACTAGACAATGTTTTTGCTCACGGACATTGGATGTGCCGTCATGGAGCTCATGCAATTTTAGCCAAATCTCATTAGCAGTTTTCAAGGTAAATACTTGATTAAAAATATCCATGCTAAGAGATTCATACAAGCAATTTTTGGCTCTAGCATTTAAATGAATTTCTTTTTCCTCACTCGTGGTGGGTTTCTCGAGATTCTTGAGGGGTTTCATCCCGTCACAAGTGACTCTCCAAACACCTAGATCAACGGCCTCTAGGTAACAAGCCATTCTAGCACTATAATATGGGAAGTTAGTGCCGTCGAAGTGTGGTGGCCTATGAGTATCCATCCCTTCCTCTAAAAAGCGTCGGCTCTTTTAGCAGTGAAGCTAAAGCATTTCAAATGAGCCAAACCGGCTCTGACACCACTTGTAGGAAACGAGTGACGCCTAAGAGGGGGGTGAATTAGGACTTCTAAAACTTTCACTAAACTAGGCCACAAATAAATCCCTAGAGCAAAACCTATTCAAATAATCAAACTAGAATGTGCAAACTAGGTTTTATCTAAGTGTTGCTATCTCTACCGCAAAGGCTAAGTTTCAATCTACACTAAATAAGTATGAATACAAGATTGAAACTTAAATGCTTAATATAAATGCGGAAACTTAAAGAGCAAAGTAGAGAAGCAAACTCTCATGGATGAAGCCGGTATTTTTACCGAGGTATCCGGAACCACGCAAGGTCCCGACTAATCCTCGTTGGTGCCCCTACGCAAAGGGAAGCCCACGTGAGAGCCAAGCACCACGGTCGAGTAACTCCGTAGAGAGCCACGGGCCTTCTCCACGTGCAAGTGGTGCTCCGCTTCCGGCTCCTCTCGGACGCTCCTCGCCGTCTCCACTATCGAGCTTCCGGCCGAAACGCCGCGGGCCTCATTCCCTCCGGTACATGGTGGCGGCCATGACACAAACGCGGTTGTCACGGTCTCGCAAGACTCTCGCCCCACTCGGTACAATTACAACGACTCACACAAGAGCTGAGGGGTTGTGTGGTTTGTCTAAACTCACTCAACTAACTAGGATTCACCTAGAGCAAGCGCTAATGCGGTCTAACTAACCTAAGCACTTCGCAAAGCACCTACGCTAATCACCGAGTGATTCTATTAAGCACTTGGGTGTTTGAGCTCTTGGAAATGTGCACTATATGCCTTGGTATGTTGCTTGGGCTCCCACACCTTCAAATGGCCGGTTGGGTGAAGTATATATAGGCCCCAACTCCAAAATAGCCGTTGGAGAAAAGCTGCAGTTCTCTGCGGCACACCAGACAGTCCGGTGGTGCACCGGACAGCGCACTGTAGCCTGTCCGGTGCGCCTAGCCGTTGCCCTGTCAGAGCAGGTGACCATTGGCGCCGCAGACTTTTCACACCGGATAGTCTGGTGCTCACACCAGACAGTCCGGTGGTCTTCTCTCCGGGTGCCACCTGGAACTAGCCGTTGGGCTGCAGTTCCCTGGTGCACCAGACAGTCTGGCGTGTGGGCACCGGACAGTCCGGTGCGCCTCGCACAGATAGTCTGCAGCAGCACACTTGGACTTTTCTTGGATTTTCTTAATGTCTTCTTTTGAGGTGTTGCTTTCCTCAATTCCTTAGTCCAAGTAAATCTTGCATCCTGTGAACTACAAACATAAACACTAGAAAACTTATTAGTTCACGGATTGTGTTGTTCATCAAACACCAAAACTCAATTAGCCAAATGGCCTGGGGTCCATTTTCCTTACAGCGGCTGGGGCTTGAGGCGGCACGGAAGCAGGGAGGGGGCCCTGCGCGTCGGCGTTGGAGTGGTGCTGGGCACCGGGGCACGCAGGAGGGTGAAAGCTCTCTTGTGGGTTTTGGTGTTTAGATGACAACCTAATTAAAGGACTAACAAGTGTGCTAAGTGTTGAACACGTGCTTAATGCAAAGCTAACAGGGTTCAACACGAGTGAACAAGTGTGATGGTCCAAAGACTAGATTATCTATAGATAATGGACATCACAGGTAAGATGGACATTGCTTAAGTGAGACTCGATGTGCGTAACTCAGAGACAACTGATCAAGCCAAGGATGGAGGCAAGAAGAGCTTCGAGGTACCGAGTGCACGGGAGAAGGTCAAGGAGACCAGGAACCCAAAGCCAGGGGTCAAGAAGAAGACTTGCAAAGTCAAGGTTGATCGAGTTAAGAAGAGTTATGGTGCATCAAGGATCACTACATAAGGACATGACTTACCACCAGTGAGGAAACATCTACAATTATGTGGTGTAAGTCATGAGGCTCAAGATCAAGCTCAAAGAAGTGAACAAGGTCACTAAAGGAACAGTGCTGTTGGAACTCAGATATGTCAATCTAGATCAAGTCATGTTGACTTGATGGTTTATGAGTCCAACATCAATCTCAATCGTGCTAAATGCTAAAGAAGTGCAAACCAAGAACAAGGTGTGTTTCTAGACTTAGTGAATTGTTTTTGAGTACTAACATGTTTTATCTAAGTACTAGAAACATAGCCAAGCAGAGAAGATTTGAATTGAAGAAGAATTGGTTGTGTTCAGCCAACAACATCAGCTTTGGCCTGGCGCACCGGACTGTCCGGTGGCGCACCGGATAGTGTCCGGTGCCCCAGGCTGGCTCGACGTCAACTAGGCACTCTCGGGAAAAGAGATGGGCGACGTGGCTATAATTCACCGGACTGTCCGGTGAGCCAACGGCGCCCGCGCCAACAGTCGGCAGCGCAATCAGCGGGCGATGCGTGGCCTGAGCCAACGGTTAGTTGGCGCACCGGATTGTCCAGTGTGCACCGGACAGTGTCCGGTGAGCCAAAAGGACCGTTGCTCCAACGGTCAGCTGAGCCCGATATGGAAGGAGATCGCGCACCGAACAAGCTACAGGACCTGTCCGGTGGTGCACCGGACTGTCCGGTGCGCCACCCGACAGAAAGCAAATATTGCCTTCCAAAAGGAATTCCAACGGCTCCTAGGTCCTTGGGTCTATAAAAGGGACCCCTAGGCGCCTTCAACATGGACAGAAGTGCAGCCAACAATTGTATACATCATTTGGATCAATTATCTCTCTCCTTCTCGTGTATATCTCTCTAGTTTGTGTGAAGGCAAAGATATAAGCCTTTAGAGAGTGGAGAAGTGCTGCAAAGAGCTAGGGTAAAGTCTTGAGCGCATTGTTACTCTTCCGGAGCGCTATCAAGAAGATTGTAAGCAGCCACGGCATTGTTGTAACCAATATCAAAATAGTGGAAGGCTCTATCTGTCATACTGACAGATCTGAGCAAACGGAGGAAGGAGTTGAAATAGACTCCAAGCCCAGGTGTGACTAACTCCAACGAGGACTAGGCAAGCATTTCAGGCTTGGCTGAACCTCGGGATAAATCCCTGCGTCTGTGTGCTCTGCTCTGTGCTGTGTGCTGATTCTCTGTCTTACTTACTCTTTATAGCTGCACTTCAATACTTATTTATGGTACAAGTTATACTTGAAGTGCAGGACATTTTAAGATAGGATCTTCTATTCCGCTACAACCTACTCGAAGGATCCTTCATTCCACTGCGATCCAGCCTTCGAGTAGAGTAAGAATTTAAGTTTTAGAGTGATAATTATTATTCGCCTATTCACCCCCTCTAGGCGACATCCAGATCGTATTCTTGGGCAGAGGGAACTTTCAGAGGGGCGCGCCATGGGAGCAGGGAGCACGCCGGTGCGCGAGCAGGAGGGTCGAGGAGCGGGCATGGGCGTCGATGGTTGGACCGGAGGCGTCGGTGGAGCTTCTCGATCTTGTGGCGGCACTGCCTGGCGGTCTTGAACGAGGCGGTCGCGGCTACAGCGGCCCAGTCAGTGGAGGTCAGGTGCTCCCGACCGACGGCGAGGCGACACGCGGTGTAGGCCTACGCGAGCGCGGGGTCTCGTCGGTCGGAGGACGAGGAGGGAGAAAAGGTGCGCCAGGAGCGAGGCCGCGAGGAAGAAGGCAACGACAGCGGCGTAGTTGACATGAAAGTAGCTAAGGTTGCGGCGCAACCGCGAGGTGGCCTCAGAGAGGGAGTTGGGAGGGAGAAGGCCGATCGGTCCAGCAGCTCTGTCCGTGGGCGCTAGTCCGCGAGCGAGCTCCGCGCCGTCTCGGCCAGCCGACTCACGAAGAGGCGGAAGGCCGGCGTGGCGAGAGCCGCGTCGGAGAGGCCCGTGGCGGAGGACGACGCGGAGCTGCCACCGGCAGCCGTGCTGGTCATGGGGAGCAAAGGTGCATGTGTCGTAGCAGAGGCCATGGTTGGTGGTGGGCCTCCGGCGGCGGATCTGGGCCGCGGCTGGGGTGTGGCCGCCCCTGGGAGGGAAGGATGAGCCTCCCGAGGGGCGGCGTCGGCTGGTGTGGGGGCGGCTGGGATGTGTGGTGGCTGGCGGCTGCTGTGGGAGAGAAGAAACCCTAACCTAGTTTAATACTGAAAGTCGCCTAGAGGGGGGGTGAATAGGGCGAAACTGAAAATCTCAAAAATAAACACAACTACAAGCCGGGTTAGCGTTAGAAATATAATCGAGTCCGCGAGAGAGGGCGCAAAACAAATCGCAAGCAAATGAAGAGTGTGACACGCGGATTTGTTTTACCGAGGTTCGGTTCTCGCAAACCTACTCCCCGTTGAGGAGGCCACAAAGGCCGGGTCTCTTTCAACCCTTCCCTCTCTCAAACGGTCCCTCGGACCGAGTGAGCTTTTCTTCTTCTCAATCAAACGGGGACAAAACTTCCCCGCAAGGGCCACCACACAATTGGTGCCTCTTGCTTTGGTTACAATTGAGTGTTGATCACAAGAACAAGTGAGAAAGAAAGAAAGCGATCCAAGCGCAAGAGCTCAAAAGAACACGGCAAATCTCTCTCGCTAGTCACTAAAGGCTTGAGTGGAATTGGAGAGGATTTGATCTCTTTGTATGTGTCTAGAATTGAATGCCTAGCTCTTGTAAGTGGTTGAGAGTTGGAAAACTTGGATGCAATGAATGGTGGGGTGGTTGGGGTATTTATAGCCCCAACCACCAAAAGTGACCGTTGCAGGAAGCTGTCTGTTCGATGGCACACCGGACAGTCCGGTGCACACCGGACAGTCCGGTGCCCCCGCCACGTCACCATTGCCGTTGGATTCTGACCGTTGGAGCTTCTGACTTCTGGGCCCGCCTGGATGTCCGGTGCACACCGGACATGTACTGTTTGATGTCCGGTGCACCGGTATGGGCACGTCTGACCACTGCGCGCGCTGCGCGCGCATTAAATGCTCCGCAGGGAGCCGTTGGCGCCGAAATAGCCGTTGCTCCGCTGGTACACCGGACAGTCCGGTGCACACCGGACAGTCCGGTGAATTTTAGCGGAGCGGCTGTCGCGCGAACCCGAGGCTGGCGAGTTCCGAAGGCCGCGCTTCCATGGAGCACCGGACACTGTCCGGTGTACACCGGACAGTCCGGTGAATTATAGCGCGCCGACTTCCGAGAATTCCTGAAGGCGAAGAGTTTGAGTTGGAGTCCTCTGGGCGCACCGGACACTGTCCGGTGCACACCGGACAGTCCGGTGCCTTCAGCCAGAGGTGCCTTCGGTTGCCTCTTTGCTCCTTTGTTGAATCTAAAACTTGATCTTTTTATTGGCTGAGTGTGAACCTTTTGCACCTGTATTACTTATGTACTAGAGCAAACTAGTTAGTCCAATATTTGTGTTGGGCAATTCAACCACCAAAATTAATTAGGAACTAGGTGTAAGCCTAATTCCCTTTCAATCTCCCCCTTTTTGGTGATTGATGCCAACACAAACCAAAGCAAATATAGAAGTGCATAATTGAACTAGTTTGCATAATGTAAGTGCAAAGGTTGCTTGGAATTGAGCGGGTGCCTTCAGCCAGAGGTGCCTTCGGTTGCCTCTTTGCTCCTTTGTTGAATCCAAAACTTGATCTTTTTATTGGCTGAGTGTGAACCTTTTGCACCTGTATTACTTATGTACTAGAGCAAACTAGTTAGTCCAATATTTGTGTTGGGCAATTCAACCACCAAAATTAATTAGGAACTAGGTGTAAGCCTAATTCCCTTTCAATCTCCCCCTTTTTGGTGATTGATGCCAACACAAACCAAAGCAAATATAGAAGTGCATAATTGAACTAGTTTGCATAATGTAAGTGCAAAGGTTGCTTGGAATTGAGCCAATATAAATACTTTCATGATGCGCATGGATTGTTTCTTTGTTTTTAACATATTGGACCACATTTGCACCACATGTTTTGTTTTTGCAAATCCTTTTGTAAATTCTTTTCAAGGTCCTTTTGCAAGATAGTCAAAGGTAAATGAATAAGATTTTGCAAAGCATTTTCAAGATTTGAAAGTTTCTTCCTTTGTTCCAAATGCTTTTCCTTTGACTAAACAAAACTCCCCCTAAATGAGATTCTCCTCTTAGTGTTCAAGAGGGTTTTGATTTAACATTTTGGAAATACTACTTCCCCCTTTAGAACATAATAAGATACCAATTTTGAAATTGACCAATTGAAAATCTCCAAAATTTTAAAACTTAGGTGGTGGTGCGGTCCTTTTGCTTTGGGCTCATATTTTCTCCCCCTTTGGCATGAATCGCCAAAAACGGAATCATTAGAGCCCAATGAAGTACGTTCTCCCCCTTTGGTCATAAAATGAATGAGTGAAGATTGTACCAAAGTTGGAGAGATGATGCGGAGCGACGGCGAAGGATGAGTAGTAGAGCGGAGTGGAAGCCTTTGTCTTCACCGAAGACTCCAATTCCCTTTCAATATACCTATGACTTGGTTTGAAATACACTTGAAAACATATTAGTCATAGCATATATAAAAGAGACATGATCAAAGGTATATTCATGTGCTATGTGTGCAAGTTTAGCAAAAGAAATTCCTAGAATCAAGAATATTAAGCTCATGCCTAAGTCGGGTAAAAGATTGTTCATCAAGTGGCTTGGTAAAGATATCGGCTAATTGATCTTTAGTGTTAATGTATGAAATCTCGATATCCCCCTTTTGTTGATGATCCCGAAGAAAGTGATACCGAATGGCTATGTGTTTAGTGCGACTATGCTCGACGGGATTGTCGGCCATTTTGATTGCACTCTCATTGTCACATAGCAAAGGGACTTTGGTTAATTTGTAACCGTAGTCCCGCAGGGTTTGCTTCATCCAAAGCAATTGCGCGCAACAATGGCCTGCGGCAATATACTCGGCTTCGGCGGTAGAAAGAGCGACCGAATTTTGCTTCTTTGAAGCCCATGACACCAAGGATCTTCCCAAGAACTGGCAAGTCCCCGATGTGCTCTTCCTGTTAATTTTACACCCCGCCCAATCGGCATCCGAATAACCAATCAAATCAAATGTGGATCCCCGAGGGTACCAAAGCCCAAACTTAGGAGTATAAGCCAAATATCTCAAGATTCGTTTTACGGCCGTAAGGTGTGATTCCTTAGGGTCGGCTTGGAATCTTGCACACATGCAAACGGAAAGCATAATGTCCGGTCGAGATGCACATAAATAAAGCAATGAACCAATCATCGACCGGTATACCTTTTGATCCACGGACTTACCTCCCGTGTCGAGGTCGAGATGCCCATTAGTTCCCATGGGTGTCTTGATGGGCTTGGCATCCTTCATTCCAAACTTGCTTAGAATATCTTGAGTATACTTCGTTTGGCTAATGAAGGTGCCCTCATGGAGTTGCTTGACTTGGAATCCTAGAAAATACTTCAACTCCCCCATCATTGACATCTCGAATTTTTGTGTCATGATCCTACTAAATTCTTCACATGTAGATTCGTTAGTAGACCCAAATATAATATCATCAACATAAATTTGGCATACAAACAAATCATTGTCAAGAGTCTTAGTAAATAAAGTAGGATCGGCCTTGCCGACTTTGAAGCCATTTGTAATAAGGAAATCTCTAAGGCATTCATACCATGCTCTTGGGGCTTGCTTGAGCCCATAAAGCGCCTTAGAGATCCTATAAACATGGTTAGGGTACTCACTGTCTTCAAAGCCGGGAGGTTGCTCAACATAGACCTCCTTGATTGGTCCATTGAGGAAGGCACTCTTCACGTCCATTTGATAAAGCTTGAAGCCATGGTAAGTAGCATAGGCCAATAATATACGAATTGACTCAAGCCTAGCTACGGGTGCATAAGTTTCACCAAAATCCAAACCTTCGACTTGTGAATACCCCTTGGCCACGAGTCGAGCTTTGTTCCTAGTCACCACATCATGCTCATCTTGCTTGTTGCGGAAAACCCACTTGGTCCCTACAACATTTTGGTTAGGACGTGGAACCAAATGCCATACCTCATTCCTTGTGAAATTGTTGAGCTCCTCTTGCATCGCCATCACCCAATCCGAATCTTGAAGTGCTTCCTCTACCCTGTGTGGCTCAATAGAGGAAACAAACGAGTAATGTTCACAAAAATGTGCAACACGAGATCGAGTAGTTACCCCCTTATGAATGTCGCCGAGGATGGTGTCGACGGGGTGATCTCGTTGTATTGCTTGGTGGACTCTTGGGTGTGGCGGCCTTGGTTGTTCATCCTCCTTGTCTTCATCATTTGCATCTCCCCCTTGATCGTTGCCGTCATTTTGATGTGGCTCATCTTCTTGATCTTCTTGTTCAACATCTTGAGCCTCATCCTCAATTTGAGTTGGTGGAGATGCTTGCATGGAGGAGGATGGTTGATCTTGTGCATGTGGAGGCTCTTCGGATTCCTTGGGACACACATCCCCAATGGACATGTTCCTTAGCGCTATGCATGGAGCCTGTTCTTCACCTATCTCATCAAGATCAACTTGCTCTACTTGAGAGCCGTTAGTCTCATCAAACACAACGTCACAAGAAACTTCAATAAGTCCTGAGGACTTGTTAAAGACTCTATATGCCCTTGTGTTTGAGTCATATCCTAGTAAAAAGCCTTCCACAGTTTTAGGAGCAAATTTAGATTTTCTACCTCTCTTAACAAGAATAAAGCATTTGCTACCAAAAACTCTAAAATATGAAATATTTGGCTTTTTACCGGTTAGGAGTTCATAAGATGTCTTCTTGAGGATTCGATGAAGATATAACCGGTTGATGGCGTAGCAGGCAGTGTTGACCGCTTCGGCCCAAAACCGATCCGGCGTCTTGTATTCATCAAGCATGGTTCTTGCCATGTCCAAGAGAGTTCGATTCTTCCTCTCCACTACACCATTTTGCTGTGGAGTGTAGGGAGAAGAGAACTCATGCTTGATGCCCTCCTCCTCAAGAAAGCCTTCAATTTGAGAGTTCTTGAACTCCGTCCCATTATCGCTTCTAATTTTCTTGATCCTTAAGCCGAACTCATTTTGAGCCCGTCTCAAGAATCCCTTTAAAGTCTCTTGGGTATGAGATTTGTCCTGCAAAAAGAATACCCAAGTGAAGCGAGAATAATCATCCACAATTACAAGACAATACTTACTACCGCCGATGCTTATGTAAGCGATCGGGCCGAATAAATCCATGTGTAGGAGCTCCAGTGGCCTGTCGGTAGTCATGATGTTTTTGTGTGGATGATGTGTACCAACTTGCTTCCCGGCTTGGCATGCGCTACAAATCCTGTCTTTCTCAAAATGAACATTGGTTAGTCCTAAAATGTGTTCTCCCTTTAGAAGCTTGTGAAGATTCTTCATTCCAACATGGGCTAGTCGGCGGTGCCAGAGCCAACCCAAGTTAGTCTTAGCAATTAAGCATGTGTCGAGTTCAGCTCTTTCAAAATCTACTAAGTATAGCTGACCCTCCAACACTCCCTTAAATGCTACTGAATCATCACTTCTTCTAAAGACAGTAACACCTATATCAGTAAAAAGACAGTTGTAGCCCATTTGACATAATTGGGATACGGAAAGCAAATTGTAATCTAAGGAATCTACAAGAAAAACATTGGAAATAGTGTGGTCAGGTGATATAGCAATTTTACCCAAACCTTTGACCAAACCTTGATTTCCATCCCCGAATGTGATAGCTCGTTGGGGATCTTGGTTTTTCTCATATGAGGAGAACATCCTTTTCTCCCCTGTCATGTGGTTTGTGCATCCGCTGTCGAGTATCCAACTTGAGCCCCCGGATGCATAAACCTGCAAAACAATTTTAGTTCTTGATTTTAGGTACCCAAACGGTTTTGGGTCCTTTAGCATTAGATACAAGAACTTTGGGTACCCAAACACAAGTCTTGGAGCCCTTGTGTTTGCCCCCAACAATTTTGGCAACTATCTTGCCGGATTTGTTAGTTAAAACATATGATGCATCAAAAGTTTTGAATGAAATGGCATGATCATTTGATGCATTAGGAGTTTTCTTTCTAGGCAACTTGGCATGGGTTGGTTGCCTAGATCTAGATGTCTCACCCTTATACATAAAAGCATGATTAGGGCCAGAGTGAGACTTCCTAGAATGAATTTTCCTAATCTTGCTCTCAGGATAGCCGGCAGGGTACAAAATGTAACCCTCGTTATCCTGAGGCATGGGAGCCTTGCTCTTAACAAAGTTAGATAAGTTCTTTGGAGGGGCATTAATTTTGACATTGTCTCCCTTTTGGAAGCCAATGCCGTCCTTAATGCCAGGGCGTCTCCCATTATAGAGCATGCTTCTAGCAAATTTAAATTTTTCATTTTCTAAGTCATGCTCACTAATCTTAGCATTAAGTTGTGCTATGTGATCATTTTGTTTTTTAATTAAGGCTAGGTGATCATGGATAGCATCAACATTAATATCTCTACATCTAGTACAAATGGAAATATGCTCAGTAGATGTAGAAGGTTTGCAAGATTTTAATTCAATGACCTTAGCATGCAACAAATCATTTTTAGTTCTAAGGTCGGAAATAGTAGCATTGCAAACATCAAAATTCTTAGCCTTAGCAATTAATTTCTCATTCTCATTTCTAAGGCTAGCAAGAGAAATGTTCAATTCTTCAATCCTAGCAAGCAAATCATCATTATCATCTCTAGGATTTGGAATTGAAATATTGCAAATATGAGAATCAACCTTAGCTAACAAATTAGCATTTTCATTTCTAAGGTTGTCTATAGTCTCATGACTAGTACTTAGCTCACTAGACAATTTTTCACATTTTTCTATTTGTAGAGCATAAGCATTCTTAACCTTAACATTCTTTTTATTTTCTTTAATAAGGAAGTCCTCTTGAGAATCCAAGAGATCATCCTTCTCATGTATAGCACTAATCAATTCATTTAATTTTTCCTTTTGTTGCATGTTGAGGTTAGCAAAAAGAATGCGCAAGTTATCCTCCTCATTTTTATCATCATCCTCATCACTAGATGTTTCATATTTAGTGGAGGACCTTGATTTTACCTTCTTTTTGCCGTCCTTGGCCATGAGACACTTGTGGCCGACGTTTGGGAAGAGGAGGCCTTTGGTGACGGCGATGTTGGCGGCGTCCTCGTCGTCGGAGGAGTCGCTTGAGCTTTCGTCGGAGTCCCACTCCCGACAAACATGGGCATCGCCGCCCTTCTTCTTGTAGTACTTCTTCTTCTCCTTTCTTCTTCCCTTTTTGTCGTCGCCCCTGTCACTGTCACTAGACATAGGACATTTTGCAATAAAGTGACCGGGCTTACCACACTTGTAGCAAACCTTCTTGGAACGGGGTTTGTAGTCCTTCCCCTTCCGTTGCTTGAGGATTTGCCGAAAGCTTTTGATGATTAAGGCCATCTCCTCATTGTCGAGCTTGGAGGCGTCAATTGGTCGTCTACTTGGTGTAGACTCCTCCTTCTTCTCCTCCGTTGCCTTGAAGGCTACCGGTTGCGCCTCGGATGTAGAAGGTTCGTCAAGCTCGTTGATCTTCTTTGAGCCCTTAATCATGCATTCAAAGCTCACAAAATTCCCGATAACTTCCTCGGGGGTCATTAGTGGATATCTAGGATTACCACGAATTAATTGAACTTGTGTGGGGTTAAGGAAAATAAGTGCTCTTAAAATAACCTTAACCACCTCGTGGTCATCCCATTTTTTGCTCCCGAGGTTGCGTACTTGGTTCACCAAGGTCTTAAGCCGGTTGTACATATCTTGTGGCTCCTCTCCTTGGCGAAGACGGAAGCGACCGAGCTCCCCCTCGATCGTTTCCCGCTTGGTGATCTTGGTGAGTTCATCACCTTCGTGCGCCGTCTTGAGTAGGTCCCAAATCTCCTTTGCGTTCTTCAACCCTTGCACTTTGTTGTATTCCTCCTTGCTTAGGGAGGCAAGGAGAATGGTTGCGGCTTGGGAGTTGAAGTGCTCGATTTGGGCCACTTCGTTCGTGTCATAATCCTCATCCCCTATTGATGGTACCTGTGCTCCAAACTCAACAACATTCCATATACTTTTGTGGAGTGAGGTTAGATGAAATTTCATTAAATCACTCCACCTAGCATAATCTTCGCCGTTAAAAGTTGGCGGTTTGCCTAATGGAACGGAAAGTAATGGAGTATGTCTAGAAGTACGGGGATAGTTTAAAGGAATCTTACTAAACTTCTTGCGCTCTTGGCGCTTAGAAGTTACGGACGGTGCATCGGAGTCGGAGGTGGATGTTGATGAAGTGTCGGTCTCATAGTAGACCACCTTCCTCATCCTCTTGTGCTTGTCCCCACTCCGATGGGGCTTGTGAGAAGAAGATTTTTCCTTCTTCTCCTTGTGGTGAGAAGAGGAAGATCTTTTCTCCTTCCGCTTGGTGGAGTTCTTCTTCTTCTCCCTTCTCTTGGTGCGGGACTCTTCCGATGAAGTGCTCCCTTGGCTTGTAGTGGGCTTGTTGTCGCCGGTCTCCATCTCCCTCTTGGTGTGATCTCCCGACATCACTTCGAGCGGTTAGGCTCTAATGAAGCACCGGGCTCTGATACCAATTGAAAGTCGCCTAGAGGGGGGTGAATAGGGCGAAACTGAAAATCTCAAAAATAAACACAACTACAAGCCGGGTTAGCGTTAGAAATATAATCGAGTCCGCGAGAGAGGGCGCAAAACAAATCGCAAGCAAATGAAGAGTGTGACACGCGGATTTGTTTTACCGAGGTTCGGTTCTCGCAAACCTACTCCCCGTTGAGGAGGCCACAAAGGCCGGGTCTCTTTCAACCCTTCCCTCTCTCAAACGGTCCCTCGGACCGAGTGAGCTTTTCTTCTTCTCAATCAAACGGGGACAAAACTTCCCTGCAAGGGCCACCACACAATTGGTGCCTCTTGCTTTGGTTACAATTGAGTGTTGATCACAAGAACAAGTGAGAAAGAAAGAAAGCGATCCAAGCGCAAGAGCTCAAAAGAACACGGCAAATCTCTCTCGCTAGTCACTAAAGGCTTGAGTGGAATTGGAGAGGATTTGATCTCTTTGTATGTGTCTAGAATTGAATGCCTAGCTCTTGTAAGTGGTTGAGAGTTGGAAAACTTGGATGCAATGAATGGTGGGGTGGTTGGGGTATTTATAGCCCCAACCACCAAAAGTGACCGTTGCAGGAAGCTGTCTGTTCGATGGCACACCGGACAGTCCGGTGCACACCGGACAGTCCGGTGCCCCCGCCACGTCACCATTGCCGTTGGATTCTGACCGTTGGAGCTTCTGACTTCTGGGCCCGCCTGGATGTCCGGTGCACACCGGACATGTACTGTTTGATGTCCGGTGCACCGGTATGGGCACGTCTGACCACTGCGCGCGCTGCGCGCGCATTAAATGCTCCGCAGGGAGCCGTTGGCGCCGAAATAGCCGTTGCTCCGCTGGTACACCGGACAGTCCGGTGCACACCGGACAGTCCGGTGAATTTTAGCGGAGCGGCTGTCGCGCGAACCCGAGGCTGGCGAGTTCCGAAGGCCGCGCTTCCATGGAGCACCGGACAGTCCGGTGAATTATAGCGCGCCGACTTCCAAGAATTCCTGAAGGCGAAGAGTTTGAGTTGGAGTCCTCTCGGCGCACCGGACACTGTCCGGTGCACACCGGACAGTCCGGTGCCTTCAGCCAGAGGTGCCTTCGGTTGCCTCTTTGCTCCTTTGTTGAATCCAAAACTTGATCTTTTTATTGGCTGAGTGTGAACCTTTTGCACCTGTATTATTTATGTACTAGAGCAAACTAGTTAGTCCAATATTTGTGTTGGGCAATTCAACCACCAAAATTAATTAGGAACTAGATGTAAGTCTAATTCCCTTTCAAATACCATGTAGAATAGTGTAATGGATGATACATTGATAATAGATGAGATACAATATATATATAATGACTCAACCCTAACCCTAATGGGCCGGCAGCCCAACAGTGGTGCCAGTCCACATACACTCTCACACGTAGTCTAACAGCATTCATGCCTTCGACTCCCACAGTGCCGCCATAAAGGCATAAACAGAGCCATTAGGCCCTGTTTGGAAGTGTAATATTTTTGCAGTTTTGAAACAATACTATGGTATTTGATGATACTATAGTATTATAACTCAAAAGGTGTTTGGTTTGTGCAGGCAAAACACAGTTTTAAATATCATGGTTTACCCAAAACCGTGGTATTTTTGGAGTTTTCGAAACTCCACTCCGGACCTCAGTTTTTTTCTCTTCTCTCTACATATACTTTGTTTTTCCAATGGAACCAAACATATCTCGGTTTTAAGCAATACTGTGGTTTTACTGTGGTAAAGTAATACCATAGTATTTATGTCATGTACAATTGTAAACTGTGGTATCTTAAAATTATAGTATTTCAAAACCGCATTTCCAAACAGGCCCTTATTGTTGTACCGCCACTGGCTCCAGCGCACGCTCCACGCGCCACACCTTGATTTACCAAAAATTAGCAAAAAAGATTACGTACAGGATATTTATATAACATAGGGGCGTCATAATTATTGATACGTCAATATTCTATCATAATTAACACATAAAACATTACAATTCATCTATTCAAAGGAATGCAAAACCTAGTTCTAATTTTTTTATTAAAAATCTCAAAATATCTATAATACTATATAATTTGACATTGTATTCGAAACATTCTATTTCATTATCTCCTTCCAAGATGGAAGGCGCTCTACAAACAGAGAAAGAAGAAAATATTCAAAGCTTACAAAGAATTTGGCATAGAAAGCGCTCAACATATACATTGGTCCACTCTTATTAAAGGTAGGCAGAGTAAATTTACAAGGAATTTGGTATAGAAATAATAATAGAAGCGTCAAAATCTCAAAAAATCTATAAATACAAATTCAATTGTCATTACAATTTACAAGCACAAGAAATGTAAAATGGTAAAACCTTTGAAATACAGTTATAGCTTCAAACCACAAGCATCACCGACATGCCAAATTGGCAATTACTCCATCCCAAATTGTAGGTCGTTTTGGCATATTTAAATTCATAATTTTCTGATATGTATCTAGACATGGTGTGTATCTATATAGACATCAAAACATATGAACCTATAAATGCCAAAACGACGTAAAATTTGGGACACAGGGAATAGGTGTTAAAAAACATTGAAATTCAATTACTAAAATCCAAATATTTTGAATTACTTGGGTAAAATAGTTTGTTCGAAGTCCTAAAGCTTGCCAAACTTTATCTACTGAGTCATCGTCATCCATGCCCCAATTAGCCCGTAATCAGACCGTATCTCTACAAGACCTACTTTCCAACAGACTTACAGTGGCGGATCCAGAAATAGTCTAAGACAAGCTTAATTTTTTTATTCTAAATATTATGTTAAAACCATCTTCTTTTTGATAAAAAAACTTATCCATTCTATCTCTATAAATATTAATTTTATTAACTAACCTAGTAAATAATCGATGAAACAAGATTAATTAAAATTTCAAAAACAACTAACGTAGATTTTTTGGCCTGCTGCAAATGTGCCGGTATCCTGTGCGCTACTCTTGTGCCTGGTGATTCAGTGTCCAATAGTTCTTGTCTCCGTCTGCTAGGGAGTGCACTATGCAAATTGGATGCTGAACAATGGTTCTATCTTTCTATCTTGCTAGTTGCTAGTGCACTGATTTTAGACTGCTAGCTGATGCATGCTAGGTTATTGGCGTGAGCCGTGAGCTGTTATTGCAGCACAGATAGGGCGGCTAGCGTGCAGTTGCTGCATGCTAGCTTAGTGCAGAGACCGTGCCGTGCCCGTGACCGAGGCTCCACCACTGCTTCACTGTGTCGTTCCAATGACCCAAAAAATCCATTATGCTATATAATAAATAAAATCCAAGAAATTGCTCAAAATTTTTCTATTGTTGCTACCAAATATTTGTAATATCATTGAATAATGATGCATTTTTATTGGAGTTAATTTGGATTGAGAGAGATTGATGACCTCATCCTGTAAACTGCTCCGGAATAATCTACATTAGATCATAACTCCTGACAATACACAAGGCTAAGGGGAGGCACAGTCAGCACTGTGACCACTATGAGAAAGCGATAGATAGCTAAACCACAGTGATGCCATCGTACAGAAAAGAAATAAAATTACTCTGCTAGGTACACATAGGGGTGGTAATGGATCATGGCCCTAGTACTTGCTTCACAAATTAACAAGACCCTTAATTTTGCTAGTTCAAAATTGTATTGTTTTATGATTCGATCCTAACTTGATTTGATCCTTAAATTTGCTAGGCTAAATCAAATGGCCCGTTACCACCCCTAGGTACACATGCTTTCATAAAATACAATTCGCACAAAATACAAATGGTAGGTCGTTAAGAATTCTCTACAACTCTATTGTACAGTGACATTCTATAGTGTGCAAACTCATTTCTAAGCCTTGATCACCCTTTTCGGCTCAAAGACTTTCAGGTGTATCAGTACTAAATCGACGCACAGACCATGGACATGCCATTTATAAAGAAATATTTGCAAGAAAATAAAAAATGCATGAAATTCTCTAAACAGTATGTTGAAGTATTGTAAATTGATCAACCAATATTTCCCGGATCCAATATTCAATAAAACTAATAGAGCGACAATTCAGATAATAAATTCACAGTTCCAGAATATCTACAATTTATTTTGTAACAGAGATGAAAACATATTTCTCTCGGTATTAATATTTAGTATGGTATAAGAGAACTGAAAACTAGCCGCGATGAATGAAAATATGATGATAAAGCATATGTATACTTAGTTTAGCTAAAAATTAATACTACTTCCACGATGCATCTGTAAAATGGGAAGGGGAGGTGAAGACTAAACCAAGAGCACTCAGCTTACATTGAGAAAGAGTGAGTGATAATCTGAGGTAAAGCTTCACACCTGCCAGCAGCATTCATAACTCTAGCAATTTCAGATCAAAGCAATTCCGACTGCATGGCTTGACAACAGAGTACATAAGAAATCAGCTACATGGATTTCACCTTATCTCCTTATACTTTGTCTCTCAGGATCAAGTATCACAATTTGATTTTTCTTTTGCATCGTTTTAGATATCCTAGCAGGAACGCCAATTCCTCGTGGCCCATACATTACATGACTCGCACCAGTTACAACAACGAGCATTCCTGAAGGATCTCCATCAGTAATTTCTTTCATTATTGTCTGGGACATGGTATAATCATCGACTACTCTTGCCTGTGCTGATAAATATGAGCTTGGGCCAAAAGGGGAACCACAAGTTGATGAAATTTTGTCTATCAATGATCGGCCTGAGATGGATGTAAAGCCAGAAATGAAGCCTGAGCCAGCTGGAGGAGCATAAAGCTTTCTTTGAGCTTTTGAAAGGCTTCTAATTCCTTCTGTTTGCACAGTTCTTACCACCTAGTCAAGAAAAAAGTCTTGGATAATATTCACACAGTAATGTAGGGTAAGCTAAGCTTACATAGTACATTTACATATCAAATATGCATCATATCAGAGATTTACTAGGGAAGGGTTGAAAAGGAGTGTGACAGAGGTGCTTAACCTGGAAAAGATATTACTATACGTGGTACAAGAAAAGGCTTTCTTGTTTGAATAATGCAAATCAATTTTAAATTACAATTCTAGAATGTTACGATCCCACAATTCAGAAGTATAAATAAACAAGATTACTCATGACTCCAATATGCCTGAATCACATACAGTTATCGTGAGAATCAATTAATAATTACCTCAAGTGGAGTCCCACATGCAACAAGCTTTATTCCATTATCACGGCAGTAATTCAAAAGTGGTTCATACTCCTGCCATCGCTCTGGTGCCCAGTGAGATGTATAAAGCCTCAAAGTATGCCATCGATTCTGCATAATACAAAGAATTGTTACAAGTTCATCCACATGAAGTGTTGGTAGGCTTTCTCCACTAGAAGATAGAACAAATATAGGCAAAAGGTAAACCAACACTATAGTACTTTAATTGAGCTTAACCTGCGTGGAACCTATATGGTTGAAATAGTAGTAGTCCAGTAGATACAGATAGTTATAGCAAACCCTCAAGGATGGAATTTAAGAGTAGCAGTTTATTGGGGCAGGGTCAAACTACCAGCTAGACATTTTTAGTTATCCTGGCAGGGCCACAGTTCAGGCTCTTGCCACAAGCCATTTCCTTACTTCTCTACCTATGAAAAGCAATTCATATTGTATGTAATGTTGTTCAGCTATACTTGTGACAAGTAGGAAATGGTAAGATTCGTTGTGTTAATTAAGCCAAATAAGTAAGGTAACTGCAACAACCTGCCATCCATGAACCGATTGAGCTGCTCCTGGAGGTCGCAGGGAAAGGCCTCGAGCGCGAGGGAGATGCTCCTCCCGGCCTTGGCGCAGCTGGTCGCGAGCTTCCTGACGATCCCGAGCTCGAGCACACTGTCGTCGCAGTCAGGCACGAGCTCGGACTCACCTACCTAAACAGAAGCTATGCGCCGACGAACAAACATAAACTCGAGAGAATTAACACTCGCACCAGGCCTTATCCATAGTAGACGATGAACTCTATCAAAGTGGCCTTGCTGCGCCTCTCTTTAAGTGCATCAGCAGCAAGGCGAAGAACGACTTCGCAAAATACATGCCAGCGTCTGAGAAAATACACTCTCGGATGCTGATAAAGATTTCTTCAACATTCCATCAGTAGAAGACAGGCCTGCATTAGACCTAGCTGGGAGTCAGGCTGGTATTTCTGGGGCCCTTCGTTCTGTCAATTCCAAGGCCCTGAAAGGGTCGACACATCTTAAGACACCACTGGGGCGGCACGGCTCCGGCGCCATGTATTCCCCTGACCAAATTGAGACGAGGTTACTACCATAATAGACAATGCTGTTGACAAAATTAGACCTGACAAGGAAGGCAATTCGGTGGGTCCTAACTATTCGTCGAGCTAGCTGAATCAACAACACTACAAGCGGGTGACTTCCTCACTGCAGTATCAGCCGTCCATTGCCTGATGTTCATGGCGTCGCTCCATCGATCAACACTTGCATAAATATTGCTCAGCAACATGGAGTCCCCGCTGTTACCGGCGTCTAGTTCACTGAGCTTCTTGGTGGCCACCTCGGCAACAGCCACGTTACCATGTGTCCTGCATGCCCCTAACAGTATCCTCCAAACCACAGGGTCAGGAGCCAGGGGCATCTCACTGATAAAACTCACTGCCTTCTCCAGCTGACCAGCACGGCTGAGAATATCAACAACGCATCCGTAATGCTTCATCTGTGGTTCCAAGTTGTGAACTGATTTCATCCTTTCAAAGTGGTCAAGCCCTTCCTCAACTAGTTGCCTGTTGGCACAAGCGATCAGCACACCAAGGAAAGTAACCTCATTGGGTCTGGGACCTTCAGTAAGCATACTGTGAAAAATGTCCAGCGCCTCATCCTCAAACCCATTGTTTGCTAGTCCTAGTATGATTGAGTTCCACGACAAGGTGTCCTTCTCCTCCATATCCGTGAACACTTGTAGTGCCTCCTGCACGCACCCGCACTTTGCAAACATGTCAATCAGAGAGTTCTCCATAATGGTATCAGCTTTGATATTGTTTCTCCTCACATAGTCATGAATCCACTTACCAAGATCAAGTGCACCCAAGTGTGCGCAAGCAGAAAGTACACTGGCAATCACGACAGCATCTGGTTTTACCATGGCTCTCTGCATCTGCCTGAAGAGCTCCAGAGAATCAGAGAAGTGACTAGCTTGCGAGTATGCACATATCATAGAACTCCAGGAAATCAAATCTTTGTTAGGAATTTGATCGAATATTTTCTTCGCTGAGACCAAATTCCCACCCTTTGCATATGCAGTGATCATTGCATTCAGTGTCACAGTGTTCTTATCCTTCATCTGAGAAAACACCTTTTCAGCTGATTGCAGCTGCCCAATTCTACAGTAATAATCAATCAAAGTATTTCCCAAGTACACATCCACTTCAATATGATTATGCTCGATGTACCTAACCATACAATCTGCCATGCTCCAGTCTCCTAGATGAGTGCAAGCTGAAATCACCTTGACCATTGTAACCTTATCAGCTTGCACTTCTTCAGCCTGCATTAGCTTGAATAATGTCAATACCTCTTTAAGTCTATTGTGCTGGCTGTATCCACCAATCAAGGAATTCCAGGACACAACATCCTTAACTAGCATCTCATTAAAGACAGATCTTGCACAGGCCAGAGCACCACAAGCAGCATATAGATAAATCAGAGAATTGGAAACAAAGATGTCCAGAAGAAATCCAAGTTTTATAACATGGTTGTGCATCTGTTCACCTTCCTTTGGAGCACAAGTTTTTGCACAAGCCTTCAACACAAAAGGAAATGTCAGGTTGTCTGGCTTCATACCCTTTTCCTGAGCTTTTTTGTAAAAAACAATTGCATCTTTTGGTGCATCACTCTGAGCAAGACCCCTTAGAAGAGTATTCCAAAGAAAAGTTGTTGGTGATTCAATCTGCTTAAATACTTTATGAGCAGAAACCAAATCTGATTGATGAAGAGCATACAATCTGATAACCTTGGACATTGCAGATTGACAGTTGTGCAGGCCAGAAACAACGAGATGAGCATGGAGCTTCTTTACAGCTTCCATCACTACAAATGATCTAGTTACTAGTTAAAGAGGAGCAAGAACTGGACATGAGGTTCACTTCACCTGCTTCCTGCAACTGCAAAGAATCATAAGATATGTAAAAGGTCTAACAAACAGTTGTACTGGGCGAAACTGTCATTTTGAAGCTAGAAACTAGAAACCAGTGAAGAAATACAGCATGCCTTCGAGGCTTATTATCAGGACATAAAAAGAAAACAAACTGACATAGCACAATGGTAGCATTGAGTAACAAATATGGAACTGCAGGCATATGATTTATGACAATCTATTTAGCAGCCAAGAGACAATAAATTTCAATTTTCTCTCTTTACATGGAAGATAAGAGCATCTCCAACAACGTGACGTATAAAAATGCCCTATAATTTAAAAATAAGTATATTTTATAGAATTTAGGGCACCAATAAAACACCCCGCTCCAACAGTAAAGCCCTAACTCTAGATTATAGGGCAGTCCACTACAGTGTAGTATATTTGAGTCACTTGAGAGGGTGCCCTATAGTTTGTTAACAAAAAATTATGAAATAGGGCACTGTTGGAGTAGTTTTTCATGTGTAGAGCCCCATATTTCAATTTAAGGCACTAGTTTGAGGCATTGTTGGAGATGCTCTAAAAAGGTAAAAGAGTGCAATAACCCACCGTTTGGCTGGGAGATTTAATGAAGTTGGTATGCTACTGGAAGATAATTAACATGGTAAGGTTGCAAAGAAATTTTAGAGCTTCCCCCATCAGACTGAACAATTTTGAGACTACTGAATCTCGTCAACCAAAGCAAGTCCAGGAACCTTAACAATTTTCCTCTGATCCAGTAACTTCCGTGCTTGTTCAGCATCACTGAACCTACCAAGCTCAGTAAGTACATTGGACAATACTGCAAAATCACCTCCAGATTCTCTTTCTAAGTCTGATATCATCTTTATTGCCCTCTCCCCCATCTCAACTTCTCCATACTTACTGCAACAACCCAACAGTATCCTCCATACAGTTACATTAACCTTCATAGGCAACCCTTCTATTATTTGCTCAGCCTCACACAAACGTCCAGCCCTACCTAGCATGTCTATGATGCACCCAAAATGCTTGATCTCTGGATCTATATTGTACTCATAAACCATGCTTTTGAAAAACGCTAACCCTTGCTCTACCAGACCCCCATGACTGCAGGCATTGATGACACTCAAGAAGGTGATTCTGTTGGGCTTAATCCCTGCTCTTCTCATCTCTGCAAACAGCTCAAGTGCCTCAACTGACAGCCCATGCATTGCAAAACCAGAAATTATTGATGTCCATGACACCAAATTTCTTCTATCCAGCATTTCATCAAACACCTTTAGCGAGTTTTGCACAGAGCCAATCTTAGCATACAAGTCTATGAGTGAATTCCCAACCCGGGCATCTGACATGATACCCTTCTTCTCACAATAGCCATTCAGCATCTCACCCATAAGGATCCCTCCAAGATTAGATATCGCAGGAATAACTGCTAAAACAGTTATCTCACTCGGGCTAATGCCTCCTGCCATCATGTGGCGGAGAAGAGTAAGAGCCTCTGCATAAAGACAAGCACGTGTATATCCATCAATCAGCCCAGTCCATGAGACAACATTCCTGCAGGGCATCTGATCAAACAGAAGCCTCGCATACTCAACCTCACCCCATCCAGCAAAGCCAGTGATCATCACATTCCACGAAACTACATTCTTCACTGGCATTTCATCGAACACCTTGCGTGCTTCCACCAAGCACCTGGACATGACATACACATTGATAAGGGCGGTGTGCACATAGGCATGGAACTCGAACCCCTTCTGGACAACGAGCGCATGGAGCTGTGCACCAGCTCGATGCCACCCCAGACCCGCACAAGCCTTGAGCACGAACGTGAAGACAAATGTGTCATCAGCCAGGTGCCGGCGCGCGTGCTTGAAGAGGTGCAGAGCTTCCAGGGGGAAAGGACCGTGGGAGTAGGCCTTGAGGAAGGCGCGCCACGGCGCGGGACTTTGGTCGAACACCTGGTGGGCAATAAATTGGGTGTGGATTTGGAGGAGATGGCTCCTCCTGTCTTGGTGTCTCAGAAGGAGAGCAATTAGGTCGCGGAGGCGAGGGTTACTGACGGGACGGAATGGTGGGCTTCGTTGCCGCAAGAGGTGGAAGGGATGGAGCCATGTCATGGAGGTAGTGGTCCACAGAATTCCTCTAAGCAAGCATCAAATGCTAGAAATCAGTAAAGCATGGTGAATTTGGCGACGCAGAAAAGGGCGCGCACACCTTAAGAGCCGTCCTAGATGGCGGCGTCGATGACCTCGCTGTTGCGGGAACTGGTGCTGTACTGCTGTAGCTGAGGGCCTGGTGTCGGAGACCGGACGATGAACGCCGGGGGCAGAGACGGGAGACCGGTGCCCAGAGGCCGGATGCGGAGGTGGCAGACGCCGGTGGCGGGCGGAGGCCGGAAGCCGGTGGCGGGCAAGCGGTCGGGCAGAGGCTGGAGCCCTGCTGCTGCCGGACTACGGTCCACGGACCATGGCAGAGGACGGCAGCCGGAGACGGAGGTCGCAGGTCACCACTCGCCAGGCGAAGGACGGCAGTCTGTGTCACACGGGAGACCTCGTCACGTAGCGGCGGCTGGTGGGTGACGGAGTGAGGGGCTGAGGGCTCGTGGCTACCTAGGTTCAAGGCTTCAAGCCGTGTAGAACTGGGCCGCATCGGCCAGCAGCGCGGACGTGGGCGTCTCCGGTAGTCCGGTGTGAGCAAAAGGGGTGGAGTTAAGATTGGAACGTAACTGTTGAATGGATCGTCTCGATTTGAGAAATATATATTTGGTTGGTGCAATAGACTCAGATACGATTAGAATTATTTAGGGTGCGTTTGGTTGTGGCACAACCAGGATAGAGATGTTCCCTGACGTCCTCTCTCGTCCCTCCAATTTTGAGGCACAACTGGGAAAACGCTGGGATAGTCCTGTCTCAACCTTTGACCCTAAACCAAACAACATTATTTGAGGCATTGTCCCATCTCGTCCTGTCATTGCAACTAAACACACCCTTAATGACTCACGATTCATTAGTTGTCCATAGGTTAATATCAATCGTACAAGTGGGTCATACGCGAAGCACTTCTGTCGGTGCAATATCACTTCTTCCACTGTAGAATCACATGGTTTTATTTATATCCGTCCACTGAATGTTACCCCTACCATTTCATCATCTTTAAATAAATGTGCGAACATATAATATATATCACATCACATGAAGATCAAAATCGATTTAGACCGACCATATGAGATACGAGAACTACAACTTTGTGCTTTCTTCAAGTAGTGCAAAGGGAGATGCATTTTTTTGGTATTACCAATCACATATGTATTGTCGGGGACCATAATTAGGGTACCCTCAAAACGCCTAATTCTCAGCTGGTAACCCCCATCAGCATAAAGCTGCAGAGGCCTGATGGGTTTGATTAAGTCAGGGATCAGTCCATACGAGCGACTCGATCACGCCACGCCCGAGCCTAGCCTCGGGCGAGGGCAGCCGACCCTGAGGTGTTTCCGTCTCGCCCGAGGCCCCTTTTTCACGGCAGACGCACCTCCGGCTCGCCTGAGGCCTTGCCTTCGTTGAGAAGCAACCCTGACTAAATCACCGCGCCAACCAACCAAGTCACCGGGGCGTTTAACGCAAAAGGTAAGACCGACGGGCGACCAGACTTCGCCAGAGGTGCCATAGGAGGCTCTGCCCGACCCAGGGCTCGGACTCGGGCTAAGGCCCCGGAAGACGGCGAACTCCGCTCCGCCCGACCCAGGGCTCGGACTCGGGCTAAGGCCCCGGAAGACGGCGAACTCCGCTCCGCCCGACCCAGGGCTCGGACTCGGGCTAAGGCCCCGGAAGACGGCGAACTCCGCTCCGCCCGACCCAGGGCTCGGACTCGGGCTAAGGCCCCGGAAGACGACGAACTCCGCCTCGCCCGACCCAGGGCTCGGACTCCGCCTCGGCCTCTGCCGAACGACCTCCGCCTCGCCCGACCCAGGGCTCGGACTCCGCCTCGGCCTCTGCCGAACGACCTCCGCCTCGCCCGACCCAGGAGTTCGGGCTCGGCCTCTGTCATGCAGGACGGACTCGACCTCGACTTCGGAGGAGCCTCCACGTCGCCCGACCTAGGACACAAGACCGCCACGTCAACAAGAAGCGTCATCATCACCCTGCCATGAGCCGACTTGGGTCGCAGAGAACAAGACCGGCGTCCCATCTGGCCAGCTCCGCCAGATAGGCAATGATGGCGCCCCACTAGACCATGACGACGGCGACTCTCGCCTCCCTTATGAAAGCAGGGAGACGTCAGCAAGAGCACAGCTGTTCCGACAGCTGTCCCTCCATCAGGCTCCACTGCTTCTCCGACAGCCACGACGCCACACCAACAGGGTGCCAAGATCTCTCCGGCTGCCACCTTGGCATGTACTTAGGGCACTAGCTCTCCCTCGCTAGACACGTAGCACCTTGCTACACCCCCATTTTGTACACCTGGATCCTCTCCTTACGCTTATAAAAGGAAGGACCAGGGCCTTCTTAGAGAAGGTTGGCCTCGCGGGAACGAAGGGCAGGGGCAGGCGCTCTCTCGGGGCCGCTCGCTCCCCTCACCCGCGCGGACGCTTGTAACCCCCTACTGCAAGCGCACCCGACCTGGGCGCGGGACGAACACGAAGGCCGCGGGAATTCTCCGACTCCCTCACGACCCGGCTCCGGCCACCTCGCTCTCTCTCTCTCTCTCCCCCCTTCGCGCTCGCCCACGCGCTCGACTATAGGTGTACATTCGGGCCGCCCGGCCCGGCCCGGCCCAAGCCCGAAAAGGCCCGTATTGTTTGAATTTCGGGCCGGCCCGGCCCGTTTGAATTTCGGGCCGTGCCGGGCCGGCCCATGGGCCTAGCCCTCGGCCCACGGCCCGGCCCGTAATTGCTTAAACGTGCCGGGCTTATTTCGGGCGGCCCGAAATTATAAAAGCCCGAAATTCACATTAGGGCCCGAAATTCAATTTTTGGCCCGAAATTCAGTTTTTGGCCCAAAATTCATATTAGAGTCCTAAATTCAAAAAAATAATAAAACAAATAAAAGATAAGACAAATAAATTTGTACAAAATCAAACTTAATATTTGTATTAAAGTTACCACAGCTATGCAATGACTACCTCGCATTTTGTTAGAAGGAAAAAAAGTATAATCAGCTGTATACAAAGTTCGTAAGTTCAGTTTATTGTCTAATGTTCATAACAAATGTAAAATTACATCACACAATCTAATTCAAAGATACAAAAAAACATCTAACTAGCATTATCTCTAGCTTTGTGTTCTTTATCAAGTATATGAAAGTGCGAAATGAAGTGTGGTTTTAATAAATATATGGGCCTTTTCGTGCCTCTATATGGGCCTTTTCGTGCCTGCCTTAAACGGGCCGTGCTCGTGCCCGCCCATGGGCCGTGACCTCGGCCCAAACCCGGCCCGATATAACGGGCCGTGCCGGCCCGGCACTAAATTATTTCGGGCCGTGCCGTGCCTGGGCCGTGCTTTTTTTTCCGTGCTTCGGGCCGGCCCATCAGGCCCGGCCCAAATGTACACCTATACGCTCGACCCATCTGGGCTGGGGCACGCGGCACACTCACTCGTCGGCTCGGGGACCCCCCGGTCTCGGAACGCCGACAGTTGGCGCGCCAGGTAGGGGCACGCTGCGTGTTGACGAGCAGTTTCCCGTCAAGCTCCAGATGGGCAGTCTCCAACGACCTCTTCAACCCGGGACGGTGCTCCGTTTCGGGGGCCTCGAGTTCATGTCTCTCGACAGCGGCTACGACATGGTACTCCTTCCACCGCCGTGCGACAGCGACAATGGTGGCGGACAGCCCGCCCGCCGGCGGCGGAATCGACGACGCCTTTCCCGCGTGGGGGAAGGACAACTTTCGAGCTCGCTCCGTCCTCTCCCTCGCCATCGAAGGAGGAGGCGGGGCAACCAAGGCCGAGCGGGAGGCTGCGCTCCGACAGCTGTCGAGCAAATCGACACCCCCAGCGCCCCAACGGAGGACACGCCAAGCGTCGCCCTCGCGTTCGAGGCAAAGGCGGGCGCCATCCCCCCGCAACACGTCGACCCCGAGCAGATGGACGACGCCAGCACGCTCACGGAGGGCCTGCAGGACGTCGCCCTCGTACCCAAGACGACGGCGCGATCAGCCCCCGACATGACTTCGTCGCTCCTCGTCGACAGAAAGGTACCAACTGCTCCCCATCTTTCGTCATTTCGACTCGACCTCAACCTGCCTAGCGATCTCGCTTTGGCGGATACTCACGTTGAGGCGAGTGCAACCCCTCTGGGGTTTCGTGTGCGGTCGCCCTGGGACCGATTGACGGGCGTCTCGACCTACGGGCCCTCTAGGTCCGAGGAAGATGACGACCCCAGCATCTGCTGGGATTTCTCCGGATCTGGCAACCCCAGTGCCATGCGGGACTTCATGACCGCATGCAACTACTGCCTCTCCGACTGTTCCGGTGACAGCCGCAGCCTTGACGACAAGGACTGCGGCCCGAGCCGCGAATGTTTCCACGTTGAGCTAGGGGATCCCTCCGGAGGCAGCCAACTCGGCATGCCGGAGGATGGCGATCTCCCTAGGCCAGCGCCTCGCGCCGACATCCCGCGGGAGCTAGCTGTGGTCCCCGTTCCGGCGGGGGTCATGACCCACAGCTCGAGCAAGTCCGCGGGGCGCAGGCCGGGCTCGATGAGGGAGCAGGAGCGCTCGAGGCAATCCGCCAGAACATCGGGCAGGTATGGGCGAGCCAGCCCCCAGCCGGAGGAATACGTCACCTGCCCCAAGGTCTCCAGCACCGCATCGCCAACGATGCCAGGGACAGACCGCCACCCGCATCCGGCGGAACCGGTCAGGACCTGGCCGCTGCAGCGATGCTCCTCCGCGCGATGCCGGAGTCATCAACCACCGAGGGTCGGCGAATCCAGGGAGAACTCAAGCATCTCCTGGAAGGCGCTGCGGCCCGGCGGGCCGAGAGCTCTGCCTCCCGAAGGCAGGGGTACCCCTCGGAACCTCGTGCCGCGACTTCCCGACTCACGCGGGAAGCCTCGGTCTACACCGGGCGCACGCGCAGCACCGCGCCTGCGGCCCCGGGCCACCTCGGCGACGAGCACCCTCATCGCGACCATCGGGCCCGCCTCGACGAAAGGGTGCGCCGAGGTTATCACCCCAGGCGTGGGGGACGCTACGACAGCGGGGAAGATCGGAGTCCCTCGCCCGAACCACCCGGTCCGCAGGTCTTTAGCCGAGCCATTCGGCGGGCGCCGTTTCCGCTCCGATTCCGACCCCCGACTACTATCACAAAGTACTCGGGGGAAACGAGACCGGAATTGTGGCTCGCGGACTACCGCCTGGCCTGTCAACTGGGTGGGATGGACGACGACAACCTCATCATCCGCAACCTCCCCCTATTTCTCTCCGACACCGCTCGCGCTTGGTTGGAGCACCTGCCCCCGGGGCAGATTTCCAACTGGGAAGATCTGGTCCAGGCTTTCGCCGGCAACTTCCAGGGCACGTACGTGCGCCCCGGGAATTCCTGGGACCTCCGAAGCTGTCGGCAACTGCCGGGAGAGTCTCTCCGGGACTACATCCGGCGGTTCTCGAAGCAGCGCACCGAGCTGCCCAACATCACCGACTCCGATGTCATCGGCGCGTTCCTCGCCGGCACCACCTGCCGTGACCTGGTGAGCAAGTTGGGTCGCAAGACCCCCACCAGGGCGAGCGAGCTGATGGACATCGCCACCAAGTTCGCCTCCGGCCAGGAGGCGGTAGAGGCCATCTTCCGAAAGGACAAGCAGCCCCAGGGCCGCCCGTCGGAAGATGCTCCCGAGGCGTCTGCTCCGCTCGGCGCCAAGAAGAAAGGCAGAAGGAAGTCGCAAGCGAAACGCGACGCTCCCGACGCAGACCTTGTCGCCGCCACCGAGCACAAGAACCCTCGGAAGCCCCCCGGAGGCGCCAACCTCTTCGACAAGGCACTAAAGGAGACGTGCCCCTACCATCAGGGGCCCGTCAAGCACACCCTCGAGGAGTGCGTCATGCTTCGGCGCCACTTCCACAGGGCCGGGCCACCCGCAGAGGGTGGCAGGGCTCACGACGACGACAAAAGGGAGGATCGCCAAGCAGGAGAGTTCCCCGAGGTCCGCGACTGCTTCATGATCTACGGAGGGCATGCGGCGAATGCCTCGGCTCGGCATCGTAAGCAAGAGCGTCGGGAGGTCTGCTCGGTGAAGGTGGCGGCGCCAGTCTACCTAGACTGGTCCGACAAGCCCATCACCTTCGACCGGGACGACCACCCCGACCACGTGCCGAGCCCGGGGAAGTACCCGCTCGTCGTCGACCCCGTCATCGGCGACGTCAGGCTCACCAAGGTCTTGATGGATGGGGGCAGCTGCCTCAACATCATCTACGCTGAGACCCTCAGGCTCCTGCGCGTCGATCTGTCATCCGTCCGAGCAGGCGCTGCGCCCTTCCACGGGATCATTCCCGGGAAGCGCGTCCAGCCCCTCGGACAGCTCGACCTCCCTATCTGCTTCGGAACACCCTCCAACTTCCGAAGGGAGACTTTGACGTTCGAGGTGGTCGGGTTCCGAGGAACCTACCACGCAGTGTTGGGAAGGCCATGCTACGCGAAGTTCATGGCCATCCCCAACTACACTTACCTGAAGCTCAAGATGCCGGGCCCCAACGGGGTCATCACCGTTGGCCCCACGTACAAACACGCATTCGAATGCGATGTGGAGTGCGTGGAGTACGCCGAGGCCCTCGCCAAGTCCGAGGCCCTCAGTGCCGACCTGGAAAGCCTCTCCCGAGAGGTGCCGGACGTGAAGCGACATGCCGGCAACTTCGAGCCAGCGGAGACGGTTAAGGCCGTCCCCCTCGACCCCAGTGGCGACGCCTCCAAGCAGATTCGAATCGGATCCGGGCTCGACCCCAAATAGGAAGCAGTGCTCGTCGACTTTCTCCGCGCAAACGTCGACGTCTTTGCGTGGAGTCCCTCGGACATGCCCGGCATACCGAGGGATGTCGCCGAGCACTCGCTGGATATTCGGGCCGGAGCCCGACCGGTCAGACAGCCTCTGCGCCGATTCAACGAGGAAAGGCGCAGGGTGATAGGCGAGGAGGTCCACAAGCTGATGGCAGCAGGGTTCATCAAAGAGGTATTCCATCCCGAATGGCTTGCCAACCCTGTACTTGTGAGGAAAAAAGGGGGGAAATGGCGGATGTGTGTAGACTACACTGGTCTCAACAAAGCATGTCCGAAAGTCCCCTACCCTCTACCTCGCATCGATCAAATCGTGGACTCCACTGCAGGGTGCGAAACCCTGTCTTTCCTCGATGCCTACTCAGGGTATCATCAAATCAAGATGAAAGAGTCCGACCAGCTCGCGACTTCTTTCATCACGCCCTTCGGCATGTACTGTTATGTCACAATGCCTTTCGGTTTGAGGAACGCGGGTGCAACATACCAGCGGTGCATGAACCATGTGTTCGGCGAACACATCGGTCGCACGGTCGAGGCCTACGTCGATGACATCGTAGTCAAGACGAGGAAAGCCTCCGACCTTCTCTCCGACCTCGAACTGACATTCCGGTGTCTCAAGGCGAAGGGCGTCAAGCTCAATCCCGAGAAGTGCGTCTTCGGGGTGCCCCGGGGCATGCTTTTGGGATTCATCGTCTCCGAGCGGGGCATCGAAGCCAACCCGGAGAAGATCGCGGCCATCACAAACATGGGGCCCATCAAGGACTTAAAAGGCGTACAGAGGGTCATGGGATGCCTCGCGGCCTTGAGCCGTTTCATCTCGCGCCTCGGCGAAAGAGGCCTGCCCCTGTACCGTCTCTTAAGGAAGGCCGAGTGCTTCACTTGGACTCCCGAGGCCGAGGAAGCCCTCGGGAACCTGAAGGCGCTCCTCACCCAGGCGCCCATCTTGGTACCCCCAGCTGATGGAGAAGCCCTCCTGGTCTACGTCGCCGCAACCACTCAGGTGGTCAGCGCCGCGATCGTGGTCGAAAGGCAGGAAGAGGGGCATGCTTTGCCCATTCAGAGGCCAGTTTACTTCGTCAGCGAAGTGCTGTCCGAGACCAAGATCCGCTACCCACAAGTCCAGAAGCTGCTATATGCAGTGATCCTGACGAGGCGAAAGCTGCGACATTACTTCGAGTCTCATCCGGTGACTGTGGTGTCATCCTTCCCCCTGGGGGAGATCATCCAGTGCCGAGAAGCCTCGGGACGGATCGCGAAGTGGGCGGTGGAAATCATGGGGGCGAGGCAATCTCGTTCGCCCCTCGGAAGGCCATCAAGTCCTAGGTACTGGCGGATTTCGTAGCCGAATGGGTCGATACCCAGTTGCCAACGGCTCCGATCCAACCAGAGCTCTGGACCATGTTTTTTCGACGGGTCGCTGATGAAGACGGGAGCTGGCGCGGGCCTGCTCTTCGTCTCGCCCCTCGGGAAACACCTGCGCTACGTGCTCCGCCTCCATTTCCCGGCGTCCAACAATGTGGCTGAGTACGAGGCTCTGATCAACGGATTGCGAATCGCCATCGAGCTAGGGGTCCGACGCCTCGATGCACGTGGCGACTCGCAGCTCGTCATCGACCAAGTCATGAAGAACTCCCTCTGCCGCGACCCGAAGATGGAGGCCTACTGTGACGAGGTTCGACGCCTGGAAGACAAGTTCTACGGTCTCGAGCTTAACCACATCGCCCGGCGCTACAACGAGACTGCGGACGAGCTGGCGAAGATAGCCTCGGGGCAAACGACGGTTCCCCCGGACGTCTTCTCCCGGGATCTGCACCAACCCTCCGTCAAGATAGGCGACGCGCCCGAGCCCGAGGCACCCTCGGCCTCGTCCGAGGTGACCTCGGCCCAGCCCGAGCCATCCTCGGCTCAACCCGAGGAACCCTCGGAGCCCGAGGGCGAAGCGCTGCGCATCGAGGAGGAGCAGAACGGGGTCGTGCCAGATCAAGATTGGCAAACCCCGTACCTGCAATATCTCCACCAAGGAGAACTGCCCCTCGACCGAGCCGAGGCTCGGCGGGTAGCGCGACGCGCCAGGTCGTTCGTCTTGTTGGGCGATGAGAAGGAGCTCTACCACCGTAGCCCCTCGGGCATCCTCCAGCGATGCATCTCCATCGCCGAAGGTCAGGAACTCCTGCGGGAAATACACTCGGGGGCTTGCGGCCATCATGCAGCACCCCGAACCCTCGTTGGGAACGCTTTCCGCCAAGGTTTCTACTGGCCGACGGCGGTGGCTGACGCCACTAGAATTGTCCGCGCCTGCGAAGGGTGCCAATTCTATGCGAAGCAGACCCGCCTGCCCGCTCAGGCTCTGCAGACGATACCCATCACCTGGCCCTTCGCTGTGTGGGGTCTGGACCTCGTCGGCCCTCTACAGAAGGCGCCCGGGGGCTACACGCACCTGCTGGTCGCCATCGACAAATTCTCCAAGTGGATCGAGGTCCGACCCCTGAACAGCATCAGGTCCGAGCAGGCGGTGGCGTTCTTCACCAACATCATCCATCGCTTCGGGATCCCGAACTCCATCATCACCGACAACGGCACCCAGTTCACCGGCAAAAAATTCTTGGATTTTTGCGAGGATCACAACATCCGGGTAGACTGGGCCGCCGTAGCTCACCCCATGTCGAATGGGCAGGTAGAACGTGCCAATGGCATGATTCTACAGGGGCTCAAGCCTCGAATTTACAATGATCTCAACAAGTTCGGCAAGTGATGGATGAAGGAACTCCCCTCGGTGGTCTGGAGCCTGAGGACGACGCCAAGCCGAGCCACGGGTTTCACGCCGTTCTTCCTGGTCTACGGGGCCGAGGCCGTCCTGCCCACTGACCTGGAATACGGCTCCCCGAGGACGAGGGCCTACAACGAAGAAAGCAACCAAGCTAGCCGAGAAGACTCGCTGGACCAGCTGGATGAGGCTCGGGACAGGGCCTTACTACACTCGGCGCGGTATCAGCAGTCCCTGCGACGCTACCACGCCCGAGGGGTCCGACCCCGAGACCTCCAGGTGGGCGATCTGGTGCTTCGGCTGCGGCAAGACACCCGAGGGAGGCACAAGCTCACGCCCCCCTGGGAGGGGCCGTTCATCATCGCCAAAGTTCTGAAGCCCGGAACGTACAAGCTGGCCAACAGTCAAGGCGAGGTCTACGGCAATGCTTGGAACATCCAACAGCTACGTCGCTTCTACCCTTGAGATGTTTTCAAATTGTTCATACACCTCGCACCCACGCAAAGTTTAGTCAACAAGGAAGGGTCGGCCTCGCCTCGGCAAAGCCCGACCCTCCCTCGGGGGCTAAAAGGGGGGAAACCCCCTCTGCGTCAAAATTTTCCTCGAACAAAAAATCTCTTTTACCAGAATATCTTTCGTGCTTTTTGACTACTTCGAAAAGTGGATCCTGGAAACGACGGGGTACACGTAAGCAGTCAAGGCTGACCGAGCCGAGGGACTCCTACGCCTCCGGGATACGGATACCTCACTCATCACCTTCTGCGATAAGTAACTCGCGCTCGGATAAAGTGACTCCGCGGATCGAACGAGTCTCTACGTTTGGAAGCTCTTCTGTCAAAACGATTCTTCAAGTTTTCTCGACTAAGTCGGTGATAGGGCCTCATGGACGAGTAAAAGTGCGCGTAAGCGGCAAGGCCGACCGAGCCGAGGGACTCCCACGCCTCCGGGATACGGATACCTCACTCCTCACCTTCCGCGAGAAGCAACTTTCGCTCGCACAAATATCCCTGTTACCGACAAAAAGTCCAGATGCTTGGAACAAGAGGAAAAGAGACGCAGCTTTACAACACGGCAAGGGTGTGTGTTCTGGCCTCGACGGCCGCACAAAGCACACGCTACAAGACAAGCTGACCCTGCAGGCTCGGATCTTGACGCTGGAAGAGGGCGATGACACCCTCGGCATCGACAGCACCTTCGGCAAGGCCCGACCTAGCCTCGGACGGCGACGCGGTCCGAGGGCCTCCGCTCCGAAGGACAACGTCATCACCACGCTCGAGCAATCTCTGCCAGGGACTTCTCCGAGAACCCGGCCCGAGCGGACGGCTCGGCCAGCCACCTCCGGGGCCTCGGCCGACCGCCTTCCGAGGGCGCCAGCTCGATCCGAAAGCCTCGGCTGAGCAACTCCGACGACAATCCTGCCAACAGACAACCCGGCTAGGCTCCGGCCAACCAGGTTTCATTTCCGAGCCAACTCCGCCTCTGCTCGTGCTGATATCGCTACCCCTGGCCTCGGCTCGTCGAAGAGCGGCCGAGGGGTCTCTTTAACTAAGCTAGAGGAGCCTCGGACAACAGGTCCGACCGAGACGAGGGACTCCTACGCCTCCGGGATACGGATACCTCACTCGTCACCTTGACACGGGGCAACTCACGCTTGGTGAAGCGGTTCAGATAATCAGTAGGCGAGTCTTAGTGCTCGAAAATGAGGAAAAAACATGGCTCCGTGCCGAAATTACATACATGTTCAGGCCCCGAAAGCCAAAATGAACAAAAAACCCGGCACTCGGAGTGCCATTACAAACGGAACTCTGGTTCCCCCCCCCCCCGCAGGTACGAACAACCCCACTCGATGGGGGTGGGCCTGCGGGGCAGCAGAAGACCGACGAACGGCACGTCGCCGCCCGCCCCGGCAGCGGCGACGATGAAGACGTCTGTCCTGGGGGGCCCAACAGCAGCAATGATGGCCTCAGGGCGGATGCTGCTGCTGGGAGGCCCCCGCCCTTGCCCAAACTCGAGAGGCAAGGACGGGCAGAAGGCCGTAGAGTCGGAGGTCGGCCCGTGGCCAACCTCGGCTGTCGCGCCGGCGGAAGAACCTCTTCCAGCTGCCGTGGCGGGAGGCGGCACCGGGGGCGGCTCCGAGATTGCTCGGCTCAGAGAGCCGGGCACGCTGCAGCTGTTGGTGCCACGGACGACTCCCGCCCTTCCCCCCGATCACTGAGGGAAGGAGCGGGTCACCACCCGCGCAGGGGCCAACCCCGACCCGGCACACGCCCCTCCTCAGCCCTGGTGATGAAAATCCTTGAGGCTGAGGAAGGGGCGGATGCCGCAGCCCGGCTCGCTTTCCCCCACCATCAAGCCGGAGGTCACCACCCTGGGTGACCGCCGGTGGAGGGGTGCAGCCGGGCTGCATGATGAAAATCCTTGAAGCCGAACGATGGCTGAAAGGTACCAACTCCCACGGAGTTGCGTTCCTCCAACCATGGAGCGAAAAGACGGCGGTTCCCCCCATCCGGGGGCTCGGAAGATGGAGAGACACAATGCATAGGGGAGGAAGGAGACATGGTCACCTTACGAAGGGGGTCGCCCTCCTTTTAAAGGCAACTCCCCCTGCTTGCACCCTCAACCGTCACGGGCTGAGTCTTCTCCAACACGCCTCCAAAGTCCTCCCCTGCGGCGCGGGGGCTGGGGCCCGCCTGTCATGCAGACCGGCTCCAAGCAGAAGAAGCCGAACCGCCGCGCACGACGCACGCAACCACCCAGCGGTTACAAGTAACCCTCCACTTTTGCCCAGACCAGCGGGCGAAAGGGGCAGGCGGCCATGCAGGCGGCATGCAACCGCGCCAAGTGGACGCGCCTCTCCGACTCCTGACAGGCCAGCGCGGAGGCTCAAGCCCACGCGTCGCGCAACCGGCGCGCCGGATGCTGCATGCAAGCCGCTGTATCACTTGCGCCCCCACCGCACCTCCTCGATTGCGGAACCGATACCACGACTCGAGGTGACCCAGCGCGCGACCCAGCAGTGCCAGCCTGACGCAGCGGTCAAACGCTGTCAAAAGTGGGCCGGCAGTAATGACAGTGGCAGGCGCGCAAGAGCAGCGATCACGCCATCAGCCAAGCTCATGTCCCATCCGGAGGCAGCAAGAGAACCCTCTCTCGCGGTGCGAAGACGACGCGCCCGTGACCCGTACCTCGAACGGCTCGCGCACGCGCAACGGCAACCTCGCCAACTACTCACCCCGGCGCATTAACTCCGCGGCTCGACGGACAGCGCTACGGGCGGGAGCGGCTGGCGACGTTTCGCCTTCGCCAAAACAACCACGCCGAAAAAGGTACGCCACGACGTTCAATTTCGAATCCTTTTTCCCTTTCCTTCTTTCTCTATCTCTTGCAACAGGGACTGGGAAGGAGGATACCCCCAAAGGGATCCTTCCCCGTGAAGGAACTAGGCTCCGAGCCTCCCTACTGATCAGGGGTTCGAAGGCTGGCCCCCCGAGGGGTTCAACAGCCGCCTCAGATCGCGTGGGCCCGACACCCACTACTGGTCAGGGGTTCGAAGGTCGGCCTCCCGAAAGGTTCCACGACCGCCTCAGGCTACTAGGTCTCCGCGCCCATTACTGATCAGGGGTTCGAAGGCTGGCCTGTCGAAGGGTTCACAGTCGCCTCAGACGCCGAGCGAGGGATGACCAGGGGTACGTTCGATACATAACCAAGGCTCGGGCTGCGCTCCCGAGGTACCCTAGGACATTTCCGAGACCAGCGGGAACGACTCTGTAACGGAATCCCATCGGAGGGAGGCAACGAGCCCTCGGACCCCGTCGCTAGGGGACCGGGTCCGGCAGATCACCCGCAGGTACTTTTGGGCGTGCCTCCGGGCCCCTAGCCGACCCCCAACGAACGGGGCACGGACGTCCACTCGGATTACCCGATTGCAGCTCACCAGAGACACCATGTTCGGTGCCCATCGAGGGTAACATGGCGCTCTCCCCCCTCCTCCTTGCGGAAAGGCGACGTAGGGGCGTATGTAAAAAGTCGAGTCTGTCCCTGATCGTCCTCTCGCTCCGTGCGGAGGCTCGGGGGCTGCTCTCGCAAACCCGGCTCCGGCCGAACCGTTGACAGCGTCAACATACCAGCCCGAGAACTTGGGCCCCGACAGTGCACCTGGGCTACGCCCTGCTCGCATGAGGGAACCGCCAGACCAGCCGAGGCATTACGCAAGGCATTAAGACCTCGAAGGAGTGAAACCACTCCTCCGAGGCCTCGGGGGCTACACCCGGCGGGTGCGCTCGCGCGCACCCACCGGAACAAAGTACCACCGAGAAAGGCTGGTCCCCTTGCAAAAAAGTGCGACGCAAGCCTCCAAGCGAGTGTTAACACTCTCTTCGAGGCTCGGGGGCTACTGTCGGGGACCATAATTAGGGGTACCCTCAAGACGCCTAATTCTCAGCTGGTAACCCCCATCAGCATAAAGCTGCAGAGGCCTGATGGGTTTGATTAAGTCAGGGATCAGTCCATACGAGCGACTCGATCACGCCACGCCCGAGCCTAGCCTCGGGCGAGGGCAGCCGACCCTGAGGTGTTTCCGTCTCGCCCGAGGCTCCTTTTTCACGGCAGACGCACCTCCGGCTCGCCTGAGGCCTTGCCTTCGTTGAGAAGCAACCCTGACTAAATCACCGCGCCAACCAACCAAGTCACCGGGGCGTTTAACGCAAAAGGTAAGACCGACGGGCGACCAGACTTCGCCAGAGGTGCCATAGGAGGCTCTGCCCGACCCAGGGCTCGGACTCGGGCTAAGGCCCCGGAAGACGGCGAACTCCGCTCCGCCCGACCCAGGGCTCGGACTCGGGCTAAGGCCCCGGAAGACGGCGAACTCCGCTCCGCCCGACCCAGGGCTCGGACTCGGGCTAAGGCCCCGGAAGACGGCGAACTCCGCTCCGCCCGACCCAGGGCTCGGACTCGGGCTAAGGCCCCGGAAGACGGCGAACTCCGCTCCGCCTGACCCAGGGCTCGGACTCGGGCTAAGGCCCCGGAAGACGGCGAACTCCGCTCCGCCCGACCCAGGGCTCGGACTCGGGCTAAGGCCCCGGAAGACGACGAACTCCGCCTCGCCCGACCCAGGGCTCGGACTCCGCCTCGGCCTCTGCCGAACGACCTCCGCCTCGCCCGACCCAGGGCTCGGACTCCGCCTCGGCCTCTGCCGAACGACCTCCGCCTCGCCCGACCCAGGAGTTCGGGCTCGGCCTCTGTCATGCAGGACGGACTCGACCTCGACTTCGGAGGAGCCTCCACGTCGCCCGACCTAGGACACAAGACCGCCACGTCAACAAGAAGCGTCATCATCACCCTGCCATGAGCCGACTTGGGTCGCAGAGAACAAGACCGGCGTCCCATCTGGCCAGCTCCGCCAGATAGGCAATGATGGCGCCCCACTAGACCATGACGACGGCGACTCTCGCCTCCCTTACGAAAGCAGGGAGACGTCAGCAAGAGCACAGCTGTTCCGACAGCTGTCCCTCCATCAGGCTCCACTGCTTCTCCGACAGCCACGACGCCACACCAACAGGGTGCCAAGATCTCTCCGGCTGCCACCTTGGCATGTACTTAGGGCACTAGCTCTCCCTCGCTAGACACGTAGCACCTTGCTACACCCCCATTTTGTACACCTGGATCCTCTCCTTACGCTTATAAAAGGAAGGACCAGGGCCTTCTTAGAGAAGGTTGGCCTCGCGGGAACGAAGGGCAGGGGCAGGCGCTCTCTCGGGGCCGCTCGCTCCCCTCACCCGCGCGGACGCTTGTAACCCCCTACTGCAACCGCACCCGACCTGGGCGCGGGACGAACACGAAGGCCGCGGGAATTCTCCGACTCCCTCACGACCCGGCTCCGGCCACCTCGCTCTCTCTCTCTCTCTCTCCCCCCCCTTCGCGCTCGCCCACGCGCTCGACCCATCTGGGCTGGGGCACGCGGCACACTCACTCGTCGGCTCGGGGACCCCCCGGTCTCGGAACGCCGACATGTATTATCTAACAAATAAATAAACGTTACAAGCCTATAGATGCAGAATCATACACTGTTGTTTCTATTTCAGTCTAGTCACTCCTATGCCCCCTTATGTACAAGAGCATCTCTTCATCGTGGACACTCAGAACGGAGGCAGGATTGTCTGCCACATCTTCATCGACATCGACGATGAGTTCATGTACTGCAAGTAGCCATAGTCTTGCAAGTAGCCATGGCCTTGCCCTGCCACCAGGTTTACGGTTTGGGCCGGGTTCGGATTCGCCGTATGGGCCATGTTGTAGGACGCCTGCAGATCATCCAGATTCATGTTGGTGAACCAGTCGTTGTCCTCCTTCATCGTCATGACGCCAATGTCGTTCCTGGCGGTCATGGCCTGCCCTTGCACCATGTTGTTGCCGTAGCAATTCTGTACCCTGGAGGCGTTGTCGATGTCCGAGTCGTGCGTCTTGAAGCTGTCAGACATGGAATCCTCCGCACTCTGCTGGTGATGGTGTCCGTGCGGCACCGCGTCCAACTCCTGCTCCTCCACCTTCACCTTGTCCCAATTGTTTCTCTTGTTGTACAGCCGGCACAACACCCACTCGTCCAGCTGCAAGAACAACAGAAGACATCAGTACCGAACACGGCAGCACCATGCCACAAAATACAACTGGCGCACCTTCTGTGAGCCCTTCTTCCCCAAGGTGCGGTCCGCTTGAGCGACGCGGTACTCATGCATAATCCAGTCCGTCTTGATGCCCCTAGGCGCCTTGCCAGAGTAGAACACCAACGCCTTCTTGATCCCCGCCGCTCTGGTGCTGCCCATGGGCACGATCAACTTGTCGGCCCCAGTCGCCTTCCAGTACCCCTTCCCGGCGGCGCGGTTGGGGCGCGAGCCGTTTGGGTACTTGCGGTCCCGCGGCGTAAAGAAGTACCACTCCTTGCGACCGAACAACGCCTTCTCTAAAGGGAACATAGCAACACAGAACCAGGTAAAAATGTCATCCAGGATTCAGAGGAATGACTACACGAGAGAATTATTATGGTTTGTTTGTTTGTCTGGAGTAATTTGCTATTACAGTACTATTATAGTACTCGTTTGGAGTAGCTTCTTGACAATAGTATTAACATATTAGACTTCTCTATAATAGTACTAACAAGTGAGGAACTTATCTAAAACAGTATTCCACCTTATTTTGTGACTATGAAATCATTTTTTGTGTTCATTTGCTAATCATAAAACCTTACTAATTATAAACTATTAAATGTAAATAACCTGAAATGTTTCAGCTCAAACTTTGATGCTAACACGCAAGTGTTTGACATGGAGAAAAATACATAGCTTAATCTGCAATTTCGTTTGACCTGGTTTCTGTTGGGAAACAATATGATCCTTGGTGTACTCCTCGAAGGAAATATGCACATGTAACACATGGTCTCTGATGCCACTTTATATTTTTCAAAACCTATTCAAATTTATTACACGGGATGTACCTAACGGATGGAAAATTTCAAGGTCCGTATGCTAGTTTGATCTGTTGGCATTTATGATTCATATCTTTTTATATGTTTGTCTCTTCCGGTCATGCTTTTTAATTTAATTTATTTTTTGTTCTAGTATGAGCAGTAAGGTTAAAAATATTTTGTACCCGGTAGAAAATAAGAAAAGAAAATATAAATGTGTGTAATAGGGGTAAAATACTGTTTTTTTTTTACTGTCGACGGAGGTGCAGAACCCCCACACTTGATATATGAGAAAATTCCTTTAATGCCATCCAAACTTATACCAATCCCTTTAATGCCATCAGATTTTATAGCTTCCCTTCAATGCCATCAAATTTAAATTCTAATCCCTTAAATGCCATTGCCGTTAGTTTCAAGTTAACGCCGTTAGTTATATTTAAAGCAAATCCCTCCAATGTCATCAAAATCTATACCGATCCCTTCAATGCCACTAGAAATTGGTTCGATCTATTTGAGTTTTAAAAATTTCAGAATAGAAAATTTTTTGAACCCAAAAATTTTGAAACGCAAATATACCACATTGATTTTAAAATTTATCTCCATCTGTTATCATTAGTGTTTGTTGTTAGTTTGAAAAAATATTAGGAATCAAATAGACCGAACAGATATAGCGGAGTAATTTTTGGTGTTTACAAAATAATATGCACTACACTTTTTAAAAAGTGTGGAATTGGTCCATATTTTTTTTATTCTAGAATTTTTAAAATCCAAATAGGTTAAACCAATTTCTAGTGGCATTGAAGGGATTGATATAGATTTTGATGGCATTGGAGAGATTTGCTTTAAATAGAACTAACGGCGTTAACTTGAAACTAACGGCAATGGCATTTAAGGGATTAGAATTTAAATTTGATGGCATTGAAGGGAAGCTATAAAATCTGATGGCATTGAAGGGATTAGTATAAGTTTGGATGACATTGAAGAGATTTTCTCTTGATATATTGCATCCAGAGGCTGAGCGGCTCTCGGTGGGGAATAAAGAGTTTTTACAAGCACGAGATGGCAAAGGTGAGGATATTACACCAAGTCTGAGCTAGATCCTGTTTACAAGGTTTGAGCCGGTAAGCCTAAAGGCGTGCGCCCGCCAAGCAGGCGTGAAGACTGGCATCTAAAATACTATTTTAGAAAAGTTCCTCACTTGTAAGTGCTAATATGGAGAAGTCTAATATGTTAATACTATTATGATATGAAAATTCCACTCCAAACGAATACTATAATAGCAAATTACTCGTTTGTTTGAGACGATGGTGAATCAGACAGAAAGACGAAAAAAGAAAACAGGGGAAGGCAGAACAATAAGACGCAGGAACAGAGTAAGAAGGCGACGCACCGGGCAGATCCCACGGATCGAACTTGTAAAGATCCACTTCCGCGATGATGGGCACGGGCACCTGCTGCCGCGCTACCTTCCTGCACAGATAGTACACCACGAGCTCCTCATCGGTTGGGTGGAACCGGAACCCTGGCGGCAGGTTGAGCTCCGCCTCGGCGTCCCTGCGCCCGCTCCCCTCCGCCGCCGCCACCATTGCCATCCGCCTCCTCCGCACAGAAATTCTCAGCGCCTGGTTAGAGGGGTTGCTCGCTGGAACCTGGGTTCCAGAGACCGCGTCTGCTCCCTGGTGCTCGGTTTCGAAAGGCGGCTGGCTGGCAGGCCTGTTTCCTTGGCCATCAAGGCAGTTGGGACTTGGGGGTCTCGTTTATACGGGCTGGGCGCAGCCGCAGCCCAGCTTCGTGGGCCCGGCGTGTTCCTGCCCCACCTCGTGCCTTCGTGGGCTGCGGATGAGGATGGGGGACCCTGCCGGCTGCCGCGAAGGTTCCCGCGTGGAAAAGGCTCTGACCCTGTTCACCGTTGGTGGCCCAACTCCAACCCCGCGCCCGCAGGGGTCAAAAAGATTAGCGAGGGATCTCGCCAGTTTCCACCCGGAAAAAATATACTAAAATCCGAGCGATCTCAACGAATGGGACGCCCCGGTCGACTTGAAGATTATAAGCCGCGTGTTTCATCCATCACGCAGAGGTGCTGTTGATTTCCACGCACACACATATCCAGGCGCAGGCTCCTCTGCCTGTCGACAACAAAGGATATGCTTGGAATATTCAAATGATCAAATCGCACCAATGCATCAAATCGGTTGAATGTCATTACAATTTATATTATCTTCTGGTATGCCATTAGAAATTGAGACCTTCCTTCATTCCCATTAAATTAAGTCACCAATGCATCAAATCGGTTGAATGGATGTTAGAGGATGAAGGAAATAACAATATAGTACTCTTGTCATCGGTAGATGCATAACCTAGAAAATATAGATATTCCTTCCGTAACAGTAACACTTATATAGTACCGCTACATGTTTATGGGCACCGGGATAAATCAGACAATATTTGACTTATCACGCTAAAATAACTTAAATATGCGTAAGAAATATGATAGCATCGTACTTCCATTAAAATATACACAGTATAATTTAAATATGTATATTTTAAATCTATATCTATACTACTTATTAAGGCTCTAAGGGTAGCCTGCCTTCCCTTGTTCTGCCTTCGGTCAATCTAAACCGTCCGTATCTGCTGCCCACGCCCGCTTGTATCCCGGTCGTCCAACCCTAGCTGGCTGTCGCTGCTCGCTTCGCATCAACCGTATCCGCTTCTTGGGAAGGCTCCATGCCTCGCCCCGCCACAACAAACTCCTCCGCTCCACACCTCTCGCCAAGACCACCCCTTCCCTGCCCGCACACGGCGGCGCCCCAATCTCTCCACCACGCGTGACGGCGACGGCGCCCCATCCCTCTCCAGCGCGCGTAGAGGCAGCGTCCCTCCCTCTCCCGTGCGTGGCGGCAGCCGGATGCGGTGGAGGCGGAGGGTATCGCCGTCGGCGGTAGCGGCGGCGGAGGAGGAGGCGGCGCCATGAGGGGGGCGTGGGCGGGAGTGGGCGCTGGCTGCGGCGGCAGGAGGTGGGACGGCGAGCCTGTGAGCTCTCAAGGTTCATCTCCTTTACATGTCTCTTTCACCATACCAATCCCATTGATGTTAGCGTATAGGCAGCATTCGGATGCTGGAAAACGAGGCTGAACTGCTTTCTGGTTAATAAAGAATATGAGAAATTGGTGCGTTCCAAAATCCAAACACGCATGCCCCTGGGATGCTGCAAGTTTCACATGTTACTACTTTCCCTGGGGTAGAGATCTGTGGATGTACTGCCGTCTTCGGAGTGGACAGTTGAAGGAGCCTTTCTTTTGTTTGGATGAGTTATCCTTGCTTAGCGATGATTAGCTGATAGCCACTGGCTCTTGAACTGTGCAGATAATTTTCGGGCTTCAGAACTTTGACAAGAGCAGTGTTGCATCTGTTGTCACAGTTGCAGATAAGGTGTGGACAATACATCTACCTATCAACGCTTACTAGAGTTACTATTTCGTTCTTGCAAACTTCTTTGAGACTATATGATGTGAAAAAGAGAGGTCTCTGTTACACTGTTTTTATCAGTTGTTTTCTTCTAGAGGTATGAATAATCTAAGATTGTGTCGTTGATGATTTTGTCAAGAAAGAAGTCTAGAATCAGACGGTAGGTCATTGCGCAGGACTCAATGTTCCTTATTCTTCATCCAGGATGTTAATTGAAGTCATTATCAACACAAGTTAGCTGTATAATCAACCTACTCTCTTCGCATACAATCAACATCTACGAAAACCAGGAAGTAACCTATAATTTTCTCACATGTGTGTATTTTTTTAAGACAAAATAGAATGTGGCCTATAAATTAGTTAAATTTAGAAAGTGCCTGTTAAAAGAGCCATTTTTCTGCACAGGTGTTTAACCAAAATTTGTCTGAATCGGTGGAAATAAAGCTGTTATTGGTCTACTCAACCTTATTCATAATCATGTTACAAGTCCATTACTTATCAGCCACCATAACTGAAAGGGAAATAGGCTTACACCTTTTCCTAAATAGATTTTGGTGGTTGAATTGCCTAACACAAATAATTGGACTAACTAGTTTGCTCTAGTCTATAAGTTCTTACAGGTGCCAAAGGTTCGTTATAGACCAATAAAAATACCAAGAAAGGGCCAGAGGGCGCTCCGCTATAATTCACCGGACTGTCCGGTGAGTCACCGGACAGTGTCCGGTGCACACCGGACTGTCCGGTGTGCCAGCGGAGCAACGGCTACTTCGCACGCAACGGTCGTCTGCAACCGCATTAAATGCGCTACAGTGCGCGCCAGAGTCAGAGCACGCGCGGGAGGCGCACCGGACAGTCTACAGGACCTGTCCGGTGCACCACCGGACAGCCCAGAGGGCCCACAAGTCAGAGCTCCAACGGTCGAACCCCAACGGTAGGCTGACGTGGCTGACGCATCGGACAGTGTCCGGTGGCGCATCGGACAGTGTCCGGTGGCGCACTGGACTGTCCGGTGCGCCATGCGACTGCAGCCCTCCAACAGCCATTTTTGGTGGTTGGGGCTATAAATACCCCAACCACCCCACATTCAATGGCATCCAAGTTTCTACACTTCTACACCTTACAAGAGCTATAGCATTCATTACAAGACACACCAAAGAGATCAAATCATCTCCCAACTCCACACAAAGCTTTAGTGATTAGAGAGAGTGATTTGTTGTGTTCATTTGAGCTCTTGCGCTTGGATTGCTTCTTTTCTTTCTCATTCTTCTTGTGATCAAACTCAATTGTAACCAAGGCAAGAGACACCAATTGTGTGGTGGTCCTTGCGGGGACTTTGTGTCCCGTGTGATTGAGAAGAGAAGCTCACTCGGTCTAAGTGACCATTTGAGAGAGGGAAAGGGTTGAAAGAGACCCGGTCTTTGTGACCACCTCAACGGGGAGTAGGTTTGCAAGAACCGAACCTCGGTAAAACAAATCCTCGTGTCTCACTCTTCATTTGCTTGCGATTTGTTTTTTCACCCTCTCTCTTGGACTCGATTATATTTCTAACGCTAACCCGGCTTGTAGTTGTGATTAACTTTGTAAATTTCAGTTTCGCCCTATTCACCCCCCCTCTAGGCGACTTTCAATTGGTATCAGAGCCTGGTGGTTCATTAGAGCCTAACCGCTCGAAGTGATGTCGGGAGACCACGCCAAGAAGGAGATGGAGACCGGCGACAAGCCCACTACAAGCCACGGGAAGGCTTCATCGAAAGAGTCCCGCAACAAGGGGAAGGGGAAGGGGAAGGAGAAGAAATCCTCTTCCCACAAGTCGCGTCGGAGCGGTGACAAAAAGAAGATGAGGAAGGTGGTCTACTACTGAAAGTCGCCTAGAGGGGGTGAATAGGGCGAAACTGAAATTTACAAAGTTAATTACAACTACAAGCCGGGTTAGCGTTAGAAATAATAATGAGTCCGAGAGAGAGGGTGCAAAACAAATCACAAGCGAATAAAGAGTGAGACACGCGAATTTGTTTTACCGAGGTTCGGTTCTCGCAAACCTACTCCCCGTTGAGGAGGCCACAAAGGCCGGGTCTATTTCAACCCTTTCCCTCTCTCAAACGGTCCCTCGGACCGAGTGAGCTTCTTCTCTCAATCAAACGGGAACCAAACTTCCCCGCAAGGACCACCACACAATTGGTGTCTCTTGCCTCGGTTACAATTGAGTTGATCGCAAGAAAGAATGAAAGAAAGAAGCAATCCAAGCGCAAGAGCTCAAAAGAACACAACAAATCTCTCTCACTAATCACTAAAGCTTTGTGTGGAATTGGAGAGGATTTGATCACTTTGGTGTGTCTAGAATTGAATGCTAGAGCTCTTGTAAGAAGTTGAAGTGTGAAAACTTGGATGACTTGAATGTGGGGTGGTTGGGGGTATTTATAACCCCAACCACCAAACTAGCCGTTTGGTGAAGGCTGTTGTCGACGGGCGCACCGGACAGTCCGATGCGCCACCGGACACTGTCTGGTGCGCCAGCCACGTCACCCGGCCGTTAGGGTTCGACCGTTGGAGCTCTGACGCGTGGGCCCGCCTGGCTGTCTGGTGGTGCACCGGACAAGCCCTGTAGGCTGTCCAGTGCGCCACCTCGCGCGTGCCTGACTTCTGCGCGCTCTGGCGCGCATTAAATGCTTCTGCAGGTGACCGTTGGCGCGAAGTAGCCGTTGCTCCGCCGTTACACCGGACAGTCCGGTGTGCACCGGACATGTCTGGTGAATTATAGCGGAGCAGATTCCCGAAGCTGGCGAGTTCAGAGTCGCATCTCCTTGGAGCACCGGACACTATCCGGTGTACACCGGACAGTCCGGTGAATTATAGCGCGGCGCCTCTGAGTTTTCCCGAAGGTGCGAAGTTCAGCTTGGAGTCCCCTGGTGCACCGGACACTGTCCGGTGGCACACCGGACAGTCCGGTGCGCCAGACCAGAGTGCCTTCGGTTGTCCCTTTGCTCTTTTGTTTGAACCCTTTTTCTTGGTCTTTTTATTGGCTTATTGTGAACCTTTGGCACCTGTAGAACTTATAAACTAGAGCAAACTAGTTAGTCCAATTATTTGTGTTGGGCAATTCAACCACCAAAATCAATTAGGAATATAGGTATAACCCTAATTCCCTTTCAATCTCCCCCTTTTTGGTGATTGATGCCAACACAAACCAAAGCAAGTATAGAAGTACATAAATAAACTAGTTTGCAAAATGTAAGTGCAAAGGTTACTTAGAATTGAGCCAATAAATATTACTTACTATATATGCATGGATTGTTTCTTTATTTTTAACATTTTGGACCACGCTTACACCACATGTTTTGTTTTTGCAAATTCTTTTTGTAAATTCTTTTCAAAGTCCTTTTGCAAGTAGTCAAAGGTAAATGAATAAGACTTTGCGAAGCATTTTCAAGATTTAAAATTTTCTCCTTTTTTTCAAATGCTTTTCCTTTGACTAAACAAGACTCCCCCTCAATAAATTCTCCTCTTAGTGTTCAAGAGGGTTTTAAGATATCAATTTTGAAAATACTACTTTCTCCCACTTTTGAACACAATAAGATACCAATTTGAAATTTACCAATTGAAAATCATAGGTTTTAAAAATTAGGGTGGTGGTGCGGTCCTTTTGCTTTGGGCCAATACTTTCTCCCCCTTTGGCATGAATCACCAAAAACGGATACTTAGAGTGAAATATAGGCCCTTTTACTAACTACTTTCTCCCCTTTGGCAAATAAAACATATGAGTGAAGATTATACCAAAGTAGAGAGTGATGCGGAGCGACGGCGAAGGATGAGTAATAGAGTGGAGTGGAAGCCTTTGTCTTCGCCGAAGACTCCAGTTCCCTTTCAATATACCTATGACTTGGTTTGAAATTCACTTGAAAACACATTAGTCATAGCATACATAAAAGAGACATGATCAAAGGTATATTTATGAGCTATGTGAGCAAGACATCAAAAGAAATTCCTAGAATCAAGAATATTGAGCTCATGCCTAAGTTTGGTAAAAGTTTGTTCATCTAGTGGCTTGGTAAAGATATCGGCTAATTGATCTTTAGTGTTAATATATGCAATCTCGATATCCCCCTTTTGTTGGTGATCCCTAAGAAAATGATACCAAATGGCTATGTGTTTAGTGCGGCTATGCTCAACGGGATTATCCGCCATGCGGATTGCACTCTCATTATCACATAGAAGAGGAACTTTGGTTAATTTGTAACCATAGTCCCATAGGGTTTGCCTCATCCAAAGTAGTTGCGCGCAACAATGGCCTGCAGCAATATACTCGGCTTCGGCGGTTGAAAGAGCTACGGAATTTTGCTTCTTTGAAGCCCAAGACACCAAGGATCTTCCCAAGAACTGGCAAGTCCCCGATGTGCTCTTTCTATTAATCTTACACCCCGCCCAATCGGCATCCGAATAACCAATTAAATCAAATGTGGATCCCCGAGGGTACCAAAGCCCAAACTTAGGAGTGTAAGCCAAATATTTCAAGATTCGTTTTACGGCCGTAAGGTGAGATTCCTTAGGGTCGACTTGGAATCTTGCACACATGCATACGGAAAGCATAATGTCCGGTCGAGATGCACATAAATAGAGTAATGAACCTATCATCGACCGGTATACCTTTTGATCGATGGATTTACCTCCCGTGTCGAGGTCGAGATGCCCATTTGTTCCCATGGGAGTCTTGATGGGCTTGGCATCCTTCATCCCAAACTTGTTTAGAATGTCTTGAGTATACTTCGTTTGGCAAATGAAGGTGCCCTCTTGGAGTTGCTTTACTTGAAATCCCAAGAAATACTTCAACTCCCCCATCATTGACATCTCGAATTTCTGTGTCATGATCTTACTAAATTCCTCACATGTAGATTCGTTAGTAGACCCAAATATAATATCATCAACATAAATTTGGCATACAAACAAATCATTTGCAAGAGTTTTAGTGAATAGAGTAGGATCGGCCTTGCCGACTTTGAAGCCATTTGCTATAAGGAAATCTCTTAGGCATTCATACCATGCTCTTGGGGCTTGCTTGAGCCCATAAAGCGCCTTAGAGAGCCTATAGACATGGTTAGGGTACTCACTGTCTTCAAAGCCGGGAGGTTGCTCTACATAGACCTCTTCTTTGATTGGTCCATTGAGAAAGGCACTCTTCACGTCCATTTGGTAAAGCTTGAAGCCATGGTAAGTAGCATAGGCTAATAATATACAAATTGACTCGAGCCTAGCTACGGGTGCATAGGTTTCACCAAAATCCAAACCTTCGACTTGGGAGTATCCCTTGGCCACAAGTCGAGCTTTGTTCCTTGTCACCACACCATGCTCGTCTTGTTTGTTGCGGAAGACCCATTTGGTTCCTACAACATTTTGGTTAGGACGTGGAACTAAATGTCATACCTCGTTCCTAGTGAAATTGTTGAGTTCCTCTTGCATCGCCATCACCCAATCCGAATCTTGGAGTGCTTCCTCTACCCTGTGTGGCTCAATAGAGGAAACAAAAGAGTAATGCTCACAAAAATGTGCAACACGAGATCTAGTGGTTACCCCCTTATGAATGTCGCCGAGGATGGTGTCGATGGGGTGATCTCGTTGGATTGCTTGGTGGACTCTTGGGTGTGGCGGCCTTGGTTCTTCGTCCTCCTTGTCTTGATCATTTGCATCTCCCCCTTGATCATTGTCGTCATCTTGAGGTGGCTCATCTCTTTGATCTTCTTCTTCATCAACTTGAGCCTCATCCTCATTTAGAGTTGTTGGAGATGCTTGCGTGGAGGAGGATGGTTGATCTTGTGCATTTGGAGGCTCTTCGGCTTCCTTAGGACACACATCCCCAATGGACATGTTTCTAAGCGTGATGCACAGAGCCTCTTCATTACCTATCTCATCAAGATCAACTTGCTCTACTTGAGAGCCGTTAGTCTCATCAAACACAACGTCACAAGAAACTTCAACTAGTCCTGAGGACTTGTTAAAGACTCTATATGCCCTTGTGTTTGAATCATATCCTAGTAAAAAGCCTTCTAAAGTCTTAGGAGCAAATTTAGATTTTCTACCTCTTTTAACAAGAATAAAGCATTTGCTACCAAAGACTCTAAAATATGAAATGTTGGGCTTTTACCGGTTAGGAGTTCGTATGATGTCTTCTTGAGGATTCGGTGTAGATATAACCGGTTGATGGCGTAACAAGCGGTGTTAACCGCCTCGGCCCAAAACCGAGCCGGCGTCTTGTACTCATCAAGCATGGTTCTTGCCATGTCCAATAGAGTTTGATTCTTCCTCTCCACTACACCATTTTGTTGTGGGGTGTAGGGAGAAGAGAACTCATGCTTGATGCCCTCCTCCTCAAGGAAGCCTTCAATTTGAGAGTTCTTGAACTCCGTCCCGTTATCGCTTCTAATTTTCTTAATCCTCAAGCCGAACTCATTTTGAGCCTGTCTCAAGAATCCCTTTAAGGTCTCTTGGGTTTGTGATTTTTCCTGCAAAAAGAACACCCAAGTGAAGCGAGAATAATCATCCACAATAACTAGACAGTACTTACTCCCGCCGATGCTTATGTAAGCGATCGGGCCGAATAAATCCATGTGTAGGAGCTCCAGTGGCCTGTCAGTCATCATGACGTTCTTGTGTGGATGATGAACACCAACTTGCTTCCCTGCTTGGCATGCGCTACAAATCCTGTCTTTCTCAAAATGAACATTTGTTAATCCTAAAATGTGCTCTCCCTTTAGAAGCTTATGAAGATTCTTCATTCCAACATTGGCTAGTCGGAGGTGCCAGAGCCAACCCATGTTAGTCTTAGCAATTAAGCATGTGTCGAGTTCAGCTCTATCAAAATCTACCAAGTATAGCTGACCCTCTAACACTCCCTTAAATGCTATTGAATCATCACTTCTTCTAAAGACAGTGACACCTACATCAGTAAAAAGACAGTTGTAGCCCATTTGACATAATTGAGATACGGAAAGCAAATTGTAATCTAATGAATCAACAAGAAAAACATTTGAAATGGAATGGTCAGAAGATATAGCTATTTTACCCAAACCTTTGACCAAACCTTGGTTTCCATCCCCGAATGTGATAGCTCGTTGGGGATCTTGGTTTTTCTCGTAGGAGGAGAACATCTTCTCCCCTGTCATGTGGTTTGTGCACCCGCTATCGATAATCCAACTTGAGCCCCCGGATGCATAAACCTACAAAACAAGTTTAGTTCTTGACTTTAGGTACCCAAACGGTTTTGGGTCCTTTGGCATTAGAAACAAGAACTTTGGGTACCCAAACACAAGTTTTTGACCCCTTGTGTTTGCCTCCAATAAACTTGGCAACTACCTTGCCGGATTTGTTAGTTAAAATATATGATGCATCAAAAGTTTTAAATGAAATGCTATGGTCATTTGATGCACTAGGAGTTTTCTTCTTAGGCAACTTAGCACGGGTTGGTTGCCTAGAGCTAGATGTCTCACCCTTATACAGAAAAGCATAATTAGGGCCAGGGTGAGACTTCCTAGAGTGAATTCTCCTAATTTTGTGCTCGGGATAACCGGCAGGGTACAAAATGTAACCCTCGTTATCCTGAGGCATGGGAGCCTTGCCCTTAACAAAGTTAGACAATTTCTTAGAAGGGGCATTAAGTTTGACATTGTCTCCCCTTTGGAAGCCAATGCCATCCTTGATGCCAGGGCATCTCCCACTATAGAGCATACTTCTAGCAAATTTAAAATTTTCATTTTCTAAGTTATGCTCGGCAATTTTAGCATCTAATTTTGCTATATGATCATTTTGTTGTTTAATTAAGACCATGTGATCATGAATAGCATTAATATCAACATCTCTACATCTAGCACAAATAGACACATGCTCAACGGTAGATGTAGAGGGTTTGCAAGAATTAAGTTCAACAATCTTAGCACGCAAAATATCATTGTTATCTCTAAGATCGGAAATTGTAACATTGCAAACATCTAATTCTTTAGCCTTAGCAAGCAATTTTTCATTTTCAATCTTAAGGCTAGCAAGAGAGATGTTTAATTCTTCAATCTTAGCAAGCAAATCATCATTATCATTTCTAAGATTGGGAATTGAAACATCACAAACATGAGAATCAACCTTAGCAATTAAATTTGCATTCTCATTTCTAAGGTTGGCAATAGTGTCATGGCAAGTGCTTAGCTCACTTGTTAATTTCTTACATTTTTCAACTTCTAGAGCATAAACATTTTTTACCTTAACATGCTTCTTGTTTTCCTTAATTAGGAAGTCCTCTTGAGAATCCAAGAGGTCATCCTTCTCATGAATGGCACTAATTAATTCATTTAACTTTTCCTTTTGTTGCATGTTAAGGTTGGCAAAAAGGGTACGCAAATTATCTTCCTCATCACTAGCATTATCATCACTAGAGGACTCATATCTAGTGGAGGATTTGGATTTAACCTTCTTCTTTTTGCCGTCCTTTGCCATGAGGCATTTGTGGCCGACGTTGGGGAAGAGAAGACCCTTGGTGACGGCGATGTTGGCGGCGTCCTCGTCGGAGGAGGAGTCGGTGGAGCTCTCATCGGAGTCCCACTCCCGGCACACATGGGCATCGCCGCCCTTCCTCTTGTGATATCTCTTCTTCTCCTTTCTTCTCCCCTTTTTGTCGTTGTCCCTGTCACTATCACTTGATAATGGACATTTAGCAATAAAATGACCGAGCTTACCACACTTGTAGCAAACCTTCTTGGAACGGGATTTGTAATCCTTCCCTTCCGTTGCTTGAGGATTTGGCGAAAGCTTTTGATGATTAAAGCCATCTCCTCATTGTCGAGTTTGGAGGCATCGATGGGTGTTCGACTTGGAGTAGATTCCTCCTTCTTTTCTTCCGTCGCCTTGAATGCGACCGGTTGTGCTTCGGACGTGGAGGGGCCATCAAGCTCGTTGATCTTCTTTGAGCCTTTGATCATCAATTCAAAGCTCACAAAATTACCTATAACTTCCTCGGGGGTCATTTGTGTATATCTAGGATTACCACGAATTAATTGAACTTGAGTAGGGTTAAGGAAAACAAGTGATCTAAGAATAACCTTAACCACTTCGTGGTCATCCCATTTTTTGCTCCCGGGGTTGCGCACTTGATTCACCAAGGTTTTGAGCCGGTTGTACATGTCTTGTGGCTCCTCCCCTTGGCGAAGACGGAAGCGACCGAGCTCCCCCTCGATCGTTTCCCGCTTGGTGATCTTGGTCACCTCATCTCCTTCGTGCGCGGTCTTTAGCACGTCCCAAATTTCCTTGGCGCTCTTCAACCCTTGCACCTTGTTATACTCCTCTCGACTTAGAGAGGTGAGGAGTATAGTGGTGGCTTGTGAGTTGAAGTGCTTGATTTGGGCCACTTCGTCCTCATCATAATCTTCATCCCCTACGGATGGTACCTGTACACCAAACTCAACAACATCCCATATACTTTTGTGGAGTGAGGTTAGGTGATATCGCATCATATCACTCCACCTAGCATAATCTTCACCATCAAACGTTGGTGGTTTGCCTAATGGGACGGAAAGTAAAGGTGTATGTTTAGGAATGCGAGGGAAGCGTAGGGGGATCTTACTAAACTTCTTGCGCTCATGGCGCTTAGAAGTGACGGACGGCGCGTCAGAGCCGGAGGTCGATGGTGATGAAGAGTCGGTCTCGTAGTAGACCACTTTCCTCATCCTCTTGTGCTTGTCGCCTCTCCGATGCGACTTGTGGGAAGATGATTTCTTCTCCTTCCCCTTCCCTTTGTTGGAGGAGTCTTTCTTCTCCTTCCTCTTGTTGCGGGACTCTTTCGTTGAAGTCTCCCCGTGGCTTGTAGTGGGCTTGTCGCTGGTCTCCATCTCCTTCTTGGCATGATCTCCCGACATCACTTCGAGCGGTTAGGCTCTAATGAAGCACTAGGCTCCGATACCAATTGAAAGTCACCTAGAGGGGGGGTGAATAGGGCGAAACTGAAATTTACAAAGTTAATCACAACTACAAGCCGGGTTAGCGTTAGGAATAATAATGAGTCCGAGAGAGAGGGTGCAAAACAAATCGCAAGCGAATAAAGAGTGAGACACGCGGATTTGTTTTACCGAGGTTCGGTTCTTGCAAACCTACTCCCCGTTGAGGAGGCCACAAAGGCCGAGTCTATTTCAACCCTTTCCCTCTCTCAAACGGTCCCTCGGACCGAGTGAGCTTCTTCTCTCAATCAAACGGGAACCAAACTTCCCCGCAAGGACCACCACACAATTGGTGTCTCTTGCCTCGGTTACAATTGAGTTGATCGCAAGAAAGAATGAAAGAAAGAAGCAATCCAAGCACAAGAGCTCAAAAGAACACAACAAATCTATCTCACTAACCACTAAAGCTTTGTGTGGAATTGGAGAGGATTTGATCACTTTGGTGTGTCTAGAATTGAATGCTAGAGCTCTTGTAAGAAGTTGAAGTGTGAAAACTTGGATGACTTGAATGTGGGGTGGTTGGGGGTATTTATAACCCCAACCACCGAACTAGCCGTTTGGTGAAGGCTGCTATCGACGGGCGCACCGGACAGTCCGGTGCGCCACCGGACACTGTCCGGTGCGCCAGCCACGTCACCCGGCCGTTAGGGTTCGACCGTTAGAGCTCTGACGCGTGGGCCCGCCCGGCTGTCCGGTGGTGCACCGGACAAGCACTGTAGGCTGTCCGGTGCGCCACCTCGCGCGTGCCTGACTTCTACGCGCTCTGGCGTGCATTAAATGCTTCTGCAGGTGACCGTTGGCGCGAAGTAGCCGTTGCTCCGCCGTTACACCGGACAGTCCGGTGTGCACCGGACATGTCCGGTGAATTATAGCGGAGCGGATTCCCGAAGCTGGCGAGTTCAGAGTCGCATCTCCTTGGAGCACCGGACAATCCGGTGAATTATAGCGCGGCGCCTCTGAGTTTTCCCGAAGGTGCGAAGTTCATCTTGGAGTCCCCTGGTGCACCGGACACTGTCCGGTGGCACACCGAACAGTCCAGTGCGCCAGACCAGGGTGCCTTCGGTTGTCCCTTTGCTCTTTTGTTTGAACCCTTTTTCTTGGTCTTTTTATTGGCTTATTGTGAACCTTTGGCACCTGTAGAACTTATAAACTAGAGCAAACTAGTTAGTCCAATTATTTGTGTTGGGCAATTCAACCACCAAAATCAATTAGGAATATAGTTGTAACCCTAATTCCCTTTCAACTACGAGACCGACTCTTCATCACCATTGACCTCCGGCTCCGACGCACCGTCCGTAACTTCTAAGTGCCATGAGCGCAAGAAGTTTAGTAAGATTCCCCTACGCTATCCTCGCATTCCTAAACATACGCCTTTACTTTCCATCCCATTAGGCAAACCACCAACGTTTGATGGTGAAGATTATGCTAGGTGGAGTGATATGATGCGATATCACCTAACCTCACTCCACAAAAGTATTTGGGATGTTGTTGAGTTTGGTGTACAGGTACCATCCGTAGGGGATGAAGATTATGATGAGGACGAAGTGGCCCAAATCGTGCACTTCAACTCCCAAGCCACCACTATACTCCTCACCTCTCTAAGTCGAGAGGAGTATAACAAGGTGCAAGGATTGAAGAGTGCCAAAGAGATTTGGGACGTGCTAAAGACCGCGCACGAAGGAGACGAGGTGACCAAGATCACCAAGCGGGAGACGATCGAGGGGGAGCTCGGTCGCTTCCGGCTTCGCCAAGGTGAAGAGCCACAAGAAATGTACAACCGGCTCAAGACTTTGGTGAACCAAGTGCGCAACCTCGGGAGTAAGAAATGGGATGACCATGAGATGGTTAAGGTTATTCTAAGATCACTTGTTTTCCTTAACCCTACTCAAGTTCAATTAATTCGTGGTAATCCTAGATATACTCAAATGACTCCCGAGGAAATAATAGGTAATTTTGTGAGCTTTGAGTTGATGATCAAAGGCTCAAAGAAGATCATCGAGCTAGATGGTCCCTTCGCGCCCGAAGCACAACCGGTTGTATTCAAAGCGACGGAGGAGAAGAAGGAAGAGTCTACATCAAGTAGACAACCAATCGACGCCTCTAAGCTCGACAATGAGGAGATGGCGCTCATCATCAAGAGCTTCCACCAAATCCTCAAGCAAAGGAGGGGGAAGGATTACAGGTCCCGCTCCAAGAAGGTTTGCTACAAGTGTGGTAAGCCCGGTCACTTTATTGCCAAATGTCCTATTTCTAGTGACAGTGACAGGGGCGATGACAAGAAGGGGAGAAGAAAGGAAAAGAAGAGGTACCACAAGAAGAAGGGCGGCGATGCCCATGTGTGCCGCGAGTGGGACTCCGACGAGAGCTCCACCGACTCCTCCTCCGACGAGGACGCCGCCAACATCGCCGTCACCAAGGGACTCCTCTTCCCCAACATCGGCCACAAGTGCCTCATGGCAAAGGACGGCAAAAGGAAGAAGGTAAAATCTAAATCCTCCACCAAATATGAATCCTCTAGTGATGATAATGCTAGTGATGAGGAGGATAATTTACATACCCTTTTTGCCAACCTCAACATGCAACAAAAAGAAAAACTAAATGAACTAATTAGTGCCATTCATGAGAAGGATGAACTCTTGGACACCCAAGAGGACTTCCTAATCAAGGAAAACAAAAGGCATGTTAAGGTTAAAAATGCTTATGCTCTAGAAGTTGAAAAATGTGAGAAATTAACTAGTGAGCTAAGCACATGCCATGATTTAATTGCCAACCTTAGAAATGAAAATGCTAGTTTAAATGCTAAGGTTGATTCAAATGTTTGTGATGCTTCAATTCCCAATCTTAGAAATGATAATATTGATTTGCTTGCTAAGATTGAAAAATTGAATGATTCTCTTGCTAGCCTTAGAAATGAAAATGAAAAATTGATTGCTAAGGCCAAAGATTTTGATGTTTGCAATGTTACTATCTCTAACCTTAGAAGTGAAAATGAGATATTGCATGCTAAGGTTGTAGAATTAAAATCTTGTGAACCCTCTACATCTACCATTGAGCATATTACTATTTGCACTAGATGTAGAGATATTAACATTGATGCTATTCATGATCACATGACCTTAATTAAACAACAAAATGATCATATAGCAAAATTAGATGCTAAAATTGCCGAGCATGACTTAGAAAACGAAAAATTTAAATTTGCTAGAAGCATGCTCTATAGTGGGAGACGCCTTGGCATCAAGGATGGCATTGGCTTCCAAAAGGGGGACAATGTCAAACTTAATGCCCCTCCTAAAAGATTGTCTAATTTTGTTAAGGGCAAGGCTCCCATGCCTCAGGATAACAAGGGTTACATTTTATACCCTGCCGGTTATCCTGAGAGCAAAATTAGGAGAATTCACTCTAGGAAGTCTCACTCTGGCCCTAATCATGCTTTTATGTATAAGGGTGAGACATCTAGCTCTAAGCAATCAACCCGTGCTAAATTGCCTAATAGGAAAACTCCTAGTGCATCAAATGACCATGACATTTCATTTAAAACTTTTGATGCATCTTATGTTTTGACTAACAAATCCGGTAAGGTAGTTGCCAAGTTTGTTGGGGGCAAACACAAGGGATCAAAGACTTGTGTTTGGGTACCCAAAGTTCTTGTATCTAATGCCAAAGCACCCAAAACAGTTTGGGTACCTAAAGTCAAAAACTAAACTTGTTTTGTAGGTTTATGCATCCGGGGGCTCAAGTTGGATCATCGATAGTGGGTGCACAAACCACATGACAGGGGAGAAGAAGATGTTCTCCTCCTACGAGAAAAACCAAGATCCCCAACGAGCTATCACATTTGGAGATGGAAACCAAGATTTGGTCAAAGGATTGGATAAAATTGCTATATCCCCTGACCATTCCATTTCCAATGTTTTTCTTGTTGATTCATTAGATTACAATTTGCTTTCCGTTTCGCAATTATGTCAAATGGGCTACAACTGTCTATTTACTGATGTAGGTGTCACTGTCTTTAGAAGAAGTGATGATTCAATAGCATTTAAGGGAGTGTTAGAGGGTCAGCTATACTTAGTTGATTTCAATAGAGCTGAACTCGACACTTGCTTAATTGGTAAGACTAACATGGGTTGGCTCTGGCACCGCCGACTAGCCCATGTTGGGATGAAGAATCTTCATAAGCTTCTAAAGGGAGAGCACATTTTAGGATTAACAAATGTTCATTTTGAGAAAGACAGGATTTGTAGCGCATGCCAAGCAGGGAAGCAAGTTGGTGTTCATCATCCGCATAAGAACATCATGACGACTGACAGGCCACTGGAGCTCCTACACATGGACCTATTCGGCCCGATAGCTTACATAAGCATCGGCGGGAGTAAGTACTGTCTAGTTATTGTGGATGATTATTCTCGCTTCACTTGGGTGTTCTTTTTGCAGGAAAAATCTCATACCCAAGAAACCCTAAAGGGATTCTTGAGACGAGCTCAAAATGAGTTGGGCTTGAGGATCAAGAAAATTAGAAGCGACAATGGGACGGAGTTCAAGAATTCACAAATTGAAGGCTTCCTTGAGGAGGAGGGCATCAAGCATGAGTTCTCTTCTCCCTACACGCCACACCAAAATGGCGTAGTGGAAAGGAAGAATAGAACTCTATTGGACATGGCAAGAACCATGCTTGATGAGTACAAGACGTCGGATCGGTTTTGGGCCGAGGCGGTCAACACCGCTTGCTACGCCATCAACCGGTTGTATCTACATCGAATCCTCAAGAAGACATATTATGAACTCCTAACCGGTAAAAAGCCCAACATTTCATATTTTAGAGTCTTTGGTAGCAAATGCTTTATTCTTGTTAAAAGAGGTAGAAAATCTAAATTTTGCTCCTAAGACAGTAGAAGGCTTTTTACTAGGATATGATTCAAACACAAGGGCATATAGAGTCTTTAACAAGTCCTCAGGACTAGTTGAAGTTTCTTGTGACGTTGTGTTTGATGAGACTAACGGCTCTCAAGTAGAGCAAGTTGATCTTGATGAGATAGGTGAAGAAGAGGCTCCGTGCATCGCGCTAAGGAACATGTCCATTGGGGATGTGTGTCCTAAGGAATCCGAAGAGCCTCCAAATGAACAAGATCAACCATCCTCCTCCACACAAGCATCTCCACCAACTCAAAATGAGGATGAGGCTCAAGATGATGAAGGAAAAGATCAAGAAAATGAGCCACCTCAAGATAACGGCAATGATAAAGGGGGAGATGCAAATGATCAAGACAAGGAGGATGAAGTTCCAAAGCCGTCACACCCAAGAGTCCACCAAGCAATCCAACGAGATCACCCCGTCAACACCATCCTCGGCGACATTCATAAGGGGGTAACCACTAGATCTCGTGTTGCACATTTTTGTGAGCATTACTCTTTTGTTTCCTCTATTGAGCCACACAGGGTAGAGGAAGCACTACAAGATTCGGATTGGGTGGTGGCGATGCAAGAGGAGCTCAACAACTTCACTAGGAATGAGGTATGGCATTTAGTTCCACGTCCTAATCAAAATGTTGTAGGAACCAAATGGGTCTTCCGCAACAAGCAAGATGAGCATGGTGTGGTGACAAGGAACAAAGCCCGACTCGTGGCCAAGGGGTATTCACAAGTCGAAGGTTTGGATTTCGGTGAAACCTATGCACCCGTAGCTAGGCTTGAGTCCATTCGTATATTATTAGCCTATGCTACTTACCATGGCTTCAAGCTTTATCAAATGGACGTGAAGAGTGCTTTCCTCAATGGACCAATCAAGGAGGAGGTCTATGTTGAGCAACCTCCCGGCTTTGAAGATAGTGAGTATCCTAACCATGTCTATAGGCTCTCTAAGGCGCTTTATGGGCTCAAGCAAGCCCCAAGAGCATGGTATGAATGCCTAAGAGATTTCCTTATTACTAATGGCTTCAAAGTCGGTAAGGCCAATCCTACTTTATTCACTAAAACTCTTGCAAATGATTTGTTCGTATGCCAAATTTATGTTGATGATATTATATTTGGGTCTACTAACGAATCTACATGTGAGGAATTTAGTAGGATCATAACACAGAAATTCGAGATGTCAATGATAGGGGAGTTGAAGTACTTAGGATTTCAAGTAAAGCAACTCCAAGAGGGCACCTTCATTAGCCAAACGAAGCATACTCAAGACATTCTAAACAAGTTTGGAATGAAGGATGCCAAGCCCATCAAAACTCCCATGGGAACCAATGGGCATCTCGACCTCGACACGGAAGGTAAATCTATCGATCAAAAGGTATACCGGTCGATGATAGGTTCATTACTCTATTTATGTGCATCTCGACCGGACATTATGCTTTCCGTATGCATGTGTGCAAGATTCCAAGCCGGCCCTAAGGAAGCTCACCTTACGGCCGTAAAACGAATCTTGAGATATTTGGCTTATACTCCTAAGTTTGGGCTTTGGTACCCTCGGGGATCCACATTTGATTTAATTGGTTATTAGGATGCCGATTGGGCGGGGTGTAAAATTAATAGAAAGAGCACATCGGGGACTTGCCAGTTCTTGGGGAGATCCTTGGTGTCTTGGGCTTCAAAGAAGCAAAATTCCGTAGGCCATTGTTGTGCGCAATTGCTTTGGATGAGGCAAACCCTCAGGGACTATGGTTACAAATTAACCAAAGTTCCTCTTCTATGTGATAATGAGAGTGCTATCCGCATGGCGGATAATCCCGTTGAGCATAGCCGCACTAAACACATAGCCATTCGGTATCATTTTCTAAGGGATCACCAACAAAAGGGGGATATCGAGGTTGCATATGTTAGCACCAAAGAACAATTAGCCGATATCTTTACCAAACCATTGGATGAACAAACTTTTACCAAACTTAGGCATGAGCTAAATATTCTTGATTCTAGGAATTTTTATTGATGACTTGCATACATAGCTCATATATATACCTTTGATCATCTCTTTCATGTGCTATGACTAATGTGTTCTTTCAAGTCCATTTTATGATAAGTCATAGATTGAAAGGGAAAAGGAGTCTTCGGCGAAGACAAGGCTTCCACTCCGCTTCATCGACTCATTCATCCTTCGCCGTCGCTCCACCTCTCTAACTTTGGTATAATCTTCACTCCTTTATTTTTGTCCAAAGGGGGAGAAAGTAGTTTAACAAGGGCTTATATTTCACTCAAGTATCCGTTTTTGGCGATTCATGCCAAAGGGGGAGAAAGTATTAGCCCAAAGCAAAAGGACCGCACCACCTTATTTTAAAAAGAGTTTTTCAATCTGGTATCTTATTATATCCAAAAAGGGGGAGAAAGTAGCACCTTCAAAAATTGGTATCTTAAAACCCTCTTGAACACTAATAGGAGAATTTTATTGAAGGGGAGTTTTGTTTAGCCAAAGGAAAAGCATTTGAAACTGGGGGAGAAAATTTCATTCCAAGCAACCTTTGCACTTACATTATGCAAACTAGTTCAATTCTGCACTTCTATATTTTCTTTGGTTTGTGTTGGCATCAATCACCAAAAAGGGGGAGATTGAAAGGGAAATAGGCTTACACCTTTTCCTAAATAGATTTTGGTGGTTGAATTGCCCAACACAAATAATTGGACTAACTAGTTTGCTCTAGTCTATAAGTTCTTACAGGTGCCAAAGGTTCACTATAGACCAATAAAAATACCAAGAAAGGGTTCAAACAAAGAGAGCTAAAGAAATCTCAAAGGCACCCTGGTCTGGCGCACCGGACTGTCCGGTGTGCCACCAGACGGTGTCCGGTGCACCAGGGCACTCGAGGCTGAACTCTTCACCTTCGGGAAATCCAGAGGGCGCTCCGCTATAATTCACCGGACTGTCCGGTGAGTCACTGGACAGTGTCTGGTGTGCCAGCGGAGCAACGGCTACTTCGCACGCAGTCGTCTGCAACCGCATTAAATACGCTACAGTGCGCGCCAGAGTCAGAGCACGCGCGGGAGGCGCACCGGACAGTCTACAGGACCTGTCCGGTGCACCACCGGACAACCCAGAGGGCCCACAAGTCAGAGCTCCAACGGTCGAACCCCAACGGCAGGCTGACGTGGCTGGCACACCAGACAGTGTCCGGTGGCGCACCGGACTGTCCGGTGCGCCATGCGACTGCAGCCCTCCAACGGCCATTTTTGGTGGTTGGGGCTATAAATACCCCAACCACCCCACATTCAATGGCATCCAAGTTTCTACACTTCTACACCTTACAAGAGCTATAGCATTCATTACAAGACACACCAAAGAGATCAAATCCTCTTCTAACTCCACACAAAGCTTTAGTGATTAGAGAGAGTGATTTGTTGTGTTCATTTGAGCTCTTGCACTTGGATTGCTTCTTTTCTTTCTCATTCTTCTTGTGATCAAACTCAATTGTAACCAAGGCAAGAGACACCAATTGTGTGGTGGTCCTTGCGGGGACTTTATGTCCCGTGTGATTGAGAAGAGAAGCTCACTCGGTCTAAGTGACCGTTTGAGAGAGGGAAAGGGTTGAAAGAGACCCGGTCTTTGTGACCACCTCAACGGGGAGTAGGTTTGCAAGAACCGAACCTCGGTAAAACAAATCCTCGTGTCTCACTCTTCATTTTCTTGCGATTTGTTTTTTCACCCTCTCTCTCGGACTCGATTATATTTCTAACGCTAACCTGGCTTGTAGTTGTGATTAACTTTGTAAATTTCAGTTTCGCCCTATTCACCCCCCCTCTAGGCGACTTTCAATAACAAACTTGCTGCATGGAGGTGTAACCCATGTTGACATAGCATGTGACAAGGACTTAGTAAAGCTTGCCATGGATCTTACCAACCTTCCGGTAAGCTATCCATTCATAGGGTGATTGGAACCTGTGGTTTTAATTGCCGTTATGGTTTCGCCTAGCATCAGAGTTGGTTGTGCTAAGTGCATTTCTGGGGAAAACTGCATATTGCAGATCTGTGTCTCATCTGTAGATCCTTTAGCGTTCCATTCTGCAGTACAAGCAGGAGCTAAAATGGTCAGGCACTAAACTTCCGATGCTAACCATGCAAAAATTTCAAAAGAAAGTCATTTTTCTATAACATATGTTTGCACCCTTAAACCATCTTTCTTTATGGTCTGTTTTATTTGGTAATTTATCTATCTGATCAGTTTTCAATTTTGTATCGCATTTCAAAATTTTCAGAACATAGGGAGCATCAGCATGCTTGGTAGTTGGCACTTCTTAGTCTTAATTTGAATGTGTTCACAGCTATACTGATATACAATTCTCCAAATTGTTAATGAATATGTTCTCAACAAGTATGATATTGCATCAATTGGATTTAGGAATTATGAATAAGTATATTATATGTCCTAGCATTCTGAACTCTGTACCTAAATTTAGCTTTATTTCTCTAAGCCTGTTTCATTCAGTTACCTTGGTCGCAACAGTTGTAGAGTAAAACTGAATGCTACTAAAAAACATTAGTTCTATTTTTATGTATTTTGATTGTTCCAAGCAGCATAATTAATTACATAGTGATTTTGAAGTGTTCTTTTCAGTTAGTCAGTACTTTGATGTATATCAGGATTAATCTCTGGTGTTTAATATAGTGTTTTGTAGCGATTAATGGTGTTGTCTCAATGAACTCATACATGTGTTTTCTTCGATCGTACCAGGAATCAAATGTTGCTGGTTAGATTCATTTATGTTTTGTTCGTGCTCATGGTGTCTTGTAGAATAGATAGAGTGTATGCATGTGTTCTCTTCGGAAAGCGTATTTTGGTGCAACAACCTCTATTTTTTGAACTTAGGTTGATGCTTCTGTTTTTGAATGTTTCTCCACATATAATGAATATGGGTTGGGTTTAGAAGGTGCTAGACAGAGACCGATTTTTTAAGGTTGACAGCCTAATTATGAGGCATACAATTTTTTTGGCTCTCCTGTATGACATTTCATGGAAACAATAATTTTCTCTGTATCGGTGTTTGAAAGACCGTAACTATTTGTTGATAAGCTCTAGATGGTGTTGGTTGACCTCTTACTGATGCTATTTTATTTTAGAATATTTTTTGTGGAAGTGGAAGGGTTCTAGCAGGGATTCTCTTCCCTTCCGCCGAAAATCACCAAGGATCTATTCAGGGTGGAACTAACTGACATCGAGGTTTGCTCGAGCTCGCTCAGCACATAGCTGAACAAGGTCCCGATGACCGCTGTTATCTGCGTACACTGGTCCAAATCATCTGCACTGACCAGAAGAGGCTCAGCTACGACACTTGAGGACGATGACAGTGAACTGAATATATTTTCACAATTAGTCTAGATTTATGGATGTGTGCCTTCATTAATGGTGACAGTAGTACTCATGTGGCTCCATTGCTCATTGAGATATGGTGGCATGTTGAATTGTTGACCTCCCTACGTTGTATCACATATTCACATCTACTAGCACTGGTAGTTATGAACTAGGACAACAACTCTTTTTATTTTTCGTAATAGCCTTCTTTGAAATGATCATGCGAATACTAATATTTTCATATTGTTTTTTTTTGCGATTTTAGCCTTAATTTTCATATAACTAGCTCATATCGTCACTGAATATAAGTCTTTAGGTTGTTATGTTTAGGCTGTCTCTAGCATCCTTTGTATCCCACACCTTATCTCATTCCCTATATCAAACTTCACTGTAGTCTACAATGCAAAACAGTATTTTTGCACGGTCATATGCATGCTCTGCTGAGCACGGCCTTAGAGCATCATGCTTCCCAAGTTAACAGTACTCTCATGGCTATATCTTAAATCTGAACATGAAGCTCATTCCAATGTAGAGGTTATCAATGAGTAGAGTTCAGTTACTTAAATCATACAGATTAGTAGTACTCTGCTTTGTAAACTTTGCTTCAAAGCCTTGTAATCCTTTGTGCATGGAGCTTTTACGTCTGAGAAACTGAGCCTACAAAGACTTGACTTCATTTGGCATGTTATGCTTGTTGCTAGCTGAATGAATTAGAATCCAGCCTTTTATGGTTTATGAGCAAGCGGTAGCTTAAGCACATAGCTGTATATCTTCCTGCTATTTTAAACTGAAGATGTTTGATGTGCTACACTTGGTGTTGGCATATATTTTCGGGTGCTAACATTTGTGATTCTGCTGCAGTAAGACACGTGGTATGGGAGCTGGGCGCAAGCTCAAGACCCACATAAGGAACTAGAGGTGGGCTGACAAAGCCTACAAGAAGAGCCATCTCGGCAACGAGTGGAAGAAACCCTTTGCTGGGTCATCTCATGCAAAGGGAATCGTCCTTGAGAAGATGTGAGCTCATGGAACAGTAGATTCCGTTTCTTCTGAACAACAGGCGAGTTAAGCAATACCTGACATGCACTACTTCGTTTCATTTGCAGCGACATTGAGGCTAAGCAACCTAACTCTACTATCCGTAAGTGCGCTCGTGTCCAGCTGGTGAAGAACGGGAAGAAGATTGTTGCCTTTGTGCCAAACGATGGTTGCCTGAACTACATCGAGGAGAACGTAAGTTCTATTTCTCCAGCTCATAGGACTCTTTGACCATGGGCAACTCTATTTATCCAGATCATACGACTTTTCACCTTGGGTAAATGATGGTTGTTCATGCCTGCTGTTCGCTGATAATTGCCGCCACACTCCGTCTCTCTGCATAGGCATATATGTTAACCACGATGTTGTTCACTAAAGAAAGAAGGATAACTAATGAAACATACAAATGGTATGCCACTGACACTAATAGTTTCATATATGCCTATGCATTTTTTACAGACTTTGTGTGAGAATATTATTCTCACTTTCTTTGCTTTCTGTTTTTACTCATATATATGCAAACTGGAGTGGAATCTTTGATGCACACCTCTTTTGCCTCAGATTTAAAAATCCCTATTTCTGCAGCATGGGGTGCGAGAGCGGGGAAGGGAGCGACGGTGGTGCATGGTGAATAAGCAGGTGAGAGCTGAGAGATGATAGGGATGAGCAAACTAGCAGGAACAAGAATGAACAAAGAACTTAATGATTGTGAATTCAATCAGAGAAAAAATTCTTTTTATGGCCATTGTTCCTTTGGAACGACATGCATGTCTCATTACACTTATTTTTCTATTCTTTTTCAGGTATCTTCCTCTAGAATGCTTTGACCTCAGCAAAACATAATTTATTTCATCTAAGGTAATTATATCAAGCAATTGTTCTACCTGTTAATGGGCTAACTGATGAAAATATATATGGCTAGAGTGTTGGTCGGACATCGGTGCTGGACCAACACAAAGGTGATAATCCTTTTTAATATAGATTTGTGTATGCGTGTTTTGGATCCGGATCCTGGAATGAGAAGATGAGCCGGTCCGCGTGGGCCGTGTCGCCGAACTTGGTGACGCGGCGGACGAAGAGCACCAGGAGGCCCGAGAGGAGGTGACTATCATCGAATAGGCCATAGTTCCGATAGAGCTACCGCTTAAACAATTTCTATGAAATTTTTATACTCCCTGATCCATGGCATGCATTTCAAATAAATTCACAATTCTGGTGAAATCCCTATGTTTCAAAGACCGCTGAAACTAAAATCAGGAGTGTGCCAACTGCACGTGTCATATGAATTTCTCAATGTTTCAGTCAGTGATATGCTTATTGGGTGGGTTTGTATCATTTTCAGAAAATGACTGACATATTTTCTTTGCAATCATAGATTTTGTGATGCTCCTTTTTGGACGCTTTGCGCTCGTGTAGCTGCTAAGGCACAAGAAAAGAGGTTGGAGCTGTTGTACATTCAGTGGAATCCTAAAAATTGGAAACCTCGTTTTTTTCACTTAAGTTGTTTCCCATGTTGATGTAGTAATTCTACTCATTTCGGATCTGAATATTTGTTTTTTTTTCAGATTTGTCTAGTTGTTGTCTCATTGTAATGTATATCCGTTGTTTTTACATGTTTCTTGGGCAGCAAACGGAGAGGAATTTCGAATTGGCAGGTGCTGCCTCCACCTGGTAATGGTGGGCTGAAATACTATGGTTGTGAGTAGTAAATTCGACCAAATCATCTGCTCCTCAGAAGCCATCTGCGCCTCGACCGGACAGTGACATAGGTGATCCACAGGTATGTGTCGGTGTCATTATACTAGAGACGACAATGAAATGTCAATTTCGATGTGATTAGGGAGTGTAGAGAATGAAACATGAATGTCTCATTCTATCTGTGAATCACCCCTGCACTTTGAATCACTTATGTCATTATTAGCAATCACATAATATTTTTCTTTTGTTTTAGATTTAATTGGTATAATTATATACTAATTCATGGTATTAATTGTCTTCTAATTTCAATAGCATATTGTCGTTGTTCTATATATCAGGATGACTATTCCGTGGTTTCTTTATCCGGGAAGGTATGATTTTAGCGTGCATGCTTATTCTTCAGGTGTTCTTTACTAGGATGTCATGTTATTTGTATCTCATAATTGTGTTGTTACTAATACAGGATACTATGTGTTTGACTAGACCATTCTAATGTATCCTCAAATAGGCACCAACCCGTGAACCAGGGTATGCGAGGGCCTTTTGTATCTGTTTGATGTACGTTTCTATAGTTTGTTGGACTTACTCCATCTGTTGACCATTGTTTATGCAGGTGATCTTATTGTATTGGGAGCTGATCTTATTGTAATGGCAATAAGTGTAGTTGATGGATGGACTGATGCTGACACTAAACTTATGGAGCATGTTTTGGTAAATAGGGTACATTTTGTTTTGATTTCCTATTAGTTTTTGCATTGTGGGTGGTTCACGGGCAAGTGCGAGCCGCGCTGTGGGTGCAGGACATTGCGGGGCCGCCCCCTTCTTCCCCTACGACAACTGCGTCGACATGAGGTCCACGGGCACCAACAAGGTCAGCCTCCGGTCTGCTCGGCTCAGTCCCCTTCCTAAATTCCGATTCCATGTCCTTGGATTTGGGCGAGACCGTCGACTAGGATGGAGCAATGTAGGGGGAGACAGTGCGTAGAACCTATTTCTTGCTACATGAACTCAACAGGGGTTCTTCACGGGTGGATTTTATTTGTTGCATTCTTGGAAAATTGAAAGTGAGATGAAAATATCAAAGGAAATTTTGTGGTTGTATACGGTTCAATCCAACGAGTGATCAGGGAAATAAAAGATAAAGGACCGCTTATACTGTTATAGACAATAGGTCTTCCAGAAAAATGATTATTAATGGGATACTATCACAAGACATTGCATTAAAGGAGTTGGGTGAGTATTGTATACCTGTTATTATTCAGATTTGTGCTGTAATATAGAGATTTAATGAACGTACATTGTTAGTGTTTGCAGTTAGCATATTTGTGGGGGCATTGTCTGGAATTTAGCTGTAGTTTCTCCAGAATTGTGCCACATAAAATGGTGGGCTAGGATTTTGATTGTGTCCTGGATGACTGAGTATATGTCTTTGACTGTTACCTTTTATTGCTATATGTCAGGCCGTTTTGTTGCGCTGTTGTGCACGCGGTTGTAGGGAGGGCGTATTGTGGCGGCTACGAGGGACCGATGTTCCTGTGTGGCGGTGACAACGACACCGTGGAGCCAAGGCAATGTCAGCAAGCTAATTTTTCGGATTGGAATCTATGGTTTTTTTAAAGATCGAATATGTTCTAGCATCTTAAAAAGATTTGTCAGAATGTAAACATTTGTTCTGAGGTCATTTAGGTCTCAAACAAAATTTCTTGGACTTATTTCGTTGGAGGGAATTGGACATCTCGAGATCTAAATGTGTATAAAAGATCCAAATGTGTATAGAACATATATTTTTTATGGTTATCAAATATGATTGTGTGCAAAGCACGAACATTTTACTATAACAATGAAACACACAATTGTATATAATTCATCATGGTATTATATGTTGCCGTTGCAACGCACGGGCACTCAACTAGTTTAAATATATGGCTACATGTACATCACATGTATTTTAAATTTATATATACTGCTACATGCACTTTTAAATTTAAATATGTATAGCCCGGTATGATTTAGCACACACTCTCGTATGTTTGATTAAAAATGTGATACTGTCACATTACTTATATATATATATATTTAAATTATATGTATGGTCTAAATTAAGTGTTCTTTTTTTCAGTGTTCAAAATACATGTAGTGGCATTATATAAATAGTGCTGGCATAGAAGAAATATCTTTATATTTTCTAGGTTATGCCTCTACTTATATAATTATAATTATAAGAGTATAATTATCATTTTCTTCATTCTCTAGCACTTATCTAAAAGATTTTTATACGTTAATGGCCTATAAAAATAAAATATACATTTCAACAGTAACGAATGGAAAGTTTTGATTTCTATTGCCATATAAAAACGTATTCAACGAATTTTCTCACGATCTATAGCTTGGAACGTTCGTTCATATGACAATGTACAGTGGTAAACAGCTTCCAGACAACCAATAGACAGTACAACTGTACTAGATTCGTCTCCTCTTTCCTGTAAAAGATAAAAGAAGTTGGCGTTCAGCACGTGCCCGATGAATCAGCTTGCTGCTTGCCTGCCGGCTGCCGCCGAGCGCCGATGCCAGCCCTGGTCCTGGATGCATGTTGTCCTGTTCCTATCCAGATGCGTTGAACCGTGCAACGGCGGCGACCAAAGCCTGCGGGGGAGTTGGTAGGCCCGCTCTGTCGTCGTCGACATCCGATGCGTTTTCCTTTTCATTCTTCCTGCGGTGGACTATATGCTTATAATAAATGTAGTAGGTGAAAAAAACGTGCTGCTCGGTAGGAAAGACGGGTCAGAAAGCGATTTTCACACTATGTTTGTCTGTTCCCCTTTTAAGGTTTGTTCGGTTATTTTCAATCTATATGAATTAAAAGGGATTGATACGGATTGGAGGGGATTTTAACTTACTAGAGATTGAAACCCACTTAATCCCCTCAATCCATATGGATTGGGGTAGAACCGAAAGCCCTTAAGAAAAAGCAAGGACATTGTGTTTGGCGCTGGATGTTCCCTGAGCTTTTCCTGATCAGCGTGTGTGCGGTCTGAAGAAATTAACGAGCTTTGTGTGCCATGATGTCATGACTACTGAGTTTATTGGAGTTGCCACTATTCCCTCCATAATTTGTGGTGTACTTTAGTTTTATCTCGAATCAAATTTAATTATAAAAAAATAATTAACCACTCAAACAAGAAGATAACTACAACTACCACAAAGAAATTAATAAGCTACTAAAAGAAGCAACAACTACAATACTTACTAGAACTGGCCAAGCTACCAAGCAACCTCAAACACAAGATATAAATTGTAAATTCAAGTGTTGAGAAAACGAACCACCGAGGACAACTGACACGAAGTATTTCTCCTGATCTTCGATTGATTGTTGGAAACCTATGTTCCTGTTCACATGGATCCAAAGATCACCACTTCACGTAGAAGATGGTAGATTATTATAAATATCTCCTAATCTCGATTAATTTTAGTGTAATTACTCTTTATGAATCTCCCATTGGGACGAGCACAAAAATCCTCATAATAGGTGGCAACAATCAACAAGATTCCCTACCAAGATCCTCCACCATCATCAAACTATTGATGATAATCATCAATAGTGACAAGAAATTATGAGTAACAAAGACCACCTAGTGCTACCAAATGCAACCACTAAGATGTAATGCACTAGGATCAATTATAATCTTCTCACAAAGATGAACACCAAGTCAATGAGGAGTTGGATGAGTATTTCTCAGATATAGAGGATGTGCAAAAGTTTTTTAGGTTCCAAGAGGATGGCCAATGCCGACCACCGGTACCTACACACGGTTGTGGGTGCATCATATAACCAACGATGGCATCACACAACCCCATGGGACAGTCCTAATGGTGGAATTCCCAAGATTTCGAAACCTAGCTATTGTAGATGCATGTTCGATGTCGTGGTCCGATGAACATCGAACGCATCCGGTGGGTATAATTCTTGAGTGATCAAGTTTACAACCTCTCTGGTTGAATGGGACGATGCCCTGGTCCGGTGCCGTATCAAACACATCTAGCGAGCACTCTTGCTTAGCTACACATGCTTTATTAGCACCAGCCCTATTTGGTGGGACTAGGGGGTTGTTTGGTTTCCTACCTAAGGCGCCACAATTTGCCTAACTTTTCTGTCTAAGATTACTTCTTCAATACGAGCGACTAAGCTTAGGCACGTTGTGGCGCCTTAGGCAGGAAACCAAACAACCTGTGTGGCCTCGAAGAACAACAATCAAAATAATCCACTCACATCCATTGCACTGGTTTGGTGGTGCATCAGTGAAAGTGCATTCATCCCTTTTGTGAGTTTTGGTGATTTGGATAACAACACATTTAAAGGTCTAACGAGTTTGCTAAGTGTTGAACAGGAAATTCAGTATGATGAACATACTTGAATAGTGTATAATGATCAGTGAACAAAGATTCAACACGAGATTAAATAACCAATGAGACAATGCAAATGGATATAATATGATCTCTACATTGGTTTGAATATATGGACAAGACCTGAGAAATCACTACATACATATGATCAGAATAGAGGATGAAGTGATTAAGAGGATTGGTCAAGCCTAAGTGAATAAGATATGAGGAATCGTGAATTGGCTTGACCATATTACTATCAGTCCATATATGCTTCTACGAGAATCAAACTAGAGCTTGATTGATCGTAACGGTTATATCTAGAAGACATTCAAGCAAGGTTCACAATATTGAAGAAATGATTCTCTCAATGGATACTCAATATGATGTGACTCAAGAATGGCTTGATAGGGTGAAGATAGCAAGGAAAGTGCTTCGAGGAACTAAGCGAAGGTGAAGGCCAAGCGACAGCTTGTGGACCGAGGTACCATGGCTAAGGTGAAGAAGAGAGTACTTGCACTAAGTCGACGAACTAATCAGCTATGAAGAGTTATAACATGTTGATACATCAGTACGGTGACTTGAAGCCATGATTTGAACTCATACATGGTGATATGGTACAAGTCACAGGGTTTGATTTGTGGTTGATTCAAAAGGTGAGACAAAGATGTTTGTGATCCTTATGAAGCAACGCCATGGAGAAATCACACATGATACACCAATGACTCAAGGAGTTTACTTAATTATATTTTATTTAACTTGAGTATAGGAATCATCGTACTATAAAGGGGGATCCAAAAAGAAGGTTGGTGTTTGCCAAAGCTCAAGCCTCTATATTCAAAAGCTATTTTTTGAAAACCAAAAATCTCTTTAAAACTCTATGGTTGACCATGGTTAGGTTTGAGAAACCTAGAGTGTTCTTTTTGAAAAGCAGCTAAACTTCTTCAACTGCAGCTGAACTTTTCAGCTGAGCTGAACTTCAGCTGAGTTGAGCTTCTTCAGCTGCAGCTGAGCTGAACTTCAGCTGAGTTGAGCTTTCTCAACTCCAGTTGAACTTCAACTTCAACTGGGGTCCAGGCAGGTTCAACCAGGGTCCAGGGCAAGTTCAACCGGGGTCCAGAGTGGTTCAACCGGTGTTCAGGGAAAGTTCAACCAGGGTATTTTCCTCGGACCTCACTGGTCAAAACCGGTTGAACCGGTCCTAGGGGAGGTTCAACCGGTGTCAGGGTCACCTGACCGGTCTGACCTCCTGACTGCCAGTTTGACCCCTAGGCGGTTGAACCGGCCCTAGGGGCGGTTCAACCGGTGTCAGGACCTGTTTTTGCAGTCTGACCTACAGTCTGCTAGTCTGACTGGCAGACTGACTGTCAGCCTGCCCCAGGCGGTTGAGCTGGTCTTAGGGGCGGTTCAACCGGTCTTGGTCAACTTGACCAGTCTGCAGGTCAGTATGCGCGTCAGTCTGCCAGTTAGACTGGCAGACAGGCTGCCAGGCCTGCCAGGGGCGGTTCAAACCGGTCTCAGGCAGAAAATCTGCCCAACGGCTAGTTTTGAGCTCTGCCTATATATACTCCCTCCTACCTCTCTACCCATAGTGAAGAGCACGACCCAAACTCCATTTCTAACTTGAAGAACACCTCCCACTCTCTCTCACACATCTCTTGCCTCTCCCATTTCAAATCTTTGGAGAGAAATCTTTGAGTGAGTTTGAGAGCTGCGGTTTTTGTGCTTCATCTCCAAATCTCTCTTGCTCTTCTTCATTCGAGCTTTGGTACTACATCGAGTTATTTGTGGATTCATTACTCTTGGAGCTTCTAGCTCCTAGACGACTAGGTGTCTCTTGTGAGTCTCCAAATCTTGTGGAAGACCACAAGAAAGTTTGTATTACCCGCTCGTTTGAGCAAAGATTAGTTTGTGAGCTTGACCTTTGTTGTCGGCGTTTCGACCCCAGGGGGTCCCTGGACCGACGAGTAAATTGTCGCTGCGTGTCCCAGCCCAGATGGATCGGCACGAGACGGGACACGAAGGGGGGAGAACAGTAAAGGGAAACCGCGGCCATCGTGTTGTCCTGCGCCCAGGGCGGCTGGATGCGCTTGCAGTAGGGGGTTACAAGCGTTCGCATGGGAGAGAGAGAGAGAGCCTTATGTTTGGCCCGTTCTCCCGTGCGGCCAACCTCTCCGTACGAGAGCCCTGGACCTTCCTTTTATAGGCGTAAGGAGAGGGCCCAGGTGTACAATGGGGGGTGCGGCAATGTGCTAACGTGTCTAGCAGAGAGGAGCTAGAGCCCTAAGTACATGTCGTCGTGGCAGTCGGAGAGGTTTTGGCGCCCTGTTCATGTGATGTCGTGGCCGTCGGAGGAGCGCTGGAGCCCTGCGGAAGTACAGCTATCGGGGCTGTCGGATCCTTGCTGACGTCTCCTTGCTGACGTAAGGGGCTAGGAGCTGCCGCCGTCGTGGAGCGTGTGGGGTGTCATCATTACTTGTTTACTGGGGCGAGCCAGATGGGACGCTGGTCTTGTTCCCCGTAGCCTGAGCTAGCTAGGGGCAGGGTAATGATGGCCCCCCTAGCGACGTGGCCGGTCCGGACCCGAGTTTGGGCGAGGGTGGCGATTCCTCCGAGGTCAAGGTTGAGTCCAAGCTCTGGGGTCGGGCGAGGCGGAGTTCGTCGTCTTCTAAGTCGTGGTTGAGTCTGAGCCCTAGGGTCGGGCGAGGCGAAGTCCATCTTCCGAGGCCGAGACGGGGGTCGAACCCTGGGGTCGGGTGAGGCGGAGCTTCCTATGTCGCCCGAGGCTAGACTTAGCCGCTGTCGACCTCACTCTAGCGAGTGGCACGGCAGTCGGAGCGGGGCAGGCGGCGCTGTTTTCCTGTCAGGTCGGTCAGTGGAGCGGCGAAGTGACTGCGGTCACTTCAGCCCTGTCGACTGAAGAGCGCGCGTCAGGATAAGGTGTCAGGCGATCCTTGCATTGAATGCTCCTGCGATATGGTCGATTGGTGTGGCGATTTGGCCATGGTTGCTTTTCCGCGAAGCCTTCTCGAGCTGAGCCTCGGGCGAGTCGACGGTGTGTCCGTTGCTTGAGGGGACCCTCGGGCGAGGCGTGAATCTTCCGAGGTCGGCTGTCTTTGCCCAAGGTCGGGCTCGGGCGAGGCGGGATCATGTCCCTTGAGCGGAGCCTTGGCCTGAATCGCGCCCATCAGGCCTTCGCAGCTTTGTGCTGATGGGGTTTACCAGCTGAGATTAGGAGTCTTGGGGGTACCCCTAATTATGGTCCCCGACAGTAGCCCCTGAGCCTCAAAGGGAGTGTTGGCACTCGCTTGGAGGCTTTTGTCGCACTTTTTTGCAGGGGATCGGCCTTTCTCGGTTGCATTTTGTTCCGGTGGGTGCGTGCGAGCGCACCCGCCGGGTGTAGCCCCCGAGGCCCTTCTGGAGGAGTGTTTTGACTCCTTCGAGGTCTTAGTGCCTTTCGTGATGGCTCGACCGGTTTGGTTGTTCCCTCATGCGAACTGGCCATAGCCCGGGTGCATAGTCGAGTCCCAAGTTCTCGGGCTGGTATGTTGACGTCTGTCAACGGTTTGGCCGGAAGCCGGGTTTGTGAGAGCAGCCCCCGAGCCTCTGCACAGGGCGAGAGGACGTTCAAGGACAGACTCGGCTTTTTTTCATACACCCCTGCGTCGCCTTTCCGCAAGGAGGAGGAGGGGGAAGCGCCATGTTGCCCTCGGAGGGCGCCGAACATGGTGTCTCCAGTGAGTTGCTAACGGGTAATCCGAGTGGACGCCCGTGCCCCATTCGTTAGGGGTCGGCTAGTGGCCTGGAGGCGCGCTCCAAAAGTACCTGCGGGTGATTTGCCGGACCCGGTCCCCTTTTGATGGGGTCCGAGGGCTCTATGCCTCCCTCTGATGGGATTCCGTTACAAAATCGCTCCCGCTGGTCTCGGAAATGTCCTAGGGTACCTTGGGAGCGTAGCCCGAGCCTTGGTTATGTATCAAACGTACCCAGGGTCATCCCTCGCTCTGCGTGCTCTGAGGCAGCTGTCGAACCCTTTGGGGGCCAGCCTACAAACCCCTGAACAGTAGTGGGTGCGGAGCCCGAGTGGCCTGAGGCGGCCGTTGAACCCTTCGAGGGACCAACCTTCGAACCTCTGACCAGTAGTGGGCGCGGAGCCCGAGTGCTCTGAGGCGGCTGTTGAACCCTTCTGAGGGGCCAGCCTTCGAACCTCTGATCAGTAGGGGGGCTCGGGGCCCGCTTCCTTCACGGAGAAGGATCCCTTTTGGAGTATCCCCTTTCTTGGTCCTTGTAGCAAGAGAGAGAAAGAGGAGGAGGAAAAGGATACGAAATCGAACGACGTGGCGCACCTTTTTTGACGCGGTCATTATGGCGGAGGTGAAGCGTCGCCTGCTTCGCCTGCCAAGGGTGTCGCCTGTCCTACCGTAGAGTTAATGCGACGGGACGAGTGGTTCGCGGGGCAGCCGTTGTGCGTGCTCGAGCCGTTTGAGGAACGGAACACGGGCGCGTCGTCTTCACGCCGTGGGAGAGGGCTCTCTCGCTGTCTCTGGAGGGGACATGAGCCTACAGATGACTTGACCGCTGCTTCTGCCCGCCTGCTGCCGCCATTACTGCCGGCCCATCTCTGGCCATATCGACCGTCGCGCCTACTCCCGCGGCTGACTGACCCATGAATGATGTGCTTGGTTGGCACTGTCGGGTCATGCGCAGGGTCGCCTCGAGTCGCGGCACTGATTCCGCAGTCGAGAAGGTGCAGTACTGGCGCGAGTGGCGGTGCAGTTTCTTGCACGTAGTAACCGGCGCGCCGGTTACATGACGTGTGGGCCTGGACCTCCAAGCTGGACGCGTCGAAGTCAAAAGGGTGCGCCCCCTTGGTGCGGTTGCATGCTGCCTGCATGGCGGTCCGCCCTTTCACCCGCTGGTCTGGGCGAAAGTGGAGGAGCGCTTGTAACCGATGGGCAGTTACGTGTACCGCGCGCAGCGGTTTGGCCTCTTCCGTCCTGGGCCAGCTTGCATGACGTGTGGGACCCAGCCCCTGTGTCGTAGGGGGAGGACCTTGGAGCGTGTTGGAGAAGACTCAGTCCGCGCCGGCTGAGGACGCAAGTGGGGAGAGTTGCCTTTAAAAGGAGGGCGACCCCCTTGGATGGCAACCATGTCTTCGCACTCTCCTCATGCATCGCACCCTTCCACCTTCCGAGCCTCCGGATGGGGAGCGCTCGCGTTGCTTTCGTCTCGTCGTCGGAGGAGGAACGCAACTTCGTGGAAGTTGGTACCTTTCAGCCATCGTTTGGCTTCAAGGATTTTCATCAGGCAGCCCGACCGCCTTCCCCCACCAATGGGCAATTTGGTGGAGAGAAGCGAGCCGGGCTGCGGCCTCCGCCCCGCCCTCAGCTTCAAGGATTTTCGTCATCCAGGCTAAGGCGGAGGAGCGCACCGAGTGGGGGGTTGCCTCCGCGTGGGTCGGTGACCCTTTTCTTCCCCCTTTGTTTGGGGGAGAAAGGCATCCTCCAGCCCCGCGGAGACTTCCTTCGGCCATGTCGGGGAAGCCGAACTGCCGCTGCCCAGCCAGGGTGCAGCATTCCGTCCTCTGTCCGGGTGATGGTCGTGCCGCGTACGGGCCGGCCACGTCCAGGTCTTCCTCACGCCGACAGCCGCGCCAGAGGGTTGCTCAGCATGTCGTGCGCCACGAGGGCGATGCTCATGTTCTGGGGCGGCCTCGGCGAGGGCGGGAGCGAGGACCTGCCGGTGCGCTTTGGGGTGGCCGGTGCCCGCTGGTGCGGTGTTGAGGTGGCAGCAACCGGAGAAGGTTTCTCTGCCGACGAGATCGCCAACTTCGCCTGCACCCCTGGACCTCCGTCCCCCAGCTTGAATGGCTGGTTCTCGTCCTTCGTGGGCGAGAGCCTTTCCGCCGCAGCGTCTGCCCGGAAGCCGTTGCTGCAGCTGTCCTGTCGC